>CM055125.1:144110515-144207851 GCA_029206835.1 Rana muscosa | reverse complement strand
GGGGGAAAGGGGGAGAGAAGAGAGGGGGGAAAAGGGGGAGAGAGAGGAGGGGGAAAGGGGGAGAGAGAGCAGAGGGGGAAAGGGGAAGGGAGAGAGAGGGGGGAAAAGGGGGAGAGAGAGAGGGGGGAAAGGAGGGAGAGAGAGAGGGGGGAAAGGGGGAGAGAGAGAGGGGGGAAAGGGAGAGGAGAGAGAGGGGGAAAGGGAGAGAGAGAGGGGGAAAGGGAGATGAGAGAGAGAGGGGGGAAAGGGAGGAGAGAGGGGGGAAGGAGAGGGGAAGGGAGAGAGGGATGAGAGGAGGGGAAAGGGAGAGAGAGGGGGAAAGGGAGAGAGAGGGGAGAGGGGAAGAGAGAGGGAGAGGGAGAAAGGGGAGAGGGAAAGAAAGAAAGAAAGAAAGAAAGAAAGAAAAGAAAGAGAAAAGAAAGAAAAAGAAGAAAGAAAGAAAGAAAGAAAGAAAGAAAGAAAGAAAGAAAGAAGAAAGAAAGAAAGAAAAGAAAGAAAGAAAGAAAGAAGAAGAAAGAAAGAAAGAAAGAAAGAAAGAAAGAAAATCTTCGTAATTATGTTTTTGTGTAAAAGACAAAAAAAAAAAGGTTTCTGTGTTAATCACAATAAAATATGTGCTTGGGTGTCTAAGGCTATAATATAATGCAACCCAGGAACGTTTCAATGTGTCATTGGCAGTATTCTACATACACTTACATTGTTTTCAGGCTCTTCTACTGCCTCATCAGCACCTCGAACAGAGGCATATCCAGATGATGCGTTATCACTGCGGGTCTCATCATCTACCTGTACAGCGCTCCTCTGCAGCTCACTGGACACAGAAGCGATCACCATAGCATTATCTGATTCGTCTTCTTCAGCCTTAAAAAGATTCACACATTGGAGAGATTAGAAAACCAAACTATGTACTATGAATGCCGGCTGTTTGTTATGAAAATAGCTAAAATTCTGGTATGCTGATCCGTTTCACAAAAGGTGATTTTCATTATTTATCATGAATCACCACATCTGAACTGCATCTTTTAAAGCCAAAGCAGTTATACCAATTGAACAGTAGGAGGCAATGTTGCATTGTTAAACATGCAGTAGGTACAATAAAAGTAGTTTGTATTTAAAAAAAACTACTCTTCATTTACAGTACACAGTATCAGGTATAAATAAATCATAATGTATTTAAAGTAGAATGAAATTTTGTTTTAAAATAAAAAAAAAGTAACTTACATTAGTTAAATGTATAATAACATTGTCTCCTTAAGAAATGTCTAATACTGATGACCACAGCTGGGGGATCCAATTTTCACTCTTGCAGAAAAAGTGAAAATTGGATGCAGCACAACGTGAGAATCTTCAGCATCTGACACTTGTGTGCATCGGATGCCTGCGCCTCATTGCTGCATGCTGTGGCTCTGTAGGGACACACATCAGTTATATTGTAGCTGGCAGGTAGAACCACAGCAGTCAATAGGAGAAGAAGGCACCCGACACCTAAAGTTTTGAATGCTATATATCCTAGCAACACTTCTATTTCTGCTAGAGAATGAAGAATGGATTCGCCAGTATATATATTGCCACATATACTGTATTAGGATACAAGTGTATTAAACAACAGTGTCTCTTTAAATATGAAAAAAGGCAGCTAGAAGAATAATTCAGGAAAGGAGACTTACCGCAATTCCCAAAGATTTCAGAATATCACACTTGCACATAGGGCATGTTCTGTGCTCAAGCAGCCAGGGATCAATGCAGTTTTTATGGAAGAAGTGGCTGTGAAGTATAACAAAAAATGGGACAGTAAGAAAAAAAAAAAAAAAAAGAAGGTTTGTCGAATACAAAACGCTGATTTGCTACATGAAGGTAGTGACCCAGGATATGTAACATGCAGTCACTCTGGCTCTGTATTATGGCCCATGCAAGTAAAAAAAAAAAAGAAAAGAAAAATGCAGCATTTTTGTAATGTTCTTCCAGTGCCCATAAACTGTATTAGAATAAAAGACTTCATAGAAATGTACATTTGACAAAGTGTTGCTTTTAAATGATACCGTCTTGCCTTCAGGTCAGGCTGCAGCATTTGGACTTGTGTCAATGAGCTTAAAGCCCCATACACACGGTCGGACTTTTGGCCAACAACTTAATTTTGAGCAAGTTGGACCAACAATCCGACCGCGTGTACACTCCATCGGACAAACTTTTTTTGCTTTTTTCTTGTTTTCATCGGACAAAAGTTGGGTCTGCAAACGAACAAACTTTTGCCCAACAAAAGTCCGATGAAGCAAAGTCCCGACCGGGTGTACAGATAACCATCGGACTTTTGTCCGATGGACAAAACAACTAATGTTAAAATCAACCAACAATAGCAGAAGTTGACCAAAGGGTGGCAGTAAAGAGCAAAACATTTTTAAAAAAAACACGTGATGTTGCAAAAAGTTTTGGGAAAGTTTGCAGAAAAGTCAGAGCGTGTGTATGCTATGGGTGTGCCCGACCAACTCCGTTCGGACAAAAAACCACGGAAAAGTCCGATGGAAGTCCGACCGTGTGTAAGGGGCTTTAGGCTTGTTTTGATGGCAGCAGTCTGACATCAATTTAAACCACCAGGTTCACTTTCCATTTAAAGTAGTTCTTTAGGCCACCCCAACTATTTTACTGACTGATGTAGCTGCTGTATAAACTGTATGTAACATCAGCAACATACATTACACAGCTCTGTATTCCAGCAGCGGTACGGGGACTTTCCGTCTACCACTAGAACAAAATAAAGTCAGGCTGAGTGCTTCTCAGTTTTTATGAATGACTACAAGGCTTCTGCTGACTGGCCGAGGTGGAGATTGTGACATTATTCACAAGCTCCTTCACCTCAGCCAATCGATAAAGCGATAACACCAAATTTAACACACCTGCTCCCCATTCACACCCGAGACCTTGTAACGCTAACAAGTCACATGACACCGAGGAGGGAAATGGCTAATTGGGCCCAATTTTGACTTTTCACTTTGGGGTGTACTCACTTTTGTTGCCAGTGTTTTAGACATTAATGGCTGTGTGTTGAGTTATTTTGAAGGGACAACAAATGTACACTGTTATACAAGCTGTACACTCACTACTTTACATTGTAGAAAAGTGTAATTTCTTCAGTGTTGTCACATGAAAAGACATAATAAAATATTTACAAAAATGTGAGGGGTGTACTTACTTGTGAGATACTGTATGTCATTTACCGTCCTTTCCTTTTTGAAGGAACAGAGTCAGTGATCCATACTAATCACTGACTCGGTTCATTCATAACTGAAGCATAGTAAACTGTTTCCTATGCTTTAGTTTGTGAATGTCTCCTGCCCATTCATCTGCAGTACAACTGAAGCTACAGAGCAGGGACGGCAATGTGTTTCTCACACCCCTTTCTTTTTTTCCTAAAAGTGAGACTTCAGGGGTCCCTGTTTAGACCCCTGATATTGCACCAAAGCTCCCAACAGGGCTGTTTAGAAAAAAATTATAATTAATATTTTTTTTTCATTAAATTAATATAAAAAATTGTGAAAAAAGTTACTAATACTCTCCACTGCTTTACAAACACAGCATCCTCTGCCTAATGACACTGTCCACTGCCCCCCTCCCAAAAAAAAACAAAAACATTGTACCCATTGTGAAAATACAATAAAAAATTGAATTGCAATAAATAAAAAAATTGTAAAAAAAATTAAGGGCTCATTCACATGGGTTCTCTTGTGAATAAGCAGGGTTTGCATTTTCATTTTATTAATTTCTATAAAAAGGCCCACTAAAATACTCACCTCCCAGGCCCATGACTCTTAATCCGGGCCCTGCATGTGACCAGACTGTAGGCAGCCTGAAAATACTGTAGGTACTTGATAACATCTCAGACAGGTTAGTTAGCAGTGGCAGCCCATCCGTTAGTGGCGCAGCCCCCCCCCCCCCCAATCCATGCGCCCGGCTCCTAATTTACATTCAGGGCGCTTGACACATGGAATTTCTATGGGTTGTTTTTTTTTTTTTTTTTTTTTTAAGCACGTGATTAGAGCCTGAGGCTCCAAAAAAGTTTGGGCTCGGGGCACAGAGCCCACTCCCTTGTGTGACAATAGCGAATATTTGCCATCCTCTTCCTGCTATGTATACACTACACTGCCTAAAGTGAGAGCAGGATGTCTCTCTCTCTCTCTCTCTCTCTCCACACACACACACACACACACACACACACACACACACACACACTAAACTGCACGCCACTAACTAACCTGCCTAATCTAGCTGAAGCTCTCAATCTTCACGTTATCACACTACATACGGCCGCCATGTAAGCAGCCTTATATAATGTGGGGCGTGGACTTGGCCCCGTGAGTCATGATGAGCCAAAGGCACCCAGAGATGTTCATGGTCAGTAAATATATATACTGTACACTCAAAGACAAACGCTATAACAGGAAGCCTTACATTTAATAATTTAAATCCCCATTCTATTGATTTTTTACCAGCCCATAACCTCTATTCATTACTATTAGTCTTTTTGCCCCCATTACCTTGTGAAACCAGATTTACTCATCTAAGTCCCCCATCCAAGTCCCCCACCATCACCATTTCAGGTGGAGAGACCACTGATCCTGCCCTAAAAGACCCCTAAGACAAGTCCCATCCATTCCCCAGCTCCCCTCTTATGTCCACCATTTCCTTGATCCCGAGAGGACCCCACCACAGACCATCTTATAGGAAGTGTCTACGTCAGACAAGTACCGGGCATGGACACCGAAAGAAGAACCCAAAAAAGGAGGTAAAACTGTAGAGGAAAAGACTTGGTGCTTGAGCAGTAAGTGACCACGGTTACAGGCAAGTAAAAAAGGTTATTTTTATTATTAATATAGCAATCAAAACTAGGAGAAGGAAAGATTTAATCCTGAAGTGGGGCTTTAAAAGAGAATATATATTAAAAAAATCCCGTAAATGAGGAATTTTATTGTTCACCGTTCATATCAGAGTATCACTAGTTCAGTACTAGCAGTATAAGTCATTTGTATGACGAATCAAATAGAAACTTGCAATTTGGCACAGCGATTATTTATTGCACAGCATTACTCTAATCTTCCTCTTATCCAGGCAAACAAGTTACTTAGCATCAACTAAGATGAAAATAACATTTAATCTGCAGTAAAGCTCTAGAGTTTTAAAGTCTTTTGTGTCAGCCATCAGAGGACGTCCGTGTGGGGTTTTTTTTGCAGAATAATAACAGCGCTAGGATAAGTGTAAGTTTATGCCACAGTAACAATTTGTAAAGCTAAAAACGCTGGCTATGGAAGCATGCAACTGATGTACAGTACATTCAGTAATATAGGTTATGATAGTTTGTATAAAATACTTACTTGCATGTTAAAACACGCACAACATCATTTGCTTTGTATGTTTCGATACACACAGCACAGCTATCACCATCCGGTCCAAGTACCTAGGGAACAGTTAAAACGGAGTCAGACACTGAAAAAGAAAAAAACACACACACACACACACACACACACACACGGTATTGCCAAATGGTTATAATAGGTTTAATTGTATAAAGAAAAATTTAATGGAGTATAGCCTGTTCAACAAGTTCTCCCTACGATTTATCTTTGCAAATGCTTGTGTAGACACAACTGCCAAATTCCTTAGAGCTTATTAAAACAGGACATGGGAGGAAGTTCAGAATAATAAATGGGGTGAAAATAATGATACATAAACAAAATCTGGACTGTTCAAAATAATTTCCCCAAAAATATAGATTTATTGATAGCAGTTTATAGTCGTTTCAAAACACTAAAGTTGTAAGTTCCTGTGAACAGGATACTACACTTCACTAATTTTTGCCTATTCACACCAGAAACTGCACATAACTGCCAGTTTGACTGCATGCTTACATGCATTTCATCACACTTTAATAATGCAGTTTGCACTGCGTTTTCATGCATTTTTCTGGAAATTTTTGGGCTTGGCTTAAAAAGTGCAGGTGCGGTGCATTTGGAGTGTATAAAAATGCAGCATGCTCTACATATTTGTTTTTATTTTTTTATGTTAAAAACTGCAATGTGAACTATGCCCATAGGATTAACTTGATTTTGGTCTGTCTAGGCAGTTGGAGTGCAGTTCAAAATGCATCCAGCTGCATTACAGTTAGGACCCCATTCACACCAGATGCAGTTTTGACCACACTCCAACTGCATAGACAGGTTATCATAGTCATAGGCGCATAGTTCACATTATTGAAGTACAGTGCAGCAGGGAAAAAAAAAAAGTACAGCATGCTGCATTTTTCTGCATGACAAATGCACAGAAATGCACATAGTACACATAAAATCCAAAAGAAAGAAGATGGAAGTGACCTTAAAAGAAATGCACGCTTAGGAAAAATGCACTGCAAATGAGTGTAAAAAATGTTTTTCAAATGCACGTCACTGCGCACGCAAAAATACACAGTAAACGCACAGTTTCTGGTGTAAATACACCCTTAAAGCTGAAACTCTTGATAAGCAATAATTATATGAATTAGAGCTGCCATGACGCGTTGACGTAATCAATTACGTCGGCTACGAAAATACGTTGACGTGCGTGAAAGGCGTTGATGCGTCATGCGTTGCGAGTTGCAGGTCAATACACCCCCACCGCGGCTTTCAGCGTGGTGCTTCTCTCCCACACACAATCACCATTGACTGTCCCCCTATCCTCCTGCAGTCCCCATCCGCCTTCTCCATGCTGCTGTCCCCCTCCATGCTGCTCCGTGTCTCCCTCTCTCCTCCGTTCATCTGTCCCCCTCTCTTCTCCATGTCCCCCTCCATGCTGCTACGTGTCTACCTCTCTTCTGTGTTCCCCTCCATGCTGCTGCGTGCATCTGTCCCCCTCTCTTCTCCCCCTCCGTGCTGCCGTCCCCCTCAGTATCTCAGGATGGAGAGCGGAGGTAGGAGCCAGTAAACCACGGCTCCTTCGTTTTCTGAATGGACAGAGTCAGTGATCACTGACTCTGTCCATTCACATAACTGAAACATTGTAACCTCCTGTGATTACGATGTCTCAGTTAATGAATGGAGAGAAGACAACGGCTTCTCTTCATTATCAGTGCAACTGTGGCTGCTGAGAAAGGGACTGGGGAATCTGTGTCCCTAGTCCTATTCCCTGTCTCAAATGGGAGAGGTCAGAGGTCTGTTAGACCCCTGATATCTCACCATAGCCCCCCAACAGGGCTGATAAAAAAAAAAAAAAAAATTGTAAAAAATAATAAAAAACACACTGACACTGTCCCCCCCCCCCCCCGAAAAAAAAAAAAGCATTGTAAAAAATAAAAATAAAATTATAAACATTCATGAACTTCTGAACAGAAAAGAAAAACAGAACATAAAAAAAAAGGTAAGATAAAATTATATATATATATATATATATTTATGTAGTTATATTCTTTTATCTTATCTTTTTTTTTAATATATATATAAATAACACTAGATTAAGTAAAAAAAATAAATAAAAATAATCGTTATAGTCGAGGACTAATCGAAAAAATAATCGCTAGATTAGTCGACAGACAAAATAATCATTAGTTGCAGCTCTAATATGAATACAAAAAGGAATGTAGTGGATGGTTATATGTGCAAATTAACAAATATATTGGGGGCGCTGAGAAACTAATGAATAACTAACAATGAAATATATTAGTAAACATATTAATGGATTGATAATGGTTTAAATATACACACCAGCAAAAGTGAAAAAAAATGGGTCACAATGATCATTCTATGGCTATCCAACCAATAAACACAATAACATGTGCAATCTCCTTAATGGATTAGCAATAATGACCCATCAAATAAAAATCAAATCAATGAATTAATGTGACACTGAGTGCAAAAAAAACTTTAAAAATTGTGATGCCAATATTGATAATTGGATGTCCCAAATTGATTCAAACAAATATCAGCAATATAGTATATAATACACTGTGCAATATCAATAATGACAACTGAATGTCCCAAAATTGTGCAAATGTTGAAATAAATAAGAGTCCATAAGTAAAACGATATATGAATCCTTGTGCAAAAAGCTTATTCCATCAAAGATATTGCTTGAAGTGATAACCTTCACCAATTTAGTGTGAAACACCCGATAGTGCTCGTGGTAAATAAAGCAGCTTACCAGATGTTGTTGACTTTTAATTAAAAAGGAGTCATATACGCTTTTAGCAAGTTCCACTTGCTAACATGGATATTGATGTCAGATATAGGCATGGAAAATCCCTGCCTCCCGGAGGCTCGGATGAAGATGTATAAACCACAAGAAAGAGAAATAGAGCGGAAATAGTGTAATTCCGTTTAATAAAAAAAATTATAGTAACAACATGGCAGCCAAATGCCCCCTTACTTGAATAGTGCCTTGAGCCCGGCACTGAGGCTGGTGAGCGTGGACTAGTAGGGCTAGTGACCCGAATAGAGATGAGCCGGCGTGCGTTCCACCTTGTTTGGAGGACACCTTGTTACACCCACCAGAGTTTTGCATTTCACAGTTATTTTTAACAGTAAACGGAGCTTATAAGGTGAAATACAGTATTTAGAAATCCAGACGGACTGTTTACATGTTGAATTTTAAAGCAGCGGAAAAACTGCTGATCTCACAGGTTTGCTAATGTGACAAAACACAGCTGTTTTTAGAATTCAATATGTAAACAGTCCGATGGATTTCCAAATACTGTATTTCACCATATGCTCAGTTTCCTGTTAAAAAAACTGTAAAATGCAAAACTCCGGTGGGTGTAACAAGATGTCCACTTGCCCCCTTCTCGGTGTATCGTTACTGTGGAGGGGTGCGGGGTGTAGCAAGATGAAGGCGACGAAACGTCACTTCTGTTACCAATTCTGAAGGGTCGCCATATCGGACGGAACACAGGCAGCTTGTAGTGGGTGGAGTCTGCTGAGTTCCTCCCACAGCTCTGCACAGGCTGCGATGACAATTGCAAAGGAATTTAGTGCACGCAAATTTTTTTTATTTTTTTTTAAATCCTTTCTGGCTAGAGTATTTTTGAATAATAGATTTTGTGCTTGGGATTCAGCTTTAACTTTGTTCTGTGATCAAGCTGCTTAGAGTACTCTGTGGTTTAAACAAAAAAGGGCTTGCTTTATACATAAACAGCAACATTTCAGGCATTGGGGGGCTCAAGCCAACACAGAGAATTCAGAAAGGTTTAAGAGTGTGATCTAATAATCCCTTAGGGTAGATCTTTTACGAATCCCTTATTTTACTAGTGTTTTGCATTTCTGGGGACAACTACCCCCATGTTTGTTGTACAGGTGTTACAAAGATTGAAGTAAGGGAAAATACCATTGGAGTCTCAAAAAAAAAATAAAAAATAAAGTTACACCTTTTCACATTATACAAAAAATAAAAATAAATTTAGGCTTTATTAGTAATAATATAGTATAGAATAACACTTCAGGAACTCAAAAAAATAGGCTCTTGCTAGACTCAGAGTACTTTTCCTTTAACATAAAAAGAGCTGCTGATTATCTAGTTTATCAGGTTTTCGGTTATCACGGTTCACGGAACAGCAGTGAGATATTACCAAACCATAACAAATAAAAATGAAGGCTTCATCAATAATCTGATGAAACAGCATTATCTCTATGGCAAAGTTTTTCAGCATGTGAACAGGTCTGCAAGTCTTGAATAACAACAAGTGGCCCTATGTGAATTGAAGAGATGGAAATCGCTCCAGGGATCTATTGCTGAGGTCATACAGGAGGAAAGCTGACAAGCGGAGAGGCACTTTTCCTTCTGTGACTCACGGGTCTGCTCCCTCTAGAAAAGACGTGTTGTTTACAATGTAGATTTATGAACTTCTGGGTCATTAAAAAAAAAAAAAAAAAAAATCAAAAAATCAAAATCTTCCACCACGTTATTCTCATCCTCTGGGGACTTTTACTTTTGTGAAGGTAAGAAAGTACTGCATGAATTATTGTACCACCAATATATAACATACACTTATTTTAACAAAAAAACTTGCAGGTTTGCATTAAAGTGATTGTAAACCCTTACATAAACTCAGTAAAAGCGACTGTTCTCTACATCCATTCAAAGTTCTAAACTTTTGAAGCTCGTCTGAGAGTTTATAAAAAAAAGGGGGCTGAAACTACACTCTGCAGAGCTCAGCGATTTGAGCTCAGAGAGCCGATTGGAGGGGAGGGAAGGGACCCTCCCTTCACAGCTCACAGTAACAGAGCTGAGGCTGTCAATCAGCTGGAGATCCCTCCCTGTCACCATTTTTCTCATTGTCAGGAAAACTTGTCAGAAGCGATTAATGCTGATAGCAGAGGAACAGACAGAAATGACACTTAGTGCTCTTAATTGAGACAAGTACACACTATAGAGGGATAGGCTTTGCTCATATTTCATGTCTGAGGTTTACAACCACTTTAAACTATTAGGTTATAAGCACGTAGCCATACAGGGGCTGTACAACATGCAGAGCCTGTGTAATGACATTCCCAGGACGCACTGCCCTCACATATGTAGCAGGTATCAAGTTTAGTGGGGTGTGTCTGGGCAATAGATGGCTCAGATGCATTGATTTTAGGGATTTATGGACACTTTGGAGTGTGGGAGGTATGAATGGTGTCATGTTCCCTGCGGTCCCTGGGTGGCGCTGTCACCTGGGACCGGGGTTGAACTATCATTCTAGAGCCGTGCCCTTTTTGTCCTCTCGCGGCAGTAGTACGGCGGGGCGGGGAACCCGCTGTGCCTGCTGGGAGAGGATATAGGGTGGCGGACATCTTGCGCACGAGGTCCATTCCCCAGGCACCTTCGGCCTGGGGGCTGCTGCGGTTCGTCTGTGCCCGGGCGCCCTTAGCCTGGGCGCGTGGAGTCGAGTTCCATCCCAGGCACCTTCAGCCTGGGGTGAGGTACTATATACCAGGAGGCCTGGGGCCCAGTACCTTCGACTGGGTCCCGCGAGGGCGAAGCATTCCTAAGGTGCCCCCGGTATTGGGTGCCTGAATCCTGGGCGTAAGGGACCGGAGACGTGACCTCCCCGTAGAGACAGCGCAGCATTTGCTGATGCCGGTGGAGGCCTCTGGTGACTGCCCGGATGGATGTCTTCCTCTGACAGGGGCCGTTTGTTCTAAAGAAGATACAGTACTTCATGTTTCTCATGGTCTGTGGCAGGGACCCAACTTTCTCAGGTCAGTGGCAGGCCTCATCCAAGGCCTGTAGCAGGGGCCTCAACGTTCACCCGGGTCAGTGGCAGTGACCAAATTCACGGTCGGTGTCAGCGACTGTGCGCCAAGCCTGTTTGCACTAAACGGAACAGGAGGAACTTTAATTCATCAGTTGTGCCTGGACCTACTCTTCCCTACACCTTGTCTGTTCTTTTAAAAGTCAACCAGTTTCAAGTCAATAAAACAGTGTTGGACTTTTGGTGTGGAACTCGTGTTACTGGAAGCTAAGTGTCCCTGTCAGTGACAGTGGCAATCATCCTCCACTGGAGAAGCTGAGGTTCCGGCCTAAAACGCAGACCCGAAGGTAAACGGTTTAGCTCACATCTCTGCATCCTACATCAGAGAGCCGAACTGGTGGTGTGCATCTTTCCCCCTTCTCCCAGATACCCCTAGACGAGTAGAACCAGCCGTGAAGAGAGGGGAGAAGCTGGGGCAGGACCGCTACACATACAACTGCCCATTGAGATGCATTAGAACAGAAGGTTGTATGTGGTCGTGCAGTGAGGATTGCATAATGCACCCGCATGGGCACTGACGTATATGCCGAATGCACACTATCTGCGTGGGGAGGGGGGGCAGCCCATACAGATGTAGGGGTCTGGGCCACAAACAGGGCTGTATTGATTATTAGGGCACTTGAGCACTGGCCACTAGAGTCTCCTTATGCTTCTGTGCCGGCTAATCAGTGGTAAAACCTCGGAGTGGCAGAACAAGTTCCAGCACTGAGTTCCGGTAACTATCATGCTAGGGTGAGCACCCGGGACACTTACTCCACGAGGTGCTCGTGTTCCACACGCGGTGATCGCCCCTCTGTGGCAGGCTGGCAGCCGACACAATCATCTCTCCCTGCTGACAGCCTGCAATGCTCACAGAAGAGAATTCTCCTCCCCCCTCGGAGTTGGCTCCGATGTTCTCATGCACACAGATAGGAGGAGGAGGGAGATTGCACTGCTAGAGCCACGCTTAGGTATGTGTATATTCTATGGAGTAACCGGGGGGGGGTAGGTAACGAGGATGAACACATGGAAGGGTGGCAGGGTGTAGAATTCCTGCTGTGACTACAATGTGTGTACACCACTGGCCAGTGGGTGGATCCTGTGGGACCTAGGGGAATGTTGGTGGTCGGGCCCGGTGGAGGGGCCCAGGCCTAAAGCTGTGCAAGGGGCAGCAACATTTCTGATGGCTGCCCTGCATACATCGGTGCACATGCAGACGCTTTACACAGCCCTCAGCACACAATCGTGTACAACCACCTCTAATGAGGCTCCTGGGAACGTCATTGCATTGGCTCTGCATGCTGTACGGCTGCTGTGCGGTCATTTGCATGAAGCCTAAACTGTATGTCAGGAGTTCCCAACCTTTTAAGGAGCGAGGGCCACTTTAGCGACTTGGTAACTGGTTGCGGGCCACAATGAGCGTAGCGGGCAGATGGCAGGTCTGTGTCCACTCTGCATATGTAGAGCAGACACAGATGCAGCCCGCTCTACCCTAAGGGCCCTCTGATCTGCCCAGACAGAAGGGGACAGATCCCCTTCTGTTTTTTTTAAGCAGATCGGATTGCAAATAGGCGGGTGTAAGCAGACACAAGTCTGTTTACATCTGCCGCTCTATAGAGGTGAATGGAGGGTCCGATTGGGTCCACCTGAAAAACAGACAGGCAGACCCGATTGGACCGATCCTGTGAAAGGGGCCCAAGGCTGCTTTCACACTGATGCATAGCGATTTACCTGCACCTCAACTGACCTCGATCTTCACTTCTTCCTCAGGATTCCTGCAGCTGGTTGCTGCTGTCCCCCAGGCGGTTATAACTGGTGGCTGCTGCTGGCTGTCCTCCAGGGCTGGCACTGCTGGCGGGTACTGGCACTGCTGGCGGGTACTGGCACTGCCAGTGATTGGCTTTCTCCATGGCATCGGCTCTGCAGTAGAGAGCAGAGCTTCCTTGTCACAGGCGGCGTACATTTGGTATCACTCCGCCTGTGAAGGAGCTGGCGCTATACAGGAAGCAGAGCTGTGCTGATGTTTGGAGATGGTGGGTCGGGAACCCACGATCTGTTCTTGCTGACCCGCCATCTCAGAGCAAGACATGGTGGGCCACATCGGAGGACACCCCTGCTGTACGTAGACCCGAAATCTTTTTTTTGGTATGTTTGGCAACGTGATCTCACTGTATACAGTTTTTCTAAGCAAATCGTGTTTGTGAATTTTTTGCAAACATAATTTTTTTTCAAATATATAATTTTTTATTAATGCCCAAACTGGGCTAAGACAAGTCGGTACAAACATATACAAAGGGACATGCAAGAAACAAATAACAGAAATAATAGCATAATCAACATCACAAGAAGGGAGGAACAAGGCAGGGGTCCTGCACACTCTCCAAAAACGTATTTTATATCAATTGACTAATACCCCTTTAAGCGACACCGTAGGGCCGTGGGGGCCCCTGCCAACAGTAAGGCCTCCATGCACCAACAACAAAGGCCCCAAAAAAAAACCTGGTCACTCCACGCCCCCCACCCAAGCCGCCCCCCACCCCACCCCACCCAGGCGGAGCTCATCTCCGGAGGCAGGGGGGGCCCAGGGCAGGGAAGAGGGGGAGGGCCAGACACGGGAAGGGTATCGGGAAGCCCTGGTTGAGGCAATCTGTATGTGAAATAATGGCTTCATCAAGAAGTCCTAAGGGCGATACCTTCTGATGAGAAGATGAAGTGGTGCCATAGCTCCCACGTCTCTTTAAATTTTTCTTGTTGTTGTCTCGCAGTGAGCACCAAATCTTCCATTGCCCTAATGTCCTCCACCCTCCGGATCCAGCTAGCTACCGTGGGCAGTGTTTGACTTTTCCATTTTTCTATCTTAGGCGATATTGTGTTGACGTGCAGGAGGAAGAAAGCCGGGTCGTCGGGTATAGTGTAGTCAGTAAACTTCTGAATGGCAAGCCTGACTGTAGACCAGAAATGGGACAGCTTTGGGCATGACCAGAATATATGCAACAACGTACAGTACCCCTGTCCCCCTGGCATCTCCAGCATAGTGCTGAAGAGTTCGGGTAGTAGGTTCGTAGGGCCAGATACCACCTCGTCAGGAGCTTATAATTAGTTTCCTGTACCTTCGTACATATGGAAGATTTCAGGGCAAACATTATGATACGCTGGGTCTGTTGCGGGGTGAATATACAATTTAGGTCTCGTTCCCTCTTAGATAGGCCGGGTGTGAACTTTCTGTCGGGGAAATCAAGAGGGTATACATGGTGGACAGTGTCCTCGGAAGTGCATCCTCCTGCGAGCAGAGGATCTCAAAAGGTGGTAAGTGATTTGGTGAACTCTGACGGGATGGGTATGGACGTGAGGAAGTGTCTTAGTTGGACCGCTGTCCAAAATGGCAGTTGGAAGGCGCCCCTTTCGTCCCTTAGTGTTTCCAAAGAGGGCCAATAGTCATTCACCAGGAAGTGTCTTGCTTGTGTACAGTTTATATTCTTAAAACATTCCCAACTTGGGGGTCTAGTCCTGGTGAGAATTTTGGGTTCCCTATAATGGGGTATGGGTTAGGTGTGGATAGAGACTGTGTGAAGTGTGTCTGTGCCCCTACTCGGAGTGTCGTCCCCATCAGTGGGTGTTTTTTTACTTCAGCCGGGAGACGTTCAAAGCACCAAACAGCTCCCTGCAAGGGTATGTGTGTTTGAGACTGTTCGAGGCGTGTCCACAATTTCAGGTCAGAGTGACGGCACCAGTCTATGATCCTACCTAGATGTACAGCCTGGTAGTATTTTCTTTACATCAGGGACCGCTAGACCACCATTGATCTTTGGCAGGGATAGCAGGGCTCGGCGGAGCCTCGGTTTCTTGTTTGCCCATATAAAATGTGATAAAACTGGCTGTGTACTTGTTTAAAGAATGCTTCTGGGATAGGGAGTGGAAGTGCCTGTAATAAGTAGAGGAATTTGGGCAAAATGCACATCTTTATAAGGTGGCAGCGGCCAAGCCATGAATGGGGGCCCTTGTGCCAGGATTCTAGTAAGGTCTGAGTCTTGATCAGTAAAGGAGGGAAATTCAGGGTAAAGGTATGTTTAAGGTCAGCCGGAACCAAGGGGCAGTCTCCGTCCACTCAAAGTTAAAGTTGGACCTCAGTGTGTGCATGGCCGTTTGTGATAGCCCTATCCCCATGTCCTCCGACTTATTATAATTGATTTTGAGGTTGGATAGGTTTCCACAGGTGTCAAATTTGCAGATGAGGTTGGGGAGGGAAATTGACGGGTTTGTAAGGGAGAAAAGCAAGTCGTCCACATAGGCAGAGACTTTGTGGTGGGAGTCCCCCACCGTAAGGCCCTGAACGTCCGGGTTGTTCCTGATTTTACATAGGAATGGCGGCTCTAGTAATAAGGCGAAAAACGAGGGGTGACAACGGATAGCCTTGCCTTGTCCCGTTCTTGATCGGGAGGGGGTCAGATAGGATTCCATTCACTTTAACCTGTGCGGTAGGGGCGGAGTAAATTTGAGCAATCCATCTAGTTATGGTTTCACCAAGTCCATTATGTCTAAGGACCGAGAACATGTAATCCCAGTTAACCCAGTCAAAGGCTTTCTCAGCGTCGGTTTATGAAAAACAGGTGGTGTGTGGGACTGGTTGGCTACATGTACAAGGTTTAGTACTTTAATTGTACTATCCCTAGCTTCTCTAGTGGGGATGAAGCCCACTTGGTCCAAGTGGAGTAACTTTTGTAGATGACTGGCTAATCGGGTCGCTAAAATCTTGGTAAACCGCTTGAAGTCTGTGTTTAGAAGGGAAATTGGCCTGCAGCTGCTGCATACTGAGGGGTCTTTGTCATCCTTAGGGATGACCGTGATATGTGCCCGCAGGGTATCACTGGAGAAGGCCACCGTGTTTCCTAACTTGTTGTGGAAGGACACCAAATGGGGACCCAGGGAAGGGAGGAACGTCCTATAGTACTGTAAGGTGAGGCCGTTCGGCCCTGGAGCTATACCCGTTTTAGTGTAAGTCAGAGCTAGGTCTAATTCCTCTGACGTGATCGGGGTGTCTAATTCGGCTATCGGTGTCAGTGAGGGAATCTGGGGGGGGGGGGGGGGAGGATAGATTTGCCTCAATCAGGGGTTGCGTTCTGGGGGGGTGGAATATTATACAAATTTGCATAATATTCCTTGAAGGTGTTGGTTATTTGATGTGGTAAGCTGACCTTCACGTTGGTTTCTGTCTTGATGTGGGGAACGTAGGTTTGCATTCTAAGTTCTTTAACTGCCCTGGCCAGGATTCGCCCACATTACCCGACTTGTGGGATATGAGGCAACATTTTTGTAGCCCTGCCTTGGCCCTGTAATTAAGGAGCTCATTAATTTGGGTACGGATGGAGGCCAGTTCAGCCTCAACTAGGGGGGTCAGGGGCGCTCCTATGTCGTGAATCAGCGGCATGCAGGTTGGCCAGGAGTGTTTTCAGCTGTTCTCCCTTTTCCCTTTTAATGCGTGTGCCGTGTTTTATAAAGATGCCCCTAATGACCGCCTTGTGCGCCTCCCACACCGCCCCAGGGGTACAGTCTACTGCTGTGTTAGTTTGGAAATAGAATTTCAGTTCTCGGTTTACTTCCTCCAGAACTTCTGGGTTCTGTAGGAGGTTTTCATTCAACCGCGAGAAGAGAGTCCTGCGTAAGTGGTTGTTGGAGACCTTGTAGGTCAGGGTAATAGGGGCGTGATCGGACCATGTCCAAAGCCCTATAGCGGAGTTCTGCACAGCGTGTAGTTGACTATGTGGTATGAGGTATGAGGAAGTAGTCTATCCTGGTGTATATTTTGTGGGGAGGGGGGGGAGCAGAACGTGTAGTCCCACTCGCCCGAGTGCTGAAGGCGCCACGCGTCGATCAATTGTGCTTTGTGTAGATCCTTGGTGGTTTGCAGGCTTTCGTCGATGGAGAGGATGTTCCTAAGGACGTGTCAACACTAGGCGATAGCGGGGCGTTAAAGTCTCCTCCTAGAATGAGTGGACCTTCCTGAAAACTGGACAATTTCGAAATGGTGCGGCGTCGTTCAGGGTGTATACAGTCGCAAACGTCAGTTGTATGCCCCCAACCGAACCTTTAATGAACGTAAAACGTCCCTCCGTGTCCATCAACGAATCGCGATGGGACCATTGTATTCTGTTGGACAGGGGAATAGTGGTGCCCCTGGATTTAGTTTTGTTGGTGGAATGGTAGGTTATGGGAAAGAATCTTTTTGAGAACCGGTAGGTGGTCTGCCTTAAAGTGAGTTTCCTGGATGAAGGCTACATCCACCCGAGCTTTTCGTAAATCATTCATCAGCATGCGTCGCTTTTCCGGTGTGTTAAAGCCTTTTGCATTAATGGAGTACACTGAGGCTGTCCATCTCCAACCAGGGTGGAGGAGAGTGGGGGGGGGGAAGGAGGGCAAAGGGCGGGAGGGGGAGAGGGGGTCAGGCGTGGGAGAGAGAAAGGATGTTCTCCCGGTAGGGTTGTGCGGCCAACTCCCTATGAGGCCCCCAACAGGCACAAGATAACCATGCAGTAACAGTAAGCACACAAACATTTGTATTTTTGCAAACACTGGAATACATCATAGGCTGGCATATAAAGTCACAGTACAGTCTCTGTAGCGTACAAGTGGATCTGCAACCCGGCCAACCGTGTCGGAAGGCCAGGCA
The DNA here is from genome assembly GCA_029206835.1 of Rana muscosa. Classification (NCBI taxonomy): domain Eukaryota; kingdom Metazoa; phylum Chordata; class Amphibia; order Anura; family Ranidae; genus Rana; species Rana muscosa. The sequence continues at coordinate 144,189,963 of CM055125.1, read as the reverse complement.
AGTGAGATCACCTAAGGCAGTGATGGCGAACCTTGGCACTCCAGATGTTTTTGAACTACATTTCCCATGATGCTCAACTACACTGCAGAGTGCAAGAGCATCATGGGAAATGTAGTTCCAAAACATCTGGGGTGCCAAGGTTCGCCATCACTGACCTAAAGTGTAGCAGAAGTGGAAGGGGAAGGGAGAACCCCCCCACCATCCCTCCCGTCCCCGGAGCAGGAGGTGGATACAGTGTCACAAGCAGACCCTGCGAGGGCCCCCACCTCTGCCCTCTCAAAGTCCACATATGTCTCAGCAAGGGCAGCCATTGTGCACATCCATATGCACACAGCCCAAGGCCGGAGAGGTTCTGAGATCCAGTGCACCTGAGCAGTGATGGCCTGTTAAGACAGGCAGGGAGTCACAGTGTGACCTCCGCCGGGAGGGCCGTCTAAGTGAACAATGCATGGTCCGTTGCATCTGCATGGTCGCCGGGGGAACCCCAGGCCGAGGGAGAGGGCCGGATAGCAGCCCTCCCGAGTGCACAGTCTCAATGATGCCCACCAAGGGGGAGGGGGGTCAGTACCTGTAAAGTCTCGGTGAAGGGACACTCGGTGGCAGGACTGCGTGGCAAGGGGGGCATGCCGGTCGGTGGAGCACAAGAGTTCATGCAGCCCCAGCATGCAGCAGTCTTGGGAGCTATGCAATAGTGGGACCCCTGCGGCGGCAAGTCACGGGCAGCATCGGGGCACAGGGTGTAGTAAGACACGGGAAGCTGCGGGTCACACTGGGCAGTGGGTCGCAAACAGAGGCTGGGACCATACGGCAGCGGGATGTGCAGAGCAGCATGGGCCAGGTGTGAGTTTCAAAACAGGCCCCTCGGGGCCAAAGTGGAGGTGTAGGGTCTGGGAAGGGGGTAAAACTATAAGTCAAAAGGCAACCGTGGAAGCCAAAGTAGCTGGTGGAGAAGAGGGGGAAACAGGTTATGACTCACGTGACCCCTCCGGCGTAGGTGCTCGCGATCTCCGGCGTTGCTCTGTGGCCTGGTTTGGAGGCGTCTCTGCGAGGGCTGCGGGCCGGACCGGTGGCCAGTCTGCGGGATGATCATCAGGCAGTTCAGAAGCCTGATGGGGTCAGCATCCAGGAACGTGAACAGGCCCGGTAGGTCTCGTGGAGAACGGAGAGTGAAGGAGCGCTGGTCCCTCCGGATATCCCCAGCTGTAGGTGGCTCTGTGCCGGCGGACTAATTCCAATACAGGGCGAAGCATGGCCCTCCGTTGCAGCGTGGTGCAGGAGACATCAGGTAGGATCCTCACCGCTGCGCCATCAAAGTCAATGTCCCCCACTTCCCAGGCTTTGCGGGTGATTGATTCCTTCTGGGAGTAGTGGTGGAGGCGGCAGATCACATCCCGCAGTCTGTTAGGGTCTGGAGATCTCGGCCCCAATGCCCGGTGTATGCGGTGATATTCCAGCCTCGGAGGGAGTGGGTCCCCCAGGAGCCTGCGGAACATAGCTTTGGCGGTATCTGCCAGGTTTTCTGGGCCCGTCGCTTCTGGTAAACCGCGCAGGCGGAGATTGTTTCTCCTGCTACTGTCTTCCATTTCTTCCATGTGTAGTTGCAGCATCGTCACAGCGTCTGTGTGCGTCTTGGAGGTGTTCTAGGGCGGTCACTCTCTTCTCCAGGTTTGTCACCGAGGTCTCCCCTGCAGCCAGCCTCGTGCTCAAGGAGTCCAGCTCTCCCCTCACCTCTTGTATATCCTTGCAGTGCCGGGTCTCTAGCCAGCTGATAATGGACTCTGTCGGCCCTGGTTGGGAGGGCCCTAAGGATTGCCCACATCTTAGCTTCACCTCCGGTTCTCATGGATGTTGTCAGCAGGGTTACAGAGCGCCGACTGTAAAGTGGTAGGAACATCAGAATAGGAGTCGGACTCCATGGATGCAGCCGGGGATGCCGGCCGGCTCCCCTGAGCCTGTGTCTCACTTGCCTCTCCACGTGGGTCCGCCATCTTGGAGACGGAGGAGGTGAGCCGTGGCCGAGTCAGAAATTGATTGATAGCCCCTCCAGAGTTCTCGGTTTCACTGTTTTAGTCTTCCCCTTTGTTTTCTGTCTTTTTGCGTACATTTCGCGGGTGTTTAGTGGGACATTAGAGCATAGTAGGCCCAGCAGGCCGGGAGAAGGTCGGGAGCTGAAGGCAAAAGCGTCCTTTCACGGCCATGTCCCTGTTTTATGCATTTGCTTTCTCCGGTGTCAAAAAAAGTACATAACATTTTTAGACAACATTACCATATGTTGTGCAATAGACATAACTAATGCTGTGACAGAGGGGACAAGTTACAAAAAACAGATTTGTACTTTGCATCTGCAGTATAGTTTTATTACCTTAGCGAATTAGAAAGATTGCATTTTTCTGCTTTTCACTTTTTTGCATTGGAAATATACATTTAAAGATTTTGGAATGAATACTTCTATAGCTAAATTATGGAAATTGTTTGGGTCCATATAGGGTAAGTAACTGTGCGATTTGTAGCGATTAAAGCTGAACTCTGGGTCACCTTACAGCAAAACTAAACCCTCAATCAACATTCCCTATTTTAAATCATTATTATTAAAAGATACTTGTATAGCGCCGTCAATTTATGCAGCGCTTTACATACACATCAGTCCCTTTCCTCAAGAAACGTACAATCTAAAAGATCCCCAACTCACATTTATATATTGGGGCCAATTTAGACAGAAGCCAATTAACCTACCAGTGTGTCTTTGGAGTAAATCCTTATGCTGTTAGCGAAAAAGAAAAAAATAGGGGTATGGGGCCTAATCGGACTTTCAGCAGTACAGTAAACAATAGAGATGTGTAAGAAATATATATAAATGTTTAATAGAAAAAGAACCACATATATGACATAGGATACAAGGACAATTCAAGAGTTAAAAATCATACATATGAATACATATTAATGATGAGAACCCGAATGCATCAACGCATTTCGCGTTGAGGGCTTCTTCAGGACGCAAATTCAGGAAACCCGCAATTGTAGAGGCAAGAAAGGGATCTCACGCTTACAAATTTGTTTCTAGGTTAGCATATAGCCAAACCAGACATTTAATAAAGGAGAGAATACAAGCCACGCAAAGAAGGTGCAATTCTGGGCGAAGCAGAAATGAGGACACCAGTTGTAATTTCCGAGTAGACGGTATATAAGACTTCAAAAGTCACATATAGAGAAAATGGATATAAGAAGAATGTCTTCCTTTTCAGCCAACAAGCCCAAATATAGGGAGTCAAAGTGACAATTCAAAATATCAATGGGCTGGGGTCCATAACTCAGGAGGGATATATGATACAGATCCCTCGAGTAGTGACTATTAGACCGGCCAGACTTAAAAGTAATCCCCAGGGGAGAGCACAGAAAAGGGTCGTTGGCCTTAGTAAATAGACAGAAAGGTATAATATATTGACTTGTGGGCAGTGGGATTCCAGGAAATAAATGTTACATGAATCATCGGACCTTACTCAGGTTGGTCACAACTAGAGTTGCTAGGGGATGTTTAAGTGATTTCTCAAGAAAATAACACATGGAGACATGGATGGATGGGAGAGTTTGCTTTGAATATTTAGAAATTAATGAAATTGTGTTTTTAGTTTGTAGTGCTCAGATATAGTTTAGTTCTGCTTTAGGAAAAATACATTTAGGTGATCTCCCCACCCCACCCTGTTTATTCAGGATATATTGCTTCTTTAGTCTAAGGGGATATAATAGCAAGTAATAATATGATGACGTCAGAAAAAGAGGAAGTGACAACTGGAAAAAGAGAAGTGGCTTTTGTGGGACCACTCATCACTGAGTAATACATCCCCTAGAGCAGAGGTAGGCAACCTTAAAGAGATGGAGAACTACCTGAACATCAGAGAAGTCAAAACTTTCTGTACTGCACAAGGTTGCATGGCATTTGCAGAGCCTCATTCATTTGAATGGGTCATGCTTGGCAGGTGCTACACCCACCAACCATGACAGGGCGCATAACTTTTGCTGCGGCATGTGTACATCCCTGGCCACTTCAGTTGGGGCAGGGGTTGTAAAAAACACATCTCAACTATGGGATTATACCACCTACCAAACTACAAATGTAAACGAACCGTTACTGTTCTATTATATGCTGCAGGTGTGGTGCACTTTCTTAAAGTGCACCAAAACTTCTGCATTCAGAAAGTGCACCAAAGCTGCATATTATAAGTGAAAGTGATATTAAAGTTGTTTTTTTTTTTTTGTTTAAAAATAACAAACATGTTATACTTGCCTGCTCTGTGTAATGCTTTTGCACAGAGCAGCCCCGATCCTCCGCTTCTCAGGTTCTTTGACGGTGCTTCTGGCCCCTCCCTCCTGCCGAGTGCCCCCAGAGCAAGCAGCTCCATTCAGACACGGGGCCGTGGCTCGACCCCGCCCTCTCTCTCCCCTCATTGGATCACTGACTGACAGCGGCGGGAGCCAATGGAGCCCCTTGCTGTGTCTCAGTCAATCAGGAGGGAGAGCCCCGGACAGCCGAGGCTCTTGTGCAACATCGCTGGACCAGAATGGGGTTCATGTAAATAATAGGGGGGCTGCAGCACACAGGTTTTTTATATTAATGCATTTGGATATAAAAAAAAACGAATGCCTTTAGAACCACATGAAGTCTATGGCTAAGCACAGCAAACCCGCAGGAAAGCTGCAGATACACTGCACTACACCCACGGTGTGGGTAAACCGCAGCACATCAGTGCGAAAGCAGCCCTATACTATTATAAGATCTTTTTTCCTGCTGCTGGCACCACTCCGGAGAACGCTAGCCAGGATAAGAGGTGGAGTGCAGTTGGTATCACTCCGCATGGGATAGGAGCCAGCACTACAAAAGGAGGCATTGGCTTATGCAGCTCTTGCTCTTTACTACAGCTCCAGCTTTACAAGTAGTAGTTCTGCTTTGTACTCTGATGCTCTGGGATGGCGGGGCAGCAAGCCCAGACTGATCTACCAGTTACCTGGCCACGATCTACCAGCCACCTGGCTGTGATCAACTGGTAGATCGCAATCTACTGGTTGCTGACCCCCGCCCTAGAGTAAACAAGCGTTCTAGCCTGAATATATGGTTGGAGGGCTGCCAAATGTCATTCGACTATTCTACTAGAAGGCAGCAGTGCATAGGAAACATATGAGGAAATGTATCAACCATATGTCCCACACTTCTCTAATTTACCATTTGGCCAAAACATGAGGACATGTAGTAAACCATGCTAGAACTAGGTAAGGCTGTAGCTGAACTTGTTTTAATAACGTGAACAATGCAAGATTAGTCATATCCTCTATCCAATTTCACTGCTCAGAGATTAGTGCGATATCCTCTGTCCAATTTCACTGCTGAAATCACTTTAATCCACTGATTTGTATGTAGATGCTTGGGTTACAACCAACAGCTATTGCATTGCCACAGAGTGAGAAGGTAGTTATTTATTCCAAATTGCTTAAAAATGGTAGAAAAATAATAGCACTTTTAAGGCTGCGATCCGGTGTGCAATTTAAAAAAAAAAAAAAAAAAAAGCGCAACCACCACCACACAGCACAAGGGACATTACTTACCTTTGGTGAAAGATGTCCCTTGTACTGTTTTGTCCTCCTTTCTTACTGCTCTAATGGCATTCCCCCTGCAATCTTCCAGTGCATGGGGGGGGGGGGGTTAAAAGAACTAAGGCTGACCATACATTATACAATTTTCGTCTATAGAATTCCTTTAGATTTACCAAAACCATGTAATAGAAGGTCAAATCTAAACCACTTTCAATTTGTATGCAATCAGGCAGGCTCTTCTACTACACAGTAGTGATGAGCCGAACACCCCCGGGTTCGGTTCGCACCAGAACCCGCGAACGGACCGAAAGTTCGAACGAACATTAGAACCCTATTAAATACAATGGATGCGAACGTTCGAATTCTAAAGTGCTAATTATAACAACTATTATGCATGTTATTGTCCTAAAAAGGGTTTGGGAACCCGGGTTCTGCACCAGGGGACATGTATCAATGCAAAAAGAAGTTTTAAAAACGGTCGTTTTTCGGGAGCAGTCATTTTAATGATGCATAAAGTGAAAAAAAAAAAGTCAAATATTCCTTTAAATATCGTACCTGGGGGGTGTCTAAAGTATGCCTGTGAAGTGCCACGTGTTTCCCGTGTTTAGAACTGTCCCTGCACAAAATGACACTTCTAAAGGAAAAAAAAGCCATTTAAAACTGCTTGCGGCTTTAATGTAATGTCTGGTCCCGGTAATATGGATGAAATTCTTTAAGAAAAATGGCATAGCTACCCCATGACCCCCCCCCCCCCTACCCCAGCCCATTACCAGCCCCTTTGGGTCTTGTATGGATATTAAGGGGAACCCCGCACATAAAATAAAAAAGGCCCTATATACTCTGAACAGCCCTATACAGGCGGTGCATACAAGACAGGGACTGTAGGTTTGTTCTTATGTAGAATCTGTTTGTAATTTTGAACAGGTACATTGTTGAAGTGTAGCTCCAGACCAAAAATCTATTTTTAAACTTTTTGGAAAACATAGGTAAGGGTTATCACCCCTGTAACATTTGTTTTGCTGTCTGTGCCCCTGTTCAGAACATTTCACCTCACTTTCCGTCCCAATGACAACTGTTTTTGAAATGTGGTGTTTTTCTTGAAACAAGGATTGCTGATAAAGCATCAGTACAGAGGAGACACCTTTCTCCCATATTTATTCTTACAGGAGAGAATTTTCCTTCCTAGTGGTAGATTTCCTCTCACTTCCTGTTGTCTTCTTGCGTTTGCAAGTAGGAGTCGTTTGTAAGTTGGATGTTTGAAAGTAGGGACCTGCCGTATATACTCTGCAGAAATAGGCCCCTTAGTTGTTGGTGTTGGCACAACACTGTAAGCACTCACAGTTACTCTTGGTTGGTGCTGGAACGCCCTGCTGTCAACTATTATATCAGGAATTTTAATTACATATAATTGTTGAACAGTGGTAGTAAAAATTGGGCCTTTGATGGTGGTGCTGGTGCCACAACACTGTAAGCCCTGACAGTTACTCTTGGTGGGTGCAGCAATGGGCCCTGCTGTGAATTATTAGATCAAGAATTGTAATTACATGCCCCTGTTGAACAGGGGCTGAAAAATTGGGCCTTAGGCACTGGTGGCACAACACTGCAACCCCTCACAGATACTGTACTTGGAGCACAGCAATGAGCCCTGTTGCAAAGTATTGCTTCAAAAATTGTAATGACACGCCCCTGTTAAACAGGGGCTGAAAAATTGGGCCTTAGGCACTGGTGGCACAACACTGCAACTCCTCACAGATACTGTACTTGGAGCACAGCAATGAGCCCTGTTGCAAAGTATTGCTTCAAAAATTGTAATGACACGCCCCTGTTAAACAGGGGCTGAAAAATTGGGCCTTAGGCACTGGTGGCACAACACTGCAACTCCTCACAGATACTGTACTTGGAGCACAGCAATGAGCCCTGTTGCAAAGTATTGCTTCAAAAATTGTAATTACACGCCCCTGTTAAACAGGGGCTGAAAAATTGGGCGTTAGGCACTGGTGGCGGCACCCATAAACAAAAATGATCTTACAAGCTATCATCATCAATCGTATCATTGAGGACTCGGAGGAGGAGGATAGCCAGTCAACATAACAGCACAGGCACTCAGCATCAGAATCAGTCTTGAAGGGATGTGACATGTTAAAATCAATTAGTCTGTTATATCAGCATCAGGTGTGTGGTAGCTGGTGGTGATCCAAGACTGGTTCATCTTGATGAAAGTCAGTCGATCAACCGAGTCGGTGGACAGGCGCACCCTGTGATCCGTGACAAATCCTCCAGCAGCACTGAATGTGCGTTCCGAAAGAACGCTGGATGCAGGACAGGCCAGTAGCTCAATTGCATACTGTGCAAGCTCTGGCCAGTGATCCATCCTCAAGACCCAGTAAGCCAGAGGATTTTCGGTGGGGAAGGTGTCCAAGTCTGACCTTGCCCCTAGATATTCCTGCACCATGTTTATCAGACGCTGGCGATGGTTGCTGGAACCGATCATACTTTGGGGCTGCGGACTAAAGAATTGTCTGAACGCATCGGTCAGACGGCCACCTTCCCCACCGCTCCTTCTTTGACTGGCCGAAGCCTCAGCAACTCGTTGTCCAGGACCAGGAGTTTGCAACCTCCCAGTCTCTGGGAACGCGTTGCACAGACCTTTCTGCAAGGCCTCCCGGAGTTGTCTCATCCTCTGCTCCCTCTGCGACGGTAACATAAGGTCCGCAACCTTACCCTTGTACCGTGGATCAAGGAGAGTGGCCAGCCAGTAATGGTCCCTCTCCTTGATCCGAAGAATACGAGGATCCTTCCGCAGACTTTGCAGGATCAGGGAGGCCATGCAGCGTAGGTTTGCTGAGGCATTCGCTCCGGAGTCCTCTGGGTCACTAAGGACGACATGATCCGCAGCCACCTCCTCCCAGCCACGTACAAGTCCACTGGTTTCTTGGGACTGTAAATCATCCCTAAAAGACTGCTGCTGATGATGCTGAGTGCCAGCCTCCACCTCCATGCTGACACAATCCTCCTCCTCCTCCTCCTCCTCCTCTTCCTGTGCGATGGGTGGGACAGAAGGAACACTGTCTGGGTAAAGGGGGCCTTGAGAGGCAAGGAAGTCCTCCTCTTCCTGCCTCTGTTCTGCCTCAAGTGCCCTGTCCATTATTCCACGCAGCGTGTGCTCCAACAGGTGGACAAGAGGTACAGTGTCACTGATGCATGCACTGTCACTGCTCACCATCCTCGTGGCCTCCTCAAATGGTGCCAGGACAGTGCATGCATCCCTGATCATGCCCCACTGGCGTGGAGAAAAAAAACCAAGCTCCCCTGACCCTGTCCTGGTGCCGTAGTCGCACAGGTACTCATTGATGGCCCTCTGCTGCGTGTGCAGCCGCTGCAGCATGGCCAACGTTGAGTTCCACCTGGTGGGCATGTCACATATAAGGCGGTTCTTGGGCAGGTTCAACTCCTTTTGCAGCTCAGCCAGGCGAGCACTGGCATTATAAGATCTGCGGAAATGCACACAGACTTTCCTGGCCTGCCTCAGGACATCCTGTAAGCCCGGGTACCTGCCCAAGAAGCGCTGCACCACCAGGTTAAGGACGTGAGCCACACAGGGCACATGGGTCAGTTGTCCCTGTCGGAGGGCGGAGAGGAGGTTGGTGCCATTGTCGCAAACCACCATTCCTGGCTTAAGCTGGCGTGGCGTCAACCACCTCTCGGCCTGGCCCTGCAGAGCAGACAGGACCTCTGCCCCAGTGTGGCTTCTGTCCCCCAAACACACCAGCGCAAGCACGGCATGGCATCTTTTTGCCTGCGTACTTGCGTAGCCCCGTGAATGGCTACGGAGCACCGCTGGTTCATAGGACAAACCACAGGAAGAGGCCATGGAGGAAGAAGAAGAGGAGGGGTGGAGGAGAGAGGTGTGTCACAACCAGTAGTAGCATTTTGGAGGCGTGGCGGTGGGACAACCTCCAACACTACTGCACCTTGTCCTGAATCCTTCCCAGCTGCCAAAAGAGTGACCCAATGGGCCGTGAAAGAAAGGTAACGTCCCTGTCCATGCCTGCTGGACCATGAGTCAGCGGTAATATGCACCTTACCGCTGACCGCCCTGTCCAGCGAGGCCAAGACATTGCCTTCCACATGCCGGTAGAGAGCCGGAATAGCCTTCCGTGAGAAAAAGTGGCGTTTGGGAACCTGCCACTGAGGAACCGCACATTGCACAAACTCACGGAAGGGGGCCGAGTCTACCAACTGAAAAGGCAGCAGTTGAAGCGCTAGCAATTTAGCCAAGCTAGCATTCAACCGCTGGGCATGTGGATGGCTGGGAGTGAACTTCTTTCGACGGTCCAGCAGCTGGGGCAGGGAAATTTGCCTGCTAGAATCGGACGTCGGTGTACTGCTAGCAGAGTGGGCGCAAGTACTTGGCTGTGACACACCTAATTCTACACCTTCATTCCTCTCAGTGCATGTTTCAGAGAGGACTGAAGTTATAGTGGGGTTGGAGATCCCAGCTGATGCGGTGCAAGGAGAGGTCCGCTTTGTTCTTTGGTGTGGGTCTTTGAGGTAGGCTTGCCAACGAGCTGCATGGCAGGTCAACATATGTCTGGTCAGGCATGTGGTACCCAAGCGGCTGATGTTTTGGCCACGCGATATACGCTTGAGACATATGTTGCAAACAGCAGCTGTGCGATCTGATGCACTAGCCTCAAAAAAGGCCCACACCAAAGAACTTTTTGAATGACGGGCAGAGGCAGCGCCCTGCACAGGCGGAGCTCTGCGGTGTGATTCCGTTGGTGTACTGCCCTTACGCTGGCCACCAAAGGGCATCCTGCCTCGTTGGAGATGTGCCTCCTCCTCATCCTCCTCCTCCTCCTCTCTCCTATTAGGCACCCACGTGGAGTCAGTGACCTCATCATCCCCTCCCTCCTCATCACTGGAGCCAATCTGGCAGTATGCTGCAGCTGCTGGAACATGACTGCCAGATTGGTGTCCTTCTTGAGCATCCCCTCTGTCTGCTCTCACGCTACTGCCTTCCTCTAGCTGGGTTTCATCATCAGACCCTTCGAAACGCTGGGCATCCTCCTGGAGCATGTACCCAACACTGTGCTGAAACAGTTCGGGGGACTCCTCAGGAGGAGGACATGGTGGGTCTAGGGAAGGAGTGACTGATGATTTGTCTGACATTGATACCAGGGAAGACGACGCTTTGGCAGCTGCTTTTCCAGTACCCTGAGCCTGGGTGAGAGAGGATGAGGAGGAGGAGGAGGGCTTGGTCATCCACTCTACCAAGTCTTCGGCATGATGTGGCTCAACATGTCCAGCTGCCGAAAAGAAGGACAAGCGTGTCCCATGGCCATGTGCTGAAGACAATGCACCGCGTCCACGACCAGCACTGTTGCCCCCAGACACAGAGCCTGCTTGCCCTCTTTTATTGCCTCCTGACTGTCTGCCTCTCCTTGTTTGCCTTCCAGACATTCTAATAGATGGCCTGCAGGGAGATGGGAAAAAAGCAATAAGGGCTACCTTCAGGTGTCCTTCTCTGTCCCTTGAAACAAGGACTTTCACAGTGAAAGAAACTGACACTCTCCCTACCTACAGTTTTCTGTCCCTAGAAAAAATATTTTTTTTAATCACAATATAGCACAAGGACAATTCACTCACTGTCCTTACAGGTCCCTGGAAACAAGGACTTGCAGAGTGAAATAAACTGACACTCTCCCTACCTACAGTTTTCTGTCCCTAGAATAAATGTTTTTTTTAAGCACAATATAGCACAAGGACAATTCACTCACTGTCCTTACAGGTCCCTGGAAACAAGGACTTGCAGAGTGAAAGAAAAAAAACACTCTCCCTACCTACAGTTTTCTGTCCCTAGAAAAAATGTTTTTTTTAAGCACAATATAGCACAAGGACAATTCACTCACTGTCCTTCCAGGTCCCTGGAAACAAGGACTTGCAGAGTGAAAGAAACTGACACTCTCCCTACCTACAGTTTTCTGTCCCTAGAATAAATGTTTTTTTAAGCACAATATAGCACAAGGACAATTCACTCACTGTCCTTCCAGGTCCCTGGAAACAAGGACTTGCAGAGTGAAATAAACTGACACTCTCCCTACCTACAGTTTTCTGTCCCTAGAAAAAATGTTTTTTTTTAAGCACAATATAGCACAAGGACAATTCACTCACTGTCCTTCCAGGTCCCTGGAAACAAGGACTTGCAGAGTGAAAGAAACTGACACTGTCCCTACCTACAGTTTTCTGTCCCTAGAATAAATGTTTTTTTTAATCACAATATAGCACAAGGACAATTCACTCACTGTCCTTCCAGGTCCCTGGAAACAAGGACTTGCAGAGTGAAAGAAACTGACACTGTCCCTACCTACAGTTTTCTGTCCCTAGAATAAATGTTTTTTTTAAGCACACTATAGCACAAGCACAAAACACACTGACACTCTCCCTACCTATCCTTCTCTTTCCCTAAACTAAAGGAATCCAGGTTAAGCAAGAAAGAAATAACAGTCACTGTCCCTGCCTATGCTGCTCTATCCCTGCTCCGGAACACACTACACTAGGCCGCCGTGCTGGCGGCCTTTTATAGTGTGGGGCGTGTACTAAACACCCTCAGCAATAATTGGCCACAGGCATCCTGCCTGTGGCCAATCATTGCTCTCCTCGCTGCCGGCGCTGTGATTGGCCAAGCATGCGGGGTCACAGTGCATGCTTGGCCAATCACAGCGCCTGGATGACACTGCGATGGCGTAGTGCATTGTGGGCCGTTCGCGTCACTCGAATTTGGCGCGAACGGCCCAAATCGTTCGATCTTCGTCGAACGATCGAACAGCCGATGTTCGAGTCGAACGTATGTTCGACTCGAACACGAAGCTCATCCCTACTACACAGTTAAAAAGGTAAATCTAAAAGGAAATTGAATAAGAAAATTGTATGGTGTATGGCCAGCTTAAGGGGCTGTGATGGGCACTACGCCTGTCCTTTCCACCCAGCTTCTTTATTCATAGCAGCTGAACTACAATTGTGATCCTTGAAAGAAGGGTGGGTGGAGGATTGAAAGATCCACCCCTCCATTCATGGACCCGTTTCATTCATAGAAGCCGTCATACGGCTTCTATGAATGGAGCAGCTGGACAGAAAGTAAGGACATGGTTGACAACGCTTGATGAGTGCCTGTTACAACCACTTATGCCGCGTACACACGATCGGAAATTCCGACAACAAATGTCCGATGTGAGCTTTTTGTCGGAAATTCCGACCGTGTGTAGGCTCCACCGGACATTTGCTGTCGGAATTTCCGACCACAAAAATTTGAGAGCTGGTTCTCTAATTTTCCGACAAGAAAAGTTCTTGTCGGAAATTCCGATAGTCTGTATGCAATTCCGACGCACAAAAAAACACGCATGCTCAGAATCAAGTAGAAGAGCCAAACTGCCTATTGAACTTCATTGATCCCGGCTCGTCTTAGGTCTACATGTTCTTGACGTTCGGAATTTCCGACAAGATTTGGGTGACCGTTTGTATGTGTAGCGCCCACCCCAATTTTGGGGGCGCTATATGTGTAAATTTAGGGGCAGTCTGAGCCAGTAGTTGGGCTCAGACCAATTATAGTTCAATTTGTTTGCTCTGCTCTGGGTGCGATACTGCCCGGCAGTGTTATTCTCCTTTGCCTGCAGGTGGCACTGTCACTGCCGGCACAGGCTGGATCACAGGGGTATCACAGCACCTTGGGTGTCTTCTTTCGGCAGCCATGCAGTGGGCGTGGTCTACCCGCTGTGCATGCTGCGAGAGGGTACAAAAGGGGCAGACGCCATTTGGCGCAAGGCGATTCCAGGGGGACCCCAAGGTGTTCGGGGGGACCTCTGGTCCAGTGAGTGTGTCTCGTGGCCCTCATGGCACGGGATGCGTGTGTTTGGTCTCGGGCACCTTTAGCCAGAGGCTCTGCTGCTGCATAGAAGGCCCAGCTCTCCTATGGCGGGCCAACGCTTCAGAGAAGGATCCCAGGCTGCCCGGTTGAAGGGGGCCCATCTTTAGGGAAGGAGTTTCAGGGGAAGATCAGTCCCGGCGGAGATAGCGACGGTACTGCTGTCTCGGGGGGAGAGGCCTGGAGGCCTACCTAAAGTGGGATCCATCATCTCTGACATTCGTGCTCCACTCTGGCTGCTAGGACCGCTCTCAGAGGGACTATCTGGGTGAGCAATACCCACTCAGGCTTGAGTGGCGACAAAAGTGTTCTCTAAGTGTTGCGTGCCTAAACCTTCCCCTACTCTATCGTTTCTACTCTCTTCCAAGTTTTTCCTCAAGAAAAGAATAAAACCTTGCTGCTTAGGTTTTACACCTGTGTGGACATTGGCTTTATTACAAAGGGACTTCCCGCCTAGACAACGGAGACCAGGGATCCACTCTGGAGAGGTAACTCGCCGCAAGACCCAAAAACATTAACACTGCTCGCCCCTCTCTACACAGAAGGGGGATACCGGGCAAGTAGCAGGTGTGCCCTGACTGCAGAAACGCAGAATCAGGGTGGTGGATTGAGCCAACATTCCGTCAGAAAAAAATCCACGGTTTTGTTGTCTGAATTTCCAATCGTGTATACGCGGCATTAGTTCTAATAACCCCTGCTGTCCCAGAAGATTGCGGGGGGGGGGGCAGAGGAAAAAGATTTTGGCTAAAAGGGGCACACATCTCATTGAGGGCAAGTAATGTCCCTTGTGCTGATTTGTTTTAGTTAAACATAGGCTTTAAAGCTAAGGCCTCATGCCCACAGACGTTTTTACAGCCGCGTTTTTGAGCGTTTTTTACAGCTTAAAAACGCCTGTCCATGTTAGTCTATAGCTTCATGCCCACCTAGACGTTTTTGAGCTGCAAATAGCATAGACGTTTTTAAGCTGTAAAAAAAACCCAGGACCAGTGCGTTCCTCAGCGTCAGAATTAGGCAGAAAAAAACGCGAGCGTCAAAAAACGCTCAAAAACGCGCACTAACGTGCGGTCGCGTTTTTAGCTCCGACCTTTTTTTTTTTTTCCAAAAAAAAAAATAAAAAAATATTTACAATAACATGGACAGGCGTTTTTAAGCTGCAAAAAACGCAGCTGTAAAAACGCCAGTGGGCATGAGGCCTAAGTTAATTCTCGAATAACAAATCTGCTAGCAGGTAGGATCTTTTGGTAGAAGAGAATTTCATTCTCTTCTACAAAAAAAAAAAAACACGTCAACTGCTAGAATTTTTTAAATCAGCACAGTGACTGTGGTGCAAGAACAGTACAGTTGGGTGCAGAGATAATGTAACTACAGCACACATGTGTGGGAGTTACACAATCAGTGCCTGCCCAGTGGGGGAAGCAAGACAGGGCAGACCTAGAAGGAAATAAGGACATGGCACTGGCAGGGACAACGTGGCTGTGGGGAGTTCAGATATTACATTGCTGGACTGGAGGATGCCTGTACCCGTAGAATATGGCAAATACTGGTACTGTTTAATTTCACAGTAAAATATCTAAAACAAGCCACTCAAAAAATTTATTTTAATATATATATATATATATATATATATATATATATATATATATATATATATATATATCGGCCTCACCCCATCTCCTTTGTCTAGGGGTATGTCACGACAGGGTGAGATGCGCTACGGCCCATGTCCTCCCCATAGCTGTGGGTGAGGTGAAGGCCAGCACCAGATATTTCCTCGGGCCTATGTGCTTTGTTCTAGAATACAGTCCTGCTGTGTCAACACTTCCCTTTGCTCCCATTAACCAGAGTTCCACACACCGATCACAGTCCAACTCTTGCTTTATTGTACATCTCACAATAAACAGTGCTTCAGTAGCCATCTGGTTGCGACTTGATAATATTTTGTGACGGGGAATGAGCAGGTTGAGGCACTATCCTGGTTATCAACGAAACCACTGTGATCTCGCCAGTGGTTACTATAGCATTCAGCTAGAAAGGACTTAGAATCTGAGAGTCTCTACCAGCGACTCAAGAGAACGTATATAGGAGTACTTACGCTGCGCTGCGGCCCCTATCAGGGGAAGATGTCCCTCCAAGGGAGTTACCAGAGGCCCATCCATCACTGGGTTGATGCTGCTCCAGACTCTCCGGACGGGTAACTTCCCTGGCCTCCTCACCTCAGACATGGGCCCTGTCCACCTCAGGGACCCTCGGAAGTCTCCACCCTCGCGGGATCCAGTCGAAGTCACTGGACCCCAGGCTGAAGGTGCCTGGGATGGACTCCAACTCCATTCCAGTCAGGCCTAGGGCACCTAAACCGGAATCCAGAACCCGCCCGCACCCAGGCCTAAGGTGCCTGGGCGCGTGAAGAACTTCCTCCAGAAGACCTCGTGGTTAGGGCGTCTCCCCCTTTTATCTCCTCCCATCGACACCACGGCAGGTTCCCCGCCCTCGCCGTACCATCTCCGGAAAGGGACAAAAAGGCTAGCACTGTAATGGCAAATCTACCTTGAGCCTCCAGATACCCCGCCACCCAGAGGCCAAGGAGATTATTACACCATCCAATCCTCCACGAACACAAGGGGTCCACTATCCCTATACTTGCACACCTGGGTGTCCCACATAAATTTAAAGACCCCGCTACACACATTAAAATTTATATATATATATATATATATATATATATATATATATATATATATATATATATATATATATACACACATATACACACACACATATATATATACATATACACACACACACACACATACAGCACCCTCTACCATAGGTAGGTGCTAGAGGTGTAGTGTTTGGTAGGTCCTGTCAGTACAGGTAAATTTAAGCAGGCCAATGCTGCAAGCTAGGCCTGTTTTTTTTGATCTGGGGGGAAGGGAGTGGTTAGTGAAGCAGTGGGTGTGACTGACATGTACTTCAGCTCTTGGGCACCTCCCCTCTTTTCAGTGAGAATGTTCTGGAAGAGGGGCAGGGTTGAGAGTTGGAGTGGCATGGAGTACATGTGAAGAGCCCTGACCAATCCTCAACCAGGATTGGCAGGGGGCAGGCCGCCTACATATACTCACAGTCAGCCTGCTGGGGGGGGGGGACGGGACGGGGGGAGTTGTCAGCTGGGTGAATTGAAAGATGGAGTGCTAGACTGTGTGCCGGAGAAGCACCCCCATCTGGGTGGGGGTGGGAACCTGGCGGAGGAGCTCGGGAGCCTCTCCTTATATAGGAGCTGGAGGAGCAGTTGGTCCGTACGGTCTGGGTAAATATTTCAAGAAGGACTCAGGGCAGGAGTCGGTGAATGCCGAGATCAGTAGTCCATCTTCAAGTATGCTTTAATAATGAAATGTTCAGGGCCATCATGAAGGGGTACTGCAGGTCCCTGGCCTATTATTTATCAAATGACACACTGGCTGTATTTATGGGGGGCACACTGGCTGTATTTATGGGGGGCACACTGGCTGTATATATGGGGGGCACACTGGCTGTATATATGGGGGGCACACTGGCTGTATATATGGGGGGCACACTGGCTGTATATATGGGGGGCACACTGGCTGTATATATGGGGGGCACACTGGCTGTATATATGGGGGGCACACTGGCTGTATATATGGGGGGCACACTGGCTGTATATATGGGGGGCACACTGGCTGTATATATGGGGGGCACACTGGCTGTATATATGGGGGGCACACTGGCTGTATATATGAGGGGCACACTGGCTGTATATATGAGGGGCACACTGGCTGTATATATGAGGGGCACACTGGCTGTATATATGAGGGGCACACTGGCTGTATATATGAGGGGCACACTGGCTGTATATATGAGGGGCACACTGGCTGTATATATGAGGGGCACACTGGCTGTATATATGAGGGGCACACTGGCTGTATATATGAGGGGCACACTGGCTGTATATATGAGGGGCACACTGGCTGTATATATGAGGGGCACACTGGCTGTATATATGAGGGGCACACTGGCTGTATATATGAGGGGCACACTGGCTGCATTTGAGGGGGCAAACTGGTGGCGTTTGGCCACAGTGGCTGCGTTTAATGGGCACAGTGGCCGCAATTGATTTTTTTTTTTCAGTTTGTTTGCACCCCCCCAAAAATTTTGAGCACCAGCCGCCACTGCGCAGTAGGTGAAGAGTCCTGGAGGTAGAAGTCTGCAGGGAGAGTGCAGAGAAGGGAGAAGTTCTGAGGTGAAAAGTCTGTCCAGATTAGCGTCCACCATTCTTTTTGTTCTGTGAAGATAATGAGTAACCATTTGCCAATGTGAAGCCGGATCAGCTCCAGCATTGCAAATACCAATTGTTCTATGGGCATCCCATATCCCTTTCTCCCAATCAAGTTAAATCCCCCAAATAAAACAAAACAAAGCAAAAGACTTTTTCATTGTCTACAAGTGTGACGCATGGATGTCTGGCAGCAGGGTGAATATGCGTGGATGTTAGTAACTTGTGGCAACACACCGCTACACAAAAAACCGCCTTGACATCCGTTTGTAAAGGCCATTTGCCTAGCTTTTACATTGACCTTGGCTCCACAACTTTCTATGTAACCAAGCCTGAACTAGTAAGTAGATCAGGAGTGTCAGAGAAAAGTCAGGAAATCTTTATCTGCATACTTATTCAAAGTCACCATCTCAAAAGATTGAAATAAATGTGGTACTTGCATGACAGCCAGGCAACCAGCATTTACAGGAGGGGGGTCAGAAATTGCAGATTATGTATTTCTTTGATGCCCTACAGTAATTCCTTTAATCCCACAAGTAATTCTCATGATCAAAGCTGAACTCCAGACTGATCTAAAAGAGACACATTTAGGGCTGGGCCTAAGACATTGTGCTGCCTGGGTCCAACAATGAAATGCAAATTTAAAGTGTTTAGGTTTGACCTCGTATTATATTGTTTTGGTAAATCTAAAAAAGGAAAAAAAAAAATCTAAAAAAAAAAAAAAAAAAACACAAAACTGTATAGTGTGCATCCAGCTTTAGACTGTGTGTGAACACCCTCACGCCTGGCAACTATGGAGTACACGTGTTGAGGGCAGCCTTTTTACAGGGCGGCGGAGTGGCCCAGAAGGCAGTTGTCACCTTGCCCCCCCCTCACCCCCGGCCCAGTCTGCCCCTGGATGACACACAAAACTGCTGTAAAAAAAATCTTGGGCATCAATTTGCTGCCCCTCTCAAAGTGCCTCCTGGGTCCAATGGATCCAGCAGGACCCATGGCAGGGCCGACCCCTGCACACATTTCTACAGCTCTATATTCATTGATGCAGGATTCTTTTTTTTATTGTAAGCCGTGTAAGTACCTAAATTTGACTTCGTAACACTGTATAAGTGAATGGGTGGCCTCATGTCATGTGCACATTTGTCGTAATTGGTACCATCTCTTGAAAACAGGCAAGAAGCAAAACCACCTCCAAACCTCCTAAACTAAAAAGAGAAAAAGTGGAGGGGTAACAATGGGACTTTTATTGTACCACATGGAGACAACGAATCCACAGCCATTTAAAACGGGGTCAATGTGCGGCTTAATTATCTCTCATATAAAAAAAGCCCTTAAAAACACAATAAATGCCACGTACACACAATTGGAATTTCTGACAACAAATGCTCGATGTGAGCTTTTGGTCGGATATTCCGACCGTGTGTAGGCTCCATCGGACATTTGCCGTTGGAATTTCGACAAACGATTGAAAGCTGGTTTTAAAAATTTTCCAACAAAAGTTGTGGTTGGAAATTCCGATCGTGGGCAGCCAATTCCGACGCACAAAAGTTCTACGCATGCTCGGAATCAATTTGACGCATGCTCGGATTCATTGTACTTCATTTTCTTCGGCTCGTCGTCGTCTTGTATGTCTCCCCATTCTTGACGTTCGGAATTTCCGAGCAACATTTGTGCGACCGTGTGTATGCAAGACAAGTTTGAGCCAACATCCGTCGGAAAAAAAATCCACGGTTTTGTTGTCGGAAATTCCAATCGTCTGTACGCGGCATTAGAGTACCACCATCATTATACAACAATATTGTTGAATATAGTTTGCATGCTTTTACATACTGTATGCGAGATGGTCACACTTTCACAGCCAACTTAAGGTGTGGTAGCCATGCCACTCATGACCACAATCTTTACAAAAAAACAAAAAACAGCTATATCTGCTAGGATTAGCAAATATAACTGTTATATGTATGTATTCTTTCCTAATATCCTTTATTTTAGAGCTGTTGAGTAATCCGGTGTGAAACTGTCTGGTCAGAAGCTTCCTGTAAAAAAAAAAACTATGCATCCCCTGTTTTTTCTTTGTATATGGCGACTGATCTTATCCCCCCTCCCAGTGTTTTTTTGTACAGCACAGTGATGTCACCACTGCATTTACAAAGTAATATCTGGATTTGTAATTTGTGCATTTGGCACACAGTGTTTGTATCTTTTGTGGCTATTGAGAAATATATTTAAATCAACTTTTTTGTGCCTATAATTCAGTTTTAAAGCAGGCCAACTAGGTTGTATCTTGTACAATAAAGAACATTCTGTATGCTAATGCAAGGATGCTAATAAAATTGTAAAGATAATTATGATCTACATTATCCCAAATAAGTATTTTCTGGACCAGGATCTTACATGTAACATATCGCAGGATAATATAATAATGATTATAAATGTCAGTTATTACCTTATCTCCTTGCTTTATTGTGCGGAGCTGAAGCTGACCAATGGCCTTCTTTGCTTCATCCTTTAACCGTTTCTGCAACACAAAATTTGAGTATTATATTGTTAAAAATACCACACTAAAAATTTTCGAAAAAAAAAAAAAAAAAAAAAAGAAGACAACTGCTACCCAAAAAAGGCAATACTGTGTTTTAACCACTTCAATACCGGCACTTTTACCCCCCTCCCTGCCCTGGCCGATTTTCAGCGCTGTCAATTTGAATGGCAAATTGTGCAGTCATGCAATACTGAACCCATATGAAATTTTTATAATTTTTTTCCACAAATAGAGCTTTCTTCTGGTGGTATTGAACCCCCACTGGATTTTTTATTTTTTGCTAAACAAGAAAAAAAAAAAAAAAAAGAGCCAAATACCAGTATTTTGAAAAAAATTTTTTGCTTTTTTATTTAATTTTATTTTTTTAGAACATTTTGCAAATAAAATCTCTTCATAAAAAATTTAGGCCAAATTATATTCTGCCACATTTCTTTGGTGAAAATAACCCAAATCAGTGTATATTAGTCTGTAGGAAAGTTAGTCTACAATCTATGGGATATACTGTATATGGAAATTGATCAATCCTGATGTACTGGCAGCCAATATTTCTTGATGCACGAAAATGACAGGACAGTACAAATACCCTCCAAAGTACCCCTTTTTGGAAAGTAGACAGTCTGAGGTAATTAGTAAGAGACATGGTACATTTTTAGAGTTGCAATTTGTCACTTTTTTGGATTTTTTATTTTTTTTTGTTATTTTACATACTGTCATCAGTGCAGTACAGAGTTATCATAACTAGTGTGGCGGTGACCATATGTAAAAAAATAAATAAAAAGGAAGCCATTCATGGTTTACAACTGTCACGTGGTCTGCTGTGATTGGTCACAGCAATTACAGGACACTGGCAGCAAGCCGGTATAGTGATCGGTCATCTGATGTGTCTGGCGGACGCAGCATGTGACAGATCGTGCCAGAGCACGGCCTTATGCGGCCATGCCAGGCGCATTCTCGGGATGATGTCAAAACAATAGGATTCCCGCTTGCTTCATTGTAAAATGTATAGGCAGTTAAGGTTAAATGGACATTATCAGATACAGTGAGGGAAAAAAAGTATTTGATCCCCTGCTGATTTTGTACGTTTGCCCACTGACAAAGAAATGATCAGTCTATATATTTCAACAGCGAGACAAAAAACAAAAACAAAAACAAAAAAAACAGAAAAAAAATTCAACAAAGGTTATAAAATGTATTTGCAATTGTAGCGCCCCCCCTGATTTAGGGGGCGCTATGTTCAAATTTAGGGGTTAGTCTGAGCCAATAGTTGGGCTCAGACTGTTAATTTCCTAAAACTTGCTTCTGCTTTGGTGTGATATTGCCTGGCTGCAGGGTTTCCTGTTGCCTGTGAGTGGCGCTGTCATCTCCGGCTCAGGTGGAACCACAGGGGGTATCACAACACCACTGGGTGTCCTCCCTCAGCAGCTGTACAGTGGGCGTGGTCTATGCGCTGTGCATGCTGGGAGAGGGTACTTAAGGGGCAGACGCCATTAGGCGTGAGGCGTTGGAGAGGGCCCCTTGGTCCGAGAAGAACAGACACGTACCCCACCTTCGGTGGCCCTCATGGCCAGGGGTATGCGTGTGTGTGTTAGCTCCTGGGCATAGCCCGAGGCTGCATCATTCCAGGTGGGCCCAGCACCTTTAGCCGAGGCCTACACTAGAAGAGGAGTCCCAGGGTGCCCAAGTGAGGGTGACCCGCTCTGAAGGAGAGGAAACCAGGGAATCGGTGAAGGCGGTCACGGTCTCGGGAGAAACCGGGTTACCTATCAGAGGGAAGGATTCCACAACCCACCACAAGCCTAGTAATGTGCCCCTTTGGCACCTAAGGACTTAAATATTACTAGGCTGGGAAGTTTAGGACTTAGAGATTATTTCCTAATCGTATCCCTAGGAAACTAAAAGTAAACGCTTTATGGCCGTGTGTTTTTGGTCATTGTCATGCTGGAATACCCATCCACGACCCATTTTAAATGCCCTGGCTGAGGGGAGGAGGTTCTCACCCAAGATTAGTACATGGCCGTGCATCATCCCTGTGATGTGGTGAAGTTGTCCTATCCCCTTAGCAGAAAAAAACACTTCCAAAGTATAATTTTTCCACCTCCATGTTTGATGGTGGGGACGGTGTTCTTGGGGTCATAGGCAGCATTCCTCCTCCTCCAAACAGGGCGGGTTGAGTTGATGCCAAAGAGCTTGATTTTGGTCTCATCTGACCACAACACTTTCACCCAGTTCTCCTCTGAAGTTTGCTATTGAACATTTGAATGATTCAGACAGGCCTGTTCATGTGCTTTGAGCAGGTGGACCTTGCGGGTGCTTCAGGATTTCAGTCCTTCATGGCGTAGGCTGTTACCAATTGTTTTCTTGGCAACTATGGTCAAAGCTGCCTTGAGATCTTTGACAAGATTCTCCTGTGTAGTTCTGAGCTTATTCCTCATGATCATTGAAACTCCACGAGGTGAGATCTTGCATGGAGACCCGAAGGAGATTGACCGTTATTTTGGGTTTCTTTCACTTAAATAAATTGCACCAACTGTTGTCACCCTCTCACCAAGCTGCTTGGCGATGGTCTTGTAGCCCATTCCAGCCTTGTGTAGGTCCACAATCTTGTCCCAGACATCCTTGGACAGCTCTTTGGTATTGGCCATGGTGGAAAGATCGGGATCTGATTGATCAAAAGACATGTTCACAGAAGCAATCATACAGGTAACAAACTGGGATTAGGAGCACTTCCTTGGAGAGTGCTCCTAATCTCAGCTCGTCACCTGTATAGAAGACACCAGAGAGTCAGAAATTTTGCTGATTGATAGGGGATCAAATAATTATTTCACTCATTAAGCCCAGGTTCACACTGGGCTGCGGGAATTAAGCCGTGTGAGTTCAGATTAACTTGCACGATTTCACTCCCGATTACAGAGAAATCTGTGCAGGTTTCTGCACAGATGTCAATGTAAAATCGCGAGCGGAAATCGCAAAAAGTAGTACAGAAACTACTTTTTGAAATCGGTGCAGCACCGCAAATGCGGCATGGCACCAATTAGGACGGTGGCATTGCCGGAAAATGCCGCCGATTTGACATGTCAAAACGCATGTCAAATCGCGCCAGTGTGAACCAGGGCTCAAATGCAAATCGATTTATAAAACTTTTGAAATGCGTTTTTCTGGATATTTTTGTTATTCTGTTCCCCACAGTTAAAATAAACCTACCATTAAAATTATAGACTGATCATTTGTCAGTGGGCAAAAGTACAAAATCAGCAGGGGATCAAATATTTTTTCCCCTCACTGTACCATAAATGTGAAGAGTAATTTCACCATAGCTCAGTTAAAAATGTTCCCCTGTATACTAATGCATCCAGGGAAGTTTCTTGGAAAAAAAAAAAAAAAGGCATTTGTAGTCACCCTTGACCTTCCTGTAAAACATTTCCCTTTGTTATAGGACTAGGTGGTGAGGTGAAAGCTGCTAAACAACTTGCTTGCATGAATATAGCCAATTTTATACTAAAAAGCAGAAAAAAACAGGCACGTCATCCTACTAAAAACAAATACAATAAAATTTAATCTAGTCAATGATGAAGTAATAATTTTAGTTACGGGATTAGAAAGGGTGGTTGATTTTATGTACTGGCTTCTAATATACCTAAACCATTTCAGGCATGTGCTGTGCTCTCTGCTTCCCCCTAGAGTGCAGTACCCTGCTGAATGAGGAATCTGGAAAGGTACAGTACTGTGCTAGAAGCTAGATTTGTTTTAAAAGGGCTTTATACATGTGTCTGTATGTGTGCGCATGTGAATGCCTGTCACTGTGTGTGTGCGCGCATGTATCTGTGTATGCATGCGTCTGTGAATGCACGTGTAAGCGTGCGTGTGTGTATATGTATATGTTACTTTTAATCCTGACCCCCCTCCCCCCCATTCCTGTACCATCAGAACAGCTTTTGTAGGGCTTGTATGATAACAGCAAGGACTGCTGCTCCTCTGAAAAGCAATCCATGCACAGATCGCTTTTCAGAGGTATTTGACAGGCGGTAAAGAGGCATTATGTTGCCTTCTCACCACCTGTTTTAAGCCCATAAATGCAGCATCACTATACCGCAACCGTGCAATGCACACAGTTGCGGGGTAGTTGCAGTGCAGCCCCATTAACCCTCGGTATACCTCCAGTTGCAGCCACAGCATGTGTACACCCCCAGCTCCTGCCTCTGCAACTAAAGGTGGAGAAGTTGGGGGTGGTAAAAACAGCTCAACCATGTGGTCTTACCGCCCCTCCGACATGTGAACAAGCCCTTGGTTCACATCTGCGTGCTGCGTGTAGGGCAGCCCATTCATTTCAATGGGCTTGCGTACCCACAAAAATGCAGGGAAACAAGTCCCCAACCTTTTTTTTTTTTTAAGTTGCACTGCAGCAAAAGCACCCCATGTTTTCAAATAAGAATTAATGGTACCCTTAAAAAGAAGAGGATTTGTCTGTCAGGAATGAGCGTGATTTTGCACATGTTCTGCGACACACCATAATGTGAACCAAGCCTTGGACTGGGGTGCCTCAAGACTGAAAATACTTTTTAAGGGCGCCCTGACTGGAAAAAGGTTTAGAAACACTGAGCTAGAGAATAATGTAGGGAGAGCCTATAGTACAAACTGGAAGGCTAAAGCTGCCATGAGATAGGAACAGTGCATACATGACCAGGACACTGAACAATCTAACATAAGAGTATGACAAACTTTCAAGTTCACATCTAGGAAACTTGACGGTTTGTGTATGAAAGATCACTCCAGGAACCAGTCTGTGTATTTCAGGGTAAGCAACAGGGATCGGCTCAAAATGTAAACCAGTCTGAGCAAGGGAATATTGGCACCTACAAATAAACATTCTCTGATCAAACTGTAAATGGCTAGACTGGACAAACAAAACGAATGACTGTAGGCATCCAAAGAATCCCATAAGTACCAGGATGTAAGGTGGATCTGGAAATCTGTTATCCCTGATGTATGGAGAATCAAGTTAAAAGTGTGTATAAGGGCGCTCCGAGTAACAAACCAAGCAGATAGAGGGTCTTCATGCCCTTTTGGCAGCACTTGAGAGAAGAAAACTCTGGAAATGAAAAGAAAAAAAAAAAGGTGCCTCTAAGTGCAGAAGTAAAACTTTATATTTCCCAAAAGGGTTAAAAACACTTACATGGTGGATGGGTAGAAACACATCTTAGCAATATGGCAGGTGGTCGGCTACTTCAGAATATGCTGCAGATATCACTGAGACTCCTTGGGACTACCAGAACCCCGGACCACCTGCCATATTACTAATATGTGCTGCTTCTACCCATCCACCCTTTTGTAAGGGTTTCTAACCCTTTTAGGAAATATAAAGTTTTACTTCTGCACTTAGAGGCGCCTTTTTTTCCCCTTTTCATGGAGAATCAAGTAGCTGACATCTACAAAAGTTTTACAGGGCCGTTAAAAGGACTAGAGTGCACACATTTTAGTTGCGCATACAATTGCAATGGTTATCGGAAACGGTTTTTGGTGGGGCCTTCATGATTTTACATTTATCCATTTCATATTTTAATGGTTCCGTTTTGAAAACAAAATCTGCACATTCTCCTTTCACATCATGCGTAACATTTAGCATCCCTGCCAACTACTTCTAAGATATATGATATGAGACACCTCATTTAAGCAGAACTGGTAAGAACAGTAGATCACAATACAGAATAGCTATGACCAAGCACTGTTGATAGTGTAAAATGCGTCAGTTTTTAGCCTGTACCCTGCAGTGGTGTGTACTTTTGTCATTTTTCACAATAAAGGCGTTTTTATTGGAGTGCGGCTGTCCAGAGCTTCCCTGTTCTAATTGCTATATGCTTAGCCTGATGCTGATGCTTCCACCTTGAGGAGAGTGCCATTTCCACACATCCACCTGGAGCAGTGATCTCTTCCCACAATACAGAACATGTACTTCTGTTAATATTGTACAGCCTAAATGTATGTCAAAAATGTTAACAAAAAAAAAAAAAAAAGCACTATAGATTTAGCGTACTATGAAACATTTCATGATTGTAATCAAGCTTTGTGTAGACTGGAATCAACCACAAATTATTGAGTCCAGATATATTGGAAAAGTTTCAGTACAGTAGAGACTCCGTTCCGAGAGCAGGTTCGCAAGTCCATTTTGTTTGCAAGTCCAACAAAGATAGCCTAGGTACCCAACACAATCGGCCCAATTACTGTAATAGGTTGACCAAACATTTTACACAAATACATGGGAAAAAAAGGTTGAAATAAAAAAATAGTACCATATACAGTAAAGTACACAGAAGCACAACTACTTGTAGAGAATGCACGTGTAGCGGGTGTTTGAATTTGGGGGAAGCATCTGGGTGGTGGTGTAACCTAGATGCACGGATTGCTAGGGAATCAGACTCTTTTATGGCTCTTGGAGGACTCTGGTGGTGTGAAGTTCCCTGCGGCCTACAGGTGGCGTTGCCGGGGGCCGGAGGTGAACTCACACCGCAAGACTGTGCCTTTTTGTCCTCCCCTGGAGCTGGTACAGCGGGGCGGGGAACCCGCTGCGGCGCAAAGGGAGAGGAGATAAAAGGGGCGGACGCCCTGACCTTGGGGTTCAGAGTCGGGAGGACACGGCCGCACCCAGGCACCTTCAGCTTGGGTGCTGGCGTTCCGGGCCCAGGTGCCTTTGACCTGGCCGGAGTGGAGATGGAGTCCATCTCAGGCACCTTTAGCCTGGGGTGAGGTACTATGGCGGATGCCTGGGGCTCAGTACCTTCGACTGAGTTCCGCAAGGGTGGAGGAATCCGAGGGGGCCCTAACTCCTTGGGTGCCCGTGTCTGAGTTCGTGAGGTCTGGTGAGCAGAACTTCTCTGGAGAGTCCGGCCAGCATCGCTGGTGACAGAGAGGCCTCCGGTATCTCCCTTGGACAGATATCCTTCCCCTGACAGGGGCCGTGCTAGCGAAGGTAATTCACGTTCTACTTCACATAGTCAGTGGCAGTGACTATTCGCCACTGGTTATACCACAGTGGTTGGCAAAAGAAGGGAAAGGATTGTGCCTCGACCTATTCCCATTACTACTAAGTTGTTGCAAAAGAATCCAACTTAACCGTGCTGTATGTTTATTCGCTGAGAAGAATAAAACTGTGTTGGACCTATTCACTGTGTGGAACTCTGGTTACTAGGAGCAAAGGAGTCAGGGATGAAGGACAGGACTTGACTCTAGGACATCTACACAAAGCCCGATCTTTCTGGCCTTCACCTCTTCACTATGGAGGACATGGGCCGTGGTGTGTCTCGTCCCCCCCCCCAGCACTGAGACCCCTAGACAAAGAAAGACAAGCCGAGAATGAGAAGGGGTGAGGTCGCTACACACGCATAACAATGTATGCCAGAAATGTGAACTCTCACAATTGGACATGAAAACGCATGTTTGTATTTTTGAAAGTTCGCATCTTGAAGGTTCGTATGTAGGGGACTAACTGTACATATAACCTACAACATAATAAATTCACTCACCATAGAACTGTGTTCTCACTGTGTAATCTGTAATAATTGATTTAACAATAAATATGAATCTGAACACCATAACTGGATTGCACAAATGTCACAAGACATTAGAGGCAGTCTGTGCCAGTCTCTCTCGTCACAAATCAATTACTGTCGATTGTGTATTAATAAAAATTCCGGTCAGCTAGCTTCAGAGCAAAGCCCTGACAGATAAGTTGGTTTCCTCATAGGAAAATGGTTTAAATAGTAATTGTAACCAGGACCGTCTCCAGCCTGTACATTAAATACTGTGTAACAGCCATTGTCAACAGGAAGCAAAAAGCCCTGATGTCTATTACGTTCACCTGACAACTTATCAGTATTGTATTTGTAAATGCTTGGCAAAATGAATAGGTCAATGAGATCATACTTTCTGTGCCAGCTTAAAAGGCCATGTTTATCTTTTTAACACGTTGCATTGTATTATTATGCATTGTATGCACTCATTGCTATTCTTAACCTGATCCCTTCCGTGATAGGCGATTCTCAGACACTCTCCGCCAATCACGAACGTTCTCTCATCCTCAGTTTCCCAGCAGACGTCTGTGATTGGCGGAACACCCAACACAGTGTCTGCTGGGAAACTGAGGATGAGAGAACGTTCGTGATAGGCGGAGAGTGTCTGATGAGAATCGCCTATCACGGAAGGAACCAGGAAGAGACCGTGAGATTTGAACGATGGACGCCGCAGCTTTTTTTCCAGGTACTATTTACAATGTAAAATTTAAAACAGTGAGGATGGGAAACAGTGAGGATG
The DNA here is from genome assembly GCA_029206835.1 of Rana muscosa. Taxonomy (NCBI): domain Eukaryota; kingdom Metazoa; phylum Chordata; class Amphibia; order Anura; family Ranidae; genus Rana; species Rana muscosa. The sequence goes on along the minus strand of CM055125.1, from coordinate 144,161,334 downwards.
GGAAACAGTGAGGATGGGAAACAGTGAGGATGGGAAACAGTGAGGATGGGAAACAGTGAGGATGGGAAACAGTGAGGATGGGAAACAGTGAGGATGGGAAACAGTGAGGATGGGAAACAGTGAGGATGGGAAACAGTGAGGATGGGAAACAGTGAGGATGGGAAACAGTGAGGATGGGAAACAGTGAGGATGGGAAACAGTGAGGATGGGAAACAGTGAGGATGGGAAACAGTGAGGATGGGAAACAGTGAGGATGGGAAACAGTGAGGATGGGAAACAGTGAGGATGGGAAACAGTGAGGATGGGAAACAGTGAGGATGGGAAACAGTGAGGATGGGAAACAGTGAGGATGGGAAACAGTGAGGATGGGAAACAGTGAGGATGGGAAACAGTGAGGATGGGAAACAGTGAGGATGGGAAACAGTGAGGATGGGAAACAGTGAGGATGGGAAACAGTGAGGATGGGAAACAGTGAGGATGGGAAACAGTGAGGATGGGAAACAGTGAGGATGGGAAACAGTGAGGATGGGAAACAGTGAGGATGGGAAACAGTGAGGATGGGAAACAGTAAGGATGGGAAACAGTAAGGCATTGTTGACCCTCGGCTTATACTCGAGTCAGTAAGTTTTCCCAGTTTTTTGTGGCAACATTAGGTACCTTGGCTTATACTCGGGTCGGCTTATACTCGAGTATATACGTTAATACTCAATATGCAGCTCTTTCATATATAGGTGACTGCTTATCTTTCCAGTGAACGATTCATAGGATTTGGTTTTATTCAGGGTTTGGGAAAGATTGAACAGTGAAAATATGACTTTTCTCCTTTCAAAAATTGATTACAAAAGCAGAGATTAGAATAATCTTATCTAAAGCACTAGCATGTTCTGCGTACTGAACAAAGGTGAAAGTACAACAAATTATAATGAGGTGTAAACATGGATATATACCAGGAAATGAAGCCAAGAGCTCCTTTCATTTGTTTTACCATGCACATGCATGCAGTAGCTAACATAGAGACATCTAAACTAGTTGTCCAATAGAGAAATATATATGTAGCGGGGTGCTATATTTAAGGGAAGTATCTGAGTGGCAATAAGGCTCAGATACACAAATTGTTAGGGTTCATGGACCATTTCTGTCCCTGGGAGATAGTATTGATGTACAATTTCCTGGGGCCTATAGGTGGCGCTGTTGCCATAGGCCCGGGTTGAACCACAGTACAGGGTTGTGCCTTTTCTTATCCCCTCTTGACAGCAGTGCGGCGGGGCGGGGAACCTGCCGTGCCTGTCGGGAGAGGGTATAAAAAAGGGGCGGCCATCTTCCAGAGGGGTCAGTCGTCGTGGTGGCTCCTCGCCCAGGCACCTTAGGCATGGGTGTGCCGCCTCCGGGTGCCCTAGGCCCAGAGGCGGAGTTGCTGTTCCATCCCAGACACCTTCAGTCTGGGGTGAGGTACTAAATAGGAGGCCCGGGGCCCAGCAACCTTCGGCTGGGGTCCGCTAAGGATCGAGAGCTCCCAGGGTACCGCCTTGCGAGGGGACCCGTATCTTGGATCGAGGAGGCCAGGGAGGTGACCCTTTCTGAAGGCCCAGCGCAGAGTCATGTTGACAGTGAGGGCCTCTGGTAACTCTCCGGAGGGACGTTTTTCTCCTTGACATGGGCCAAGTTCTCCAAGAAGGCAGTACATGTTCTGTAGGTCATAGTGGCAGTGACTCTACGCACTCCAGGTCAGTGACCATTCTCAACAGGTCAGTGGCAGTGACTTTCATATTCACTAGGTCTGTGACAAAGATCGTACGCCAAACCTGTTTGTGCATATCAGAACAGTAAGAGAACCAATATTTAAGTTTGTGCCTGGACCCCCTCCCACCTTATCTGACCTGTGTCTTCGTCTCAACCTGTCTGCTCTTAAAGGGACTATTTATCATCCATGTGAAATAAATACAGAAGTTGGACTTTCAGTTGGTGTGGACAGTTACTTTACTGGGGAGAATTAAGGACTTGTTTCTGGCCAAGGCAGAAGTGAGATCAGCTCGGGAGGATTCTATCACCAGCCGCAGGCAGGCCCGAGAAAAACTAACACCGCTCAACCTCCCCATCCAGGAGGGTATGGGCTTGTGGTGCGGTGTGCCTCAGTCTTTCCTGCGGAGGAGCCAAATTAAGGAAAGCAGGTAATGCCTGGGGTGGCTATATACAGTATATTATCCATTAGACAGTGTAAAACAGAAAAGTGCCCCTTTCTTTTAGGCTAGAATTGTTAACCAAGAATAGCTGCAGCTTTCAGGGCAGACTGGCTTCAAGAGTATATGTTTCTTGGGTGGATCCCATGCTCATGTTTCACACTGACTTCTAGGTTCAGAAGATTCCGGTGCAAAAAACAAAAACTGCACTATAAAAGTTAGCTACTGTAGTTAAAAGCATCCAACAAGGCAACAAAAAAAAATAAATAAAAATAATCCTATTTTTAAATCTCTGCAATACATGCACATTTCCTTATGTTTTATCCATTTAAATCCCATGCAAATACAGAAAAATAACTGTTGCACTACCAGTAATAAGGTGCGATTGTACCTTCCTCTGACATGACAGCGCCGTTTTTTTTTTTTTTTTCACAAGAAAGACAGCACAGTTCTTAATCCCTATTCACTTACCTTATTCATTTCTGATAAATAAAAAATGCAGACTCTCATGCCCCGTACACACGTGCGGGATTTCCGACGGTAAAAGTTCCTGTCGGAAATCCTGACGGTCAGTCTTTCTCCACACACACACACACAGTTTTCCCGACAGGAAAATTGCGATGGAGCTTTGGCGGGAATCCCGGTCGTGTGTATGCTCCATCGCAGTTTTTCCCATAGGAAAACTGCCAAAAAACGCCAGGCAAAAGTCCGGCGGTTTTCCAGGCGGGAAAAAAAGAGCAGGTTCTCTTTTTTTGTCTGGCGGTTTTTGGCAGTTTTCTCGTCGGAAAAACTGCGAGGGAGCATACACACGACCGGGATTCCCAGCCAAAAGCTCTCCTCGCAGTTTCCCCGACGGGAAAACCGGCCAGGTGTACGAGGCTTCAGGCTTGCTTTAGCACCTGTCAACTGCAAATTTTGCAAGCAATGAACAAACCAAAATACTTGTTTGCCATACCGATCAGTTTGTCCTCCATTAAATGAACATTAAAACGATCAAATATTCCCCTACCTTCTTGCTCATTTCCTTCTTCCCTTTGCTTTTTCAACACTGCATTTGGTAGCAGCAATTAGGTAACCACATGATTTTGCATGGGCAAAGCACAGCAATTAAGTGACCACGCTATTTTGCATACCAGGTACACAAGAACACAAATGAGAAGAGAGAGAAGAGCGCACGCGCCATAGTGTAACACCGTTTATTTATGGAAGCTTGAAAATAAAAATGAGGAAGATTGCACTCACAAACAGGAACTTGTTCGTTCACATATACATATCACATATACATATGGCTCTCAGTTCCGACCTCTCCTGGCCTATGCAGGGCGATTGGCTTGTGGGGCGACAGCAACGTTGTAGGGATAAGCGTTCAATGTTGCGGTCGCCCCACAAGCCAATCGCCCTGCATAGGCCAGGAGAGGAGGTCGGAACTGAGAGCCATATGTATATGTGAACGAACAAGTTCCTGTTTGTGAGTGCAATCTTCCTCATTCTTAATTTTCAAGCTTCCACAAATAAACGGTGTTACACTATGGCGCGTGCACTCTTCTCTCTCTTCTCATATGTTTTCAGATGAAAGTTTGTCACCCAGTGGATTTAAGAGGGAGCTGCAGCGCCTAAGATAAGGGAACTATTTCAAGAACTTTTTTGTTCATCCTTGTTGTGATGGTGGTGTATGTGAGGGCTGCTCTGCATTTGGTATATTTTCTCTGTATGTTTGGACTGAACACAAGAACACAAGTAGTTTTACTGTAAAAACACTCACAGATTAAACACCTTCTTTATTATAATTATAAGAGTTTGTTATGTCATGAATTTTAAAGTACATTGCAGCCAAAACTAAAAATATTAAAACTTGGCATTAGCTTGCATTATTTTACTACAAACTGTAGATCTTAAATCCAGCAGTAGATCCGTGCCCCTACAACTTGTTAATCTTCTGCATTTGGTATGTTCCTTTTGCTTCTCTCGTTTTATGCTACTTAGTACAGTCCTAACTAGACCCTCCCTGCTTTTTTTTGTTCCCCCAGTTTTTAAGTTCACCGCAGAGACAGGGCTTAGGAAAGCGATTGCCATCGTACACTTTTTTTTTTTTTTAATTGGAAAAAGACACCTTTTTTTGGATACAAGTCATTTTACAAAGCAGTTGCTTATGTGGAATAAAAAACAGTACATTATAACAGTCATTTTGTGTGAGATTCTTTGTACATACATGTTAAGGCACATGTTTATGAGGGTATATACATCCAGTATATGAGAGACTTCATGTCATTCTGCTACCAATACAGTTCTGATTAAGATTTTCATGGTTTACACCTTGACAGTCACATTTTTTCATGGTTTACACCTGGACAGTCACTTTCTACTTTCATCTAAGTAGGCCTGTCTGCAGGGCTTGGAGTATTTTAGGCACATGTTTCTCCATCCTCTAACCATCTATCCCACACCTTTGAGTACTTATGTGGCGCACTATGGGCATAGACTAATTTTTTTAAATGGTAGTGCATCATTAACGTCCCTCTTCCATTGGCGTATGGGAGGGAGGCTGAGCCTGCATCCATACCTTGGCCATGCCCTTACGCGCCATAAACAGAGTTTCATTTAGAAATGTAGCTTGGTATTTGTCAATTTCTACGTCTGGCAGAAGTTCCAGAAGACATAATTTGGGGTCCAATACCACTGGGGATCCCATATTGTCATGTAAAAACTGAACAATCTGCGTCCAATATGTCTGAATGTTTGGGCAGCTCCATATGAAATGGAAGAACGTACCTGGTGCTGCGTGGCACAAATTGCATGTCGGGTCATAAGTATGGAGGAATTTTGCCTTTTTTAGGGGAGTCAGGTAGGTGTACAATGTATATCTGTGTCAGTCTGTCAGATCACTTGAGACGTCAGTATGGTCCCTTCCATTATTTCAACCCAGTCTTCCCTCTCTATGGGGCCTACGTCTTTTTCCCCATTCCATTTTTGCCTTTTGTGCAATGGCATTTGAACTACGGTTTCTGATCTTTAGATACAGGGTCGATATGAGTTTAGAGGGTCCCTCTCCCATTATTATATCCAGAACTGGGGGAGAATCTGACACCACTTGCATATTTGGTAATTGTCTTTTTGCCATCTTACACTTTAAAAAGATCGTCTCTCTACTACACTAATTTAAAAGTAATATTGAGCCACATTCAACTTGTGTGTCTTATTGAAGCTGCCTGTGGATTCATCAAGTGGCCATACTGGTACAAAAGGCTGGGTCTAAAGAGGCATAACATTACATTTATTAGCATCTGAGACTGAAATAGAATAATTGTAAAATTGCTAAAACTTTTTTTTACTTTATTTGGATTTTGTTTCTGTACTTTGACACAGATGTGGTTTAGTAAAACTTTAAGAAAATCCTAACGGTAAAATCAGTCTGTATTTGCAGTAAACATGCTGGTTTTACTCACTGTGGGGTTAATCCTCCACATTGTGTAAAAAGGCTGTTTGATCCGGTCTTTCCAATCTTCCCCTTTTCACTGTCCTCAATCCATCTGCTAATAGCACAGAGCCATGGGAGCACTCTACACATGCTCAGTTTGGTGTGAACTGCTGCAGAGTTTTTCTTTTCTTTTTGTGCATGTGATCGACACAGGCCAATCAGCACTGTTCAGACAGAGGGTTAAGAGTCATAGGACAGTCAGGAGAATGAAAACTCCTACAAGCTTTAACCAGTGCTTGGCTGGACACCGATAGAAGAAGAAGTCACAAGACTGCTATATACTGCTGATAAGAAAAAGTTATTTAGAAGTTTATATTTACTAAAATAATTGCATTTCCATGTTCTGTGTACTGTGGGAGACCAGATATAGTGAATGCAGGTTCTGGGTTTAGAAATACTTTAGGTAACAAAAGAGATCTATGAAAGTATTGCCTCTACGCAACTCTTACGTACTCTTCTGTGCACTGCACAACATTTTATGGGAGTGGTTTTTCATTGTTGTCCTTGTTATATCTTCCATACAGAGAGCAGATCTGTCCCTCCTTTGAGTCATTCACCTGTATGTCTAACTTGAGATCCTCTTATTATGTGTAAAGTTACATTAGCAATAAACAGCCATCTGAAACCCTGGAGGACAAGATTTCTACTTGATGGCTGAAAAAGGGGGTTCACATGAAGTATCAAAACATTACATTAGAATTTCTACTGCTGAACATAGACAAATAAGTTACAGTACCCCAGGCCCAGACCACTTAACTATACAGTTACTTAATTGTAGAAGGCACGTGAGTTCCCGACTACACAAAATAGTTGACCAACCAGAAAGGTAAAAGTGAATAAGGGGTCTCATTTTATGTTATGGAATCATTCTCTTAGCCTGTTATTGTCTGGTCTTTGCCCTCCTTTCCGGTTGCCAAGGGCACACGTACAGCATTTGGGATCTTTATGTGGTATGTTATCTTGCAATTGTACATCCGGTTTGTGACAAATGTGGACATGATCCATATGATCTTTAAGACATCATTGTCCTGAAGAAGCAGACAAGTTCCAAGAATGCACTGATATTATGAATGTCTAAACAAGGGTACATATTGTAAATCTATGGAAGTACCGTATATAACATGTTATAGAATTTTTTTTAATTTTTTTTTACAGATGTGCATTTTATGTACATTGTATATCTTTATAAATGCACTTGAAAAATAAATAAATTTGTGCAAATAAAAAACTATTCTACTCTTGTAAGAAATGTATGCATTTAACCACTTAAGCCCCGGTCCATTTTGGCTGGTTAAAGACCAGGCCCCTTTTTGCGATTCAGCACTGCGTCACTTTAACTGACAATTGTGCGGTCATGCAACGTGGCTCCCAAACAAAATTCACGTCCTTTTTTTCCCCATAAATAGAGCTGTCTTTTGGTGGTATTTGATCACCTCTGCAGTTTTAATTTTTTGCGCTATAAACAAAAATAGAGCGACAATTTTGAAAAGAAATGCAATATTTTTTACTTTTTGCTATAATAAATATACCCAAAATATATAAAAAAAAAAAATTCCCTCAGTTTAGGCCAATACGTATTCTTCTACATATTTTTGGTAAAAAAAAAAAAAAAAAAAAACGCTATCGGCGTTTGATTGGTTTGCGCAAAAGTTATAGCGTTTACAAAATAGGGGATAGTTTTATGGCATTTTTTTTTTTTTTTTTTTTTACTAGTAATGGCGGCGATCAGTGATTTTTTTCGTGACTGCGACATTATGGCGGACACATCGGACACTTGACACATTTTTGGGACCATTTTCACAGCGATCAGTGCTATAAAAATGCACTGGTTACTGTGAAACTGGCAGTGAAGGGGTTAACCACTAGGTGGCGCTGTAGGGGTCAAGTGTTCCCTGCATTGTCTTTCTAACTGAGGGGGGGGGTTTGGACTGTCACATGACACTGATCTTCGCTCCGAGTACAAGGAGCCGAGATCAGTGTCATTGTCACTAGGCAGAGCAGGGAGATGCTTTTTTACACAAGCATCTCCCCGCTCTATACCGCCGTGAGACGATCGCGGGGATCCCTGCGGCGATAGAGTCCGCGGAAACCGCGGTCCGACTCACGGGGAAGGCGGCAGGGTCGTGAGCGCGCCGCCGGCGGCGTGTGCGCGACCACACGGCAGGCATTTAAAGGGCCACATACAGGTATGTGATTATGCCTGTCCGTGCCATTCTGCCGACGTATATATACAGTGGGCGGTCGTTAAGCGGTTAAAAAAAAAAAAAAAAAGGATGTTTTTTGCCCTACACTTTACATGTTGTTCCAAGGTTTTCTTCATATCCTTGCCCCGTGCTTGCTCACTGTACTGAACTCCCATTTGCAAGGACCACGCCTTGCCATCAGAATCAAACTATGGCTCATTTCATAGTAATCACAAAAGAGGGTAAGGGTCCATTTGTACTAGTCACTGTGAAGGTCGATGCTAAAAACTGTGTCCAAAAATCTTATATCTACCCTGGCCTTTCCACTTTAAAAAGTGGATCTTCACTGTATCCGAGCACCACAAACCAAAAGAACAAATATTTTAATACATTTTTAGTATTCAAAGCAAACTCGCCTAGCCATCCATGTCTCTATGCTTTATTCTGTTTTTACTTTGAACCCCCCCTAGCATTTCTGGTCATGGCCACCTTGAGTAAGGGCAAAGGATTTATATAGCATTTAGTTCCTGGAATCCATCTGCCCTTCGCTCAACCATGAATGCAGGAGTGTGCCTAGCTGAGAAAAACCCTCCTCTTCTCCTCCCCTCCTGAAGACTCCTGGGATGTATGACATTCACCTAGGCAGGAAACCAGGAAGTATATGAAGAAATAAAAAGTTTAAGTAAATATGATATACTTAGCTATTTACTAATGCTAGCAGCATGAGGATTAAAAATAATACATTTTGATTGGGAGAGTGAAGTTCCACTTTAACTGCACCATCCATCCACATTAAGTAGGCCTTATGCTCTCAATCTTTCATTAAGACAACCCAAGCAATCCTTAAAAATAAAATAAAACTGGAGTGGGTTTACAAGCTGATGAGGGTAAAAAACACTAAATACTTTCATAGACACAATCAATATGGGGACATGGGGTATGTCTACTAGACATACAGTGTACATCTCTACTGCCTCAAAGAACACCTTACTAGGATACTAGATTGGTGTACTCAGCACTGCCCCCGCACCAGATCATGGGGTCTACATGGTCAGTAGTCCAATACGCCTTTACTGGAGGGACAAGCATGTCCAGCCCCTCCCCAATGATCACAATACTGGGAAACCCCCTTCTTCCCATCAGGTATCCAGGAACTGGTATTCACATAGGGCCATACACTTCAAACAATCACATCAGCCTTCTTATGCTGAACTTTCCAGGGACCCCAATATAGCCCCTATGGAACAATAGTAATGGGGACAACTAGCTCACATTCTGCACTCTCTCCTCCATAACTTCCACCTTATGCGGACCTCTGACTCTTTGAATGTGAATGCATGTATTCCCAACTTGCCAAACACACACACAAAAATACATTTTTGAATTGCCTTTGTAGCGGACACCCTCTCCCCAGTCCCCTCTATTAAAGTTCAACTCGCACGGTCTCTGGTCTAGGGGTATGATAGAGGAGGGAGAGGGTGAGCTACGCCAGGCTTCTACCACAGGTGTGATGTGGTATCAGCAATGTCTGTTGTTTTTACCTTCGGGTCTGTGCTGTACATCTGGATCCTCCCTCCGAGAGTCTCCGCGAACCTCGTCTGCCAGAAATTGAGCCCCACACCATTAACGTCCAACACACTTTTATTGTAGAACATAACATGGACTCCCTTGGCTTCAGAACAGAAAAGGAGGGGTGGGTGCGAATAGGCCCAGACACAAATTCGATCCTCCACTCTCCTCCCTGAGAGTGGGCTATGGTCTCCGCACGAGGGAAATTCTCCTTCCGGACGGTCTCCGACAAGAGACTCACCCGTCACCGGCAGTATGCTGCACCGGGTCTTCAGATGAGGAGCTCTTCCCGTTCCATTACGCCCACCTCGGATTCAGGCATCCATCCCCGGAGTGCCTTAGGACCCTTCCCTCGCGGAACTCAGTGTTGGGCACTGAGCTCCAGACCTCCATCCGAGTACCTCACCCCAGGACTAAAGGTGCCTGGGAGGTGGAACACGATCTCCGGTGGTCCTCTAGGCCTAGAGGACGAACACGTACCACCGTCCGCAGGATGAAGGTGCCTGGGACTAAGACCCCGTGACCAAGATGGCCGGCCCCTTTATACCCCCTCCCAGCAAGCACGGCGGGCTCCCCGCCCCACCATACTGCTGCCGAGAGAGGACAAAAAGGAGGCTCAGCACACAGCGATGTCCGTCCGTCGGCCCATGGTGAAAGCGCCACCTGGTGGACCGCCAAGAACACACCACTGGTGTCACTTGAAAAATTCAAAATTTACCCCGGGAAAAGTAAGTACCCGCTACACTCTCCCCCCTGTCATTTGACACTGGTCCCCAGTGTCTGGAGTGAATCATGCCCTCTCCGGCTGACATAATCCAGTCCAGAAACCAACTAACAATTGGAAAACAAAAATTTTTAGGAAAACTATCCTAAGAAGTTGTGTCTGAGCCCCTGTAACAAAAGGAGTGAAGAACACCACATTCAACATTATACTTTTCCCTCCCATCCTGACTAAGAACCATCCCCCAGGTTCCATAATCTTGCCGGGATGCTCTCCTGCAGAGGGAAAAAAATAAAACCAACACACAAACCCTGACACATGTAATGAAGGAAAGAAACCTCTCCGAAAAGAAATTCCTTTCCTCCAAAGAGTGAGTGCATGAAAAGTGTAAAAAAAAACATTGCGCAAGACTGCCACCTGGTAACAGCCTTGCGGTACTGCACTCGTGGAGCTTCTTCTTTGGCCCTATCTACCCCAGAGTCTGATCTCTTTGCAGGAAGGAAAAAAAACAAACAGGAATAGTTCCTCATTCCTCATTGGGCACACACAAAACAACTGCCCCAAAAAGTTCAGCAACATGATAAGAGCGGAGTCTCTCTCCTTTAGGTAAAACCGGGGATGCAGCAGAATCAGTGGCTTCAAGTGCTGATCCACGGTCTCCAGATGATACTCCACATCTTCGCCTTCTTTGCGTCGGATCAACACTTTATCTGCATGGATGCGTCGTCCTAACATCCATTCGGCCTTACAATCTTTGAAACATTGTGAAGCAGTGGAAGAGCATGCCAGGTACCTGCAGGTGTGCGGAACCTTATTATGGGCCCATACAAAGTCATTGTACCAGCACTCCCTGTACACCTCCACCTCAAAGCAAGTCCTTCGATAAGTAGGGATACTTCCATCCGTACTCCTCTGCAACCTTTTGGCCAAATAAGCGTTGTAGTCTCGCCAAAGGAGGCATGGTAGCTCTGTCTCCTTCACCAGGCAGAACTATTGATTCTGGATGACGAGGCGCCCTGACCACCTCCAATCTGGGCATCGGTGCCCGCAGCAACAGTCTGTACCCCAGCATCAGATGCAGGTTGTGCCAGGGATCCAGGGACAAGCTGGGGACGGGACCCTTCTTCAGGCGCTGACGCCTCCACCCGGGGTGTACTTTCCCCTGTTGACATGGGTGAATTCTGAGGTCTGCGGAATGAAGCAAGCGGTACCATGGCCCAGCCTTTCTTGGCAAACAGATCATCTATGATGGCATCATCTCCCAGATCCGAGAGCGATTCCAGGTCGGAGGTGTCACACTCCTCCGCGGGTATGTAGCCCTTTGTGGAACCGGAGCCTCCACACTCCGCGGACTTACTAGGCCATGCCTTCCCGACACCTCCTCCCACACACCAAGTCTCTTCGCCCGGCTTACCTTGGCCTTTCCTTGAAGCGGGACGTCCGGAACCCTCATCAACGGATCCATCCGGGCCTGTCGTAAGCGTGCGAGACGGTCCACCACCACCGCTGGTCGGGGCTACCACGCTGGTTCTTTTCTTCGGTGGCGGACGCTGCGAGACAGTGACGACCGAGTCAGCATCCTCGGATTTCTCCCGTAGAGTTTTAACGACCTCCTCCGCGGTCGCTGCAGTGTGCGTAGGGGTGACTCTCACAGCGGTGATTTCTCCTCTCTAAAATGGTGGTACCTGAAGCCCGGCCTGGGTAGATGGTTCTCGGCCTCTCAACTGCCGGATCCACCTCAAACGTGAACTCCCCACAGGCCTCACAGCGTCCGAACGGCTTTAACAGGCACACCAGTCCCGAACACCCGGGACAAATCATACCCAGGGCCTCAACGTCCATACATGAGTATAGGGCGAATCGACCCCTTGGCTTCAGTCGAATCCCTGTATCCGTTATTGGAGCAGCAGCAGTTAATGTCATGGTGGAAGGATGAACCGGAATCCACGAGGTATGTCCAAACATGGCGACCTGTTGCTGATCCATCGCACACTGCAGAGTTTTCGCGCCAATGTCCCACGTGTAGTCCCTTCAGATGTATTGGACTCCTCCCCTTTGCTCCAGTTCGCGGGCTTTCTTCCCTTTCCTTGGTTGAGCCACGCCCACGAACTAATCGGCGGGGGTTGTGTCTGGTGGCGCAGTGCAATTAGAAGCCCCCACGTGTACTGTTTCACATGGCTGAGCTTCCCCCCGTTCACCGCTCTACCTGCGCGGGCCTTTCCCTTCTTGGGGTCATGTCCACGACTTCGAGCAGGGCTGCACTTTGGCCTATTCGTTTAACTCTTCCAGCAGACACGTTCCATACAGTGATGCACAACACAATGCCGGACCCGAGCCCCCACGTGTAGCGGACACCCTCTCCCCAGTCCCCTCTATTAAAGTTCAACTCGCACTGTCTCTGGTCTAGGGGTATGATAGGGGAGGGAGAGGGTGAGCTACGCCAGGCTTCTACCACAGGTGTGATGTGGTATCAGCAATGTCTCTGTTGTTTTTACCTTCGGGTCTGTGCTGTGCATCTGGATCCTCCCTCCGAGAGTCTCCGCGAACCTCGTCTGCCAGAAATTGAGCCCCACACCATTAACGTCCAACACACTTTTATTGTAGAACATAACATGGACTCCCTTGGCTTCAGAACAGAAAAGGAGGTGTGGGTGCGAATAGGCCCAGACACAAATTCGATCCTCCACTCTCCTCCCTGAGAGTGGGCTATGGTCTCCGCACGAGGGAAATTCTCCTTCCGGACGGTCTCCGACAAGAGACTCACCCGTCACCGGCAGTATGCTGCACCGGGTCTTCAGATGAGCTCTTCCCGGTCCATAACGCCCACCTCGGATTCAGGCATCCATCCCCGGAGTGCCATAGGACCCTTCCCTTCGTGGAACTCAGTGTTAAGCACTGAGCTCCGGACCTCCGAGTACCTCACCCCAGGACTAAAGGTGCCTGAGGTGTAACACGATCTCCGGTGGTCCTCTAGGCCTAGGCCGCCTAGAGGACGAACACGAACCACCGTCCGCAGGCTGAAGGTGCCTGGGACTAAGACCCCGTGACCAAGATGGCCGGCCCCTTTATACCCCCTCCTAGCAAGCACGGCGGGCTCCCCGCCCCACCATACCGCTGCCGAGAGAGGACAAAAAGGAGGCTCAGCACACAGCGATGTCCATCCGTCGGCCCATGGTGACAGCGCCACCTGGTGGACCGCCAAGAACACACCACTGGAGTCACTTGAAAAATTCAAAATTTACCCTGGGAAAAGTAAGTACCCGCTACACCTTCAAGAGGATAATGATCTTGCACTTCCTTTTATGAATAAGTGGAAACAGAATCTTCAGGTGGACTTCACCCTGAGAAATGGGCAAAACTTTGCACCTGTTCCTTTAGGGCTAGATTCAAATGAGTGGGCAGGGCAGGCCGCCAGCGAGAAACCATAGATTGACAGCAGAGCTACATGTTGTACAAACACAGTGTGTGCAAACAGCAGTGGCTGTCAGATTCCATGTGTTCCTAGGAGTAAGCATCATACCCTGCATGTCCCTTCACCTTTGATTGCTTTTGGATGGATTTTGTTTAATTTCTTTTTGGATTTCTTGGAATTTTAATTTTCTGCATTAATAAAGCGTTTAACCAGAGTGCGGCAGTCCAGACAACTTCTCTTCGTGTTCCTTCAGCTGCTGCAGACGCAGCTGAGCTAGTCCAGCACATTCATGCTAGCTTCAGGACTGACAGCTCACTGGCTCCCAGCTTATTTTGTTTCAACTCTGTCAGTCTCGATTCCTGCATACTGTGCCCACCTTTGGATACTAACCATGTGAGTGGATATTGTTTTTTATTGCCAAATAAATTGGCTTGAGAACATAGCCTAGACTGATGTCCCTGGAAGCTAGAAATTACTGAAGTAGCAGTGTCTACTTTAGTAATCTCCAGATGCTTACGGGACCCATGCTGAGCGGCTGGCCTGCTACGCTGTGAACACAGGAAGTCAGCCGCTCAGCACAGGCATCATTCAATAAATGCGTTGCAAGGTGGTGCGGCGGGATGGTAAGGTCACACTCTCCATCTCATTCAGATGATACTTTGCATTTTTTCCAAAAATGCAAGGCATTCCTGAGTGGCTGCCATGCCAAGCTGTCGATCTCCTGTGTTCACAAAACAGTGGGCCAGCCACTCAGCATGGGCCCTGGAAGCCAGTGGAGATCAGCGATTTAGCAGTGTCTGCTTCAGTGATTTCCACTTTACAGGGGCATCAAAATCCACGAAATGCATAGAGCTACTATATGCCATGTTTTTATGCCCACTACATGTTTTACCTTAAGATCACCTGTACCATGTGATTTGTGAAATTTTATCAGTGTGTGGCCAATTGTTATTGCTGTATGTATATCCATTGAATTATTGGTTTCCTTGTTCTCATGATTACCTTCATGCAACTTTTCATTGATTTCCAATAAATTTAATTACCTACACCTGCCTGCTTCATTTAAAGTCCCAACCTTTGTCGTTCTTCAAATTACAGGGGCATCAGCCGAGTATGATATATTTTATATTAATACATTTTGAAAACCATTTATCTTTTTCCTTCCACTTTACAATTATGTGCCATCTTGTGTTGGTCTATCACATAAAATCCCAATTAAATACATTTGCGTTTTTTGGTTGTAACATGAGAAAATGTGGAAAATTTCAAAGGGTATGAATACATTTTCAAGGCACTGGACCAATGCAAATATGTAAAAAAATAAAAATATATGCAAGTGTAGCGGGCACGTACTATTTAGGGGAAGCATCTGGGTGGTAGCATGGCGCAGATGCACTGATTGGAAGAATATTCTGTTCGGGTGAGGACATCAGTGGTGCACAGTTCCCTGCGGCTCAGTGGGTGGCGCTGTCACTCTGAGCTGGGGTCGAACCATTACTGCAGTGCCGTACCCTTTGTGACCTCTCGCGGCAGCTGTACTGTGGGGCGGGGAACCCGCTGTGCTTGCCGGGAGAGGGTATAAAGGGGCGGCCATCTTCGCCACGAGGTCCGAGTCCCAGGAACCTTCAGCCTGAGGGCTGCTGTCCGTGTTCGGTGTTCAGGTGCCCTTGGCCTGTACACGAGGAGTTCGTGTTCCATCCCAGACACCTTCAGTCTGAGTGAGTGAGTGAAAAACTTGTATAGCGCTAACAAATGCAAACTAAATCGCCTCAAGGCGCTTAGCATCCAGTAGCTTCATGATCCATCAGAAGAGGTGGGTCTTAAGTTTTTTCCTAAAGGCCCGATGGTTTTCTTCCATACGGATATCCGTGGGTAGCGCGTTCCATAGCCGTGGTCCTTGGACTGCAAATCTTCGTTCTCCCTTTGATTTGTAGCAAAATTTGGGGATGTGAAGGAGGTTTTGGTTTGTTGATCGGAGACTGCGTTTGGGGGTGTAATGCTTTATCTTCTCGCATAAATATTGCGGAGCGATTCCTTGTGTGCACTTGTGGGTGAGACAGAGGGTCTTGAATGTGACCCGATCCTTTACGGTTAACCAATGAAGGGTCCTCAGTGCAGGGGTGATGGATTCCCAGGTTTTTTTTCCTGTTATCAGTCTGGCTGCCGTGTTCTGGACGGACGACTTGTAGGCGTGACATTTGGTATTTGGGTAGTCCGAGGTAGAGGGAGTTTGCGTAGTCGAGTCGGGAGTTGATAATTGATCAAACTACTACTGCCGTGTCCTCTTCTGGGATGAAGGGAATGAGTCTACGCAGCAGGCGGAGGAGATGATGAGATCCGCTGATTACTGATCCTATTTGAGCGTCCATCGACATCTCCGAGTCAAAGATGACTCCGAGACTTTTGACTTTGGTGCTCGGGGTGATGGTCTGTCCGAGAATGGTGGGTGGTGTCCAAGAGGTTTTAGTTTTTGTCTTTCGGTTAGCGTGGAGGAGAAGCAGTTCTGTTTTGGATCAGTTGAGTTTAAGTGAACTCTCAGTCATCCAATCGATCAATGTGAGGCACTTTTCCAATCCGTGATATTGGTCTTTTTTTCCAGTGATACGAAAGAGTTGGGTGTCGTCCACGTATGAGTGGTAGCATAAGTCCTGTTTGCTAATGATTTTTAGGAGTGGGCGGAGGTAGATGTTAAAGAGCAGGGGTGACAGTGGTGATCCTTGAGGGACTCCGCAAGAAATTGCGCAAGTTTCAGAGGTGAAGGCTCCTAATTTCACTGTCTGAGAACGATTCTCAAGAAAGGAAGGTCAGGGTCTGCGACTCCTGCTACTTCTTTAAGACGAACGAGTAGAGTTTTGTGGTATACTGTGTCGAACGCTGCACTGAGGTCCAGCAGCACCAGGAGACATGATTCTCCATCATCTGCGGCTTCGAGGACGTCATCACATATTTTGAGAAGTGCTGTTTCTGTGCCATGGCCTGGGCGGAAGCCTGATTGTAGTGGATCAAAGAGTTTGTAAGTGTCCAAATGGCCTTGTAGCTGTTGTACTACTGCTTTCTCCATGATCTTGGAAATGGTGTTGAGGCTTGTTACCGGTCTGCGGTAATTTGGGTCCTTAGGGTCAAGATTGGGTTTCTTTAGGAGGGGTTTGATTATACCTTGCTTGAGGGAGTTCGGAACCATACCTTCTTTGAATGATAGATTTACGATGTGTGTAATGGTAGGAGATAAAATGTCTGGGGTGAGGTGCTCAGCCGGAGGCCTGGGGCCCAGTATCGTCCGCTGGGTCCCGCGAGGGAGGGATCGTTCTAAGGTGCCCCAGGTGTTGGGCACCTGAATCCGGAGCGCAAGGGACCGGAGAGGGGACCCTTTTTGAAGCTGGTGCAGCACATTGCCAGTGTCGGGTGAATCCGGAGACCGCTTGGATGGATATCTTTCGCCAACAAGGGCCTATTCATAAAGGAAGGTAATTCATGTTCTGTGACCGGTGGCAGCGGTACATCTAGTCAATTCAGGTCGGTGGCAGAGACCTGCTATTAGGCCTGTGGCAGGGGCCTCAACAGTTCACCCGGTCGGTGGCAGCGACCAAACTCACAGTCGGTGGCAGCGACTGTGCGCCAAGCCTCTTCGCCAAAGAGGGAATAGGAGAGTTCATTGTGCCTGGGCCTACTCGTATCCACACCCTGTTTGTTCATTTGAAGTTTAACTGAAACGGTTCATATGTGAAGAAGAATAAAGGAGTGCTGGACTTTTTATGGTGTGGGGCTCTATTACCGACAGTCAAACTTGCCCTCTGCAGGAGGGCCAGAGGCTCCATCCAGAACACAGGACTCGGACGTAAAATAGTGTTGGGCCTTCACCTCTACACCTTAGGAGGACATGGGACAAGAGCCATCCCCTTCCCGCATACCCCTAGACAAGCAAGCCATTTTATTTACTAAAAGGGGACGGAGGGTGAGGCCGCTACATAAAACTATACCATACCTGGAATTCATATTAAAAGTATTTCCTGGGAGAACCAGAAGTTTAGGTAAGCAGCACAGAGCAGGAGGTAGCAGCACTTAAAGCTGTAAACTGCAAGTGCTGGGTAAGGAAAAGTTTACTGGGGAATGGTTTTTTTTTCACTGTGCTCAATGCATTAAGCCCTTCACATTAGCCATATGCAAAATATGCGGCCTCGGCTTGAAGGGGTTGTACGGGGGTGATGGGGCAGCTGCACGCGTCACACCAGTACCGTTTTGTAGAGCAAACTGTCAGCTTTCTTGGGATATCAACCGATGCGGATATCCACCAAGAGGCTCGAGCGACCAGCCGATACGTCCGCTGGATGGCCAGAGACTCGAATAATGCCGGAATCGGCTTTGATATGGTCTCAGATCTAGCAACCCGGAAGCGATGTCCATGACCTCACTTTCGGTTTACTGAAGACTTAAAGGCGCCAAAGAAAAAATAAAATAAAAAAACAAAAACAATAAGACGACAGTATTCAAAAACTTGGCTTTTTGAATGCTTTTAAAGTGCAAAAAGAGGAAATTAGGGTCTTATAGATCCCAGATCCCTCCATAAAGAGTACCAGTCACTGACTATTATTGTCACAAGGGATGTTTGCATTCCTTGTGACAGCAATAAAAAAATAAAAAAACATTTAAAAGCACCACCATGCTTGTGCGTTGAAGAGATTTTTAAGTATCGTAGTTTGTCCCCATTCCACGAGTGTGCGCAATTTCAAAGCATGATATGTTGGGTATCCATTTACTCGGCATAACATCTTCCACATTATACAAAAAAAAATTGGGCTAACAATACAGTTTTTTTTTTTTTAAATGAATGAAAGTATTTTTTCCCCAAAAAAAAAAAATATATATATTTTTTTTTTTTTTTTTTTTATTATGAATGGGGGTGCAAAGTAATTTTCTAGCAAAAAATATGGATTTTAGCTTGTAAGCAACAAAATGTCAGAAAAAGGCTTATGCATGAAACATTTAATACTACTTTAATAACTCAATATTTGTGCCAAAGACAACAAACTGTTGATATTTTATGGTCCTTGGAACCCCACCCCCCCCCCAAAAACAAAAAACAAAAACACATTCTTCTGCCAGGAACCATTTGAGATCATTTTAAGAACATGTGTAAATGGGGTTTGGGACTGGGTGAGAAGCCGTAAAAAGGTGTAGTTAAAAAGTCCCCATCCTGACCAAAGTCCATTATTTCATACCTTTAGGAGTAAATAAATAGAAACTACGGCACGCCCAATGACTCATGAAAAGCATTACCTAGGAATGTTATGTTTCTGTATCTATCATCAATGAAACTGCAAAGTCTGCCTTGATGAAAAACCACACTAAATAGAAAAAGAGAAAGGAATAAAATTATAAGTGTATGTAGCGGGGTGTAGCTTTAAGTAGCCCAAAAAGACTACCTTACCCAGTGTGCAACGGGATACCCACAGTTCCTTTGGGCCCGGCGCAAGGTCTGCTGGGGTTGGACTATATAAGGAGGGGCGGAGCAAACGGGGGTCTCTTTGGACATCGCCCGCCTAGCAAGTGGACTCTGTGCTATGTCTGCTGTTCCGGACTAGGCCCGAGAGCTTGGATCCACAGGGCCCAAAGAGCCTTCTACTCTTCACGAAAGAACCCCAGAGACGTCTCATATCTACCTTTCAAGGCCTGTCAGGAGGATCAGAGACTCCGGGTATGGTGAGACTGTGTGTGGGACACACAGTGGTGGAAGTCGGCCGCACAGGCCTGGTTCGGTTGGGTGAGAGAGCACTTGCTCGAAGATTCTTTAAGTTAACCTTTAGCCCATCGTTACCAAGTTGAGCTGCACACCAGAGGGACAGTGTGCCGTGCAGCCTTAGTTGAATCCCTTGTCGCACATTCAGCAGCTAATTGTTTTACACCCTGTGGATTACAAATAACCTACAAAGTGCACCACCATTGCTAGCGAAGACCCTTCTCTACAGAAACATTGTTAACTAAGTAGTCAGGCCTGACTGTATAGAGTAGAGACATTGCTGGGCACCATCTTGCCCACGAGGGGGAAGCTTGCAAGCGGGGTCTATTGATTGATGTGCATAGGATTAAGGGGATTGTGTGCCTGTTTTATATGCTGACTAGTTCTTATTGCAGGGCTCTGCATGAATAGATGTACTACTGTTTAATATGATATTTTATTCTATTCAGTAAACACATTAGTGATTAAGCAGACACTTTGTGTGGTGTGATTACTGTGCAGAAGAGACCGTTAGTTCAGCAAGTAAATATTACGGTGTATGTTATCTGCCGTATTGTGATACCCATAGCCTACGGGTCTCACAATCCTCTAGTTACCGCTAGCTGTGCCAGGGGAGGGTAGAGCCAGTTACCGGGGGTTGACGGCAGCGTGTTACAGGCCCAAAAATCAATACCAGCACTTAAGTGGTGGTATTGCTACATGTATATAAAGCTAGAGAAAAGTAGAAGATAGAAGTAGAGCCTCTGCACCCATGAGACACTGGGCACAATACCATATAGAGTAAAAGAGGCTGCTGTACAACCCCCATTTTTCCCCAAATGGAAAATGGTAAGTAAAATTATATATAAAGTTGGTTCAGGGGTACCAATGTGGTTGCAAAGGCTAAAGTTTTTTTTTTACCCAATGCATTCTTTTTAGGTGCAGCTCCCCCCAACCCCCCTTAATTACCTGAGCCCAATCTTGGTCCAGCACTATGCCCAAGAGCAGCGCTGCTCTCTCCCCCTTCTCTCTAAATTCAGAGAGAGCAGCGGGAGCCATTAGCTGAAATACAGTGACAAGGGAGCAAGGCCGAGCCAATCTGTGTGTTAACACAGTGCGGCTCAGGATCAAGCCCGCACAAGTACCTCCCAGCCAGTGTTAATTTTGGCAGCAAATTTCAATTTAGTTTTAGTCTTCGGACTAAAATGGCATTTTATAGTTTTAGTCACATTTCGTCGACTAAATCTCCAGGACATTTAAAAATTGACTAAAATGTCCTACATTTTAGTCGACTAAAATCTCCAGTACATCTTTTGACTAAAAAGCCATTTTAGTTTTAGTCGTATTTTAGTAGACTAAAGTGGTATTAAGTTAGTCGGCTAAAAGGTTTTAGTCAACAAATCTAACAATGCTCCAAGCATGCTGGGGGGGTTCTTAAAAAGCAGGAGCTGCCAGGGGACTCCAGAAGAGGAGAATTGGGGCTGCTCTGTGCAAAACCATTTCACAGAGCAGGTTTGTCACTTAAAGAAAAAAACTCCTTTATTAAAATCACTTTAAGACAAAGACAAAGCTATTTATGTGGATATTCTTACAGGAAAACAGCAGTTGCATAATACATATGCAGTTTTATTTACTGTTGCTGCAAGGGGCATTTTAAAGTGGCACTAAGGGGAGTTAGACTCATCTTTCCTCTAATAGTCCCCATCACTTGCCAGCACCTTCTTCTGTGTGCAGGTTTTCGGTCATCTTTATTGGCCGTCGCAGGATGACGTAACTACTGCACATTCACAGGGGCTAGTCATCCCAGGAGCTGTACATGCACAACTCCGTTTACATGGCGGGGAATGCTAGAGCAGGCAGGTAGGTGCACCTGATTGCAAAAGAGACATTGCATGTCAATTTCATACAAAAAAAAGATCCTGCCTGCAGGCACTGAATAACAGTGGAAAGTTTGTTTCAATTTAAAATCAAAATTTTAACATTGCCCTACAGGTAAGTTCATAACAAAAACCTTACCTGAAGGTGCCTTGTAAATGGCTTGAATTTGTGGCGTTTAGTAGATATGAACATCATCTCTAGCCAATGTAGTAAATGGTGCAAGTGCAGTACTCTCTGCATCCATGCATAAATGCAGATTGCTCCGTGACACAATTATGACTCCCGTCTGCATGGTCAGGAGGGACATCTTTGGGGTCCAGGCCATTGAAAGAGCCAGAGAGTTCAAACCCGAAAGGAAGACCAGGCGAAGATGGAAGAACCAAGAGTAGCGACAGTGGGCCAAAAGGAGGGCTCCTCTTGTAAAAGGTAGGCAGGTCATAATGTGCTAGTTTGCAATGCATATTAACACATTGTAGCATTAAACTACAAGGGGCCCATTTTAACCACTTCCCGCCCGCCATCAGATGACATCCTTGACTTTAAGCGGGTATATCTGAATGATGCCTGCAGCTACAGGCATCATTCAGATATTGTCTGTCTTTTTCAGCCGGTGATTCCCTACACCAGAACAAGCATAGTGGCTGGTCAGCCATTTGATCGTTATTACGGGTGGTGAGAGGGGACGCCCCCCCCTCCGGTCCCGGATGTTTACCATAGAGATTTCCGGCAGACCAGATGGTCACCAGAGTCTCTATGATCGTCGGAGGCCGGGCGTGATGTTATGACGTCACGCCCGGCCTCTGCATTCAAACAAACGGCGCTGCCTCGGCTGGGAAGCTGAGATCGTTTATTTATTTATTTGTTTTTATTTTTATTTCAGCTGTCCCAGCCTAGAGGTGAGATGTGGGGTCTTATTGACCCCATATCTCACTGTTCAGAGGTCAGATCATGCCATATCCCTATTACAAGGGATGCTTACATTCCTTGTAATAGGAATAAAAGTGATCAAAAAAATAAAAAGGAAAATGAACTCGCATGCTGAAGCGAACGCATATTGCTCACCACATATGAAAATGGTGTTCAAACTACACATGTGAGGTATTGCCCCGAACGTTGGAGCGAGAGCAATAGATCTAGCCCTAGACCTCCTCTAACTCAAAACATGTAACCAGTAAAAAAAAATATTAAACCATCGCCTATGGGGATTATTAAGTACCGAAGTTTGGCGCCATTCCACGAGCGTGTGCATTTTTGAAGGGTGACATGTTAGGTATCTATTTACTTGGCGTAACTTCATCTTTCACATTATGCAAAAAAATTGGGCTAACTTTACCGTTTTGTTTTTTTTTAAAGCATGAAACGTGCAATCTCTGTGTGAGATAAAGTTGCAATGACTACCATTGTATTTTCTAGGGTCTCTGCTAAAGAGGGGTTCTATGTATGTAGCGCACCCACCCCAGCCTTTACCTGCTTTTCTTAGTTGGCTCCTTCGCAGGAAAGACTGAGGCACACCACACCACAAGCCCGTACCCTCCTGGATGGGGAGGTTGAGCAGCGTTTGTTCCTCGGGCCTGCCTGCAGCCAGTGTTTGAAAACCTCCAGAGCTGATCTAGTTTCTGGGGTAGGCAGAAACAAGTCCTTAGTTCTCCCCAGTAAGCAACTGTCCACACCAACTGAAAAGTCCAACTTCTTTTTTATTCATAAGGGCAATAAATAGTCTCTTTGAGGGCAGACAGGTTGAGACAAACACGGGTCAGATAAGGTGGGAGGAGGTCCAGGCACAAACTTAATTCAGGGTTTCTCCTGTTCCGATTTGCACGAACAGGCTTGGCGCACGGTCCCTGCCATGGACCATGAGGTTGGTCACTGCCCCTGGCGTGCGTAGAGTCACTGCCACTATGACAAAGAACCCACACTTCCTTCTTTGAGTATCTTGGCCCCTTTTTAGGATAAGAACATCCCTCCGGAGAGTTACCAGAGGCCCCCTCTGTCACCACGACTCTGCGCTGGGTCTTCAGAAAGGGTCACCTCCCTGGCCTCCTTGATCCCACTGTACGGCTGCTGAGAGGGGACACACAAGGCACAGCAATGTATCAGCGGTTCAACCCTGGCCTACCATGGCAGCGCCACCTGCAGGCCACAGGGAACTATACACCGACACTCTCCTTGCGGACAAAAATGGTTGATAGAACCCTTACAATTGGGGTGTTTGAGCATAACTACCACTCAAACACTTCCCCTAAATTTAGGACCCCGCTACATATGGAAAAAAAAAAAAAAATTCACCTCTTTCAATGGGAACTTGCTGACCCTACAAAATGACCACTCCACTTTTACCTTACAACTATAGATCCAAAACCAGTGCAGGGATACCCCATTATAAATCAGCTATCAATTTCCAACCAATATCAATATATAAATACTGTATATACTCGAGTATAAGCCGAGTTTTTCAGCACATTTTTTTGTGCTTTAAATGCCCCCCTCGGCTTATACGCGAGTCACTTTTTTGCGCCTGATCTCCCGGATTTTGGGGAGTCGTACCGGCCGGCCGTAGGTCTCCTGGACCCCAAACTTGGCACACATGTATCCCCACTCTTCCTCTACAA
This sequence comes from Rana muscosa, assembly GCA_029206835.1. Classification (NCBI taxonomy): domain Eukaryota; kingdom Metazoa; phylum Chordata; class Amphibia; order Anura; family Ranidae; genus Rana; species Rana muscosa. The sequence continues at coordinate 144,137,597 of CM055125.1, read as the reverse complement.
GTGTGCAAAGATTGTTGTCTGGGGGACCTATGACCGGGGATCAACAATTTTTCAAAGCCGGGCACTCCTTCCATAGACTCCCATGTTAAACGGTAATTTCGTTGATGACTTTGGGGACCCAGTACTGGCCGGTCGTAGGTCCCCTGGACCCGAAACTTGGCACACATGTAGCCCTATTTCTCCTCTAAGTGTGCAACGTTTTTTGTCTAGAGGACCTATGGCTGGGGAGCACAGATTTTTCAAAGCCGGGCACCCCTTCCATGTTAAACATCAGTCGAGGCATGGACACAGTGAGGCATGGACACAGTGAGGCATGGACACAGTGAGGCATGGACACAGTGAGGCATGGACACAGTGAGGCATGGACACCCTAGGCTTATACTCGAGTCAATACGTTTTCCCAGTTTTTGTGGTAAAATTAGGTGCCTCGGCTTATATTCGAGTATATACGGCAAGTGAATAACCATAAAAAATATATAGTGCATCACATCAGTGCATACTATAATATATATATATCTCCACCCCCTCACCCCGTCCTCTTTAGCTAGGGGTATGTCACGCGACAGGGTGAGGCGCGCTACGGCCCATGTCCTCCCCGCAACGGCGGGCGAGGTGAAGGCCAATACCTGATGTTTCCTCGGGCCGGTGTGTCCTGAGCATGAACCGAGTCTATCGTGCAGAAACCACCCTTTGCTCCCATTAACAGAGTCCATACACCGATCACAGTCCCACTGTTGGTTTATTTCGTATCTTCACATACAGGCAATGCGATGGCATGATACGGTGGGATGAGCAGGTCGAGGCACTATACTGATCTGGGTCCCCACACCCCCTGTGCTATGACCAAGGGTTGTAGGAGTCTTGACATGAATACCTCCGTTGCGTTGCGGCCTCTATCAGGGGAAGATGTCCTCCAAGGGAGTTACCGAAGGCCCATCCGTCACCGGGTTGACACTACACCGGGTCTTCGAACGGGTGACCTCTCCAGCCTCACCTCAGATGCGGGCCCCCTCGCAAGGGGCGCCCTGGAGCAACTCCACCCTCGCGGGACCCAGTCGGGAGTCACCGGGTCCCAGGCCTCCTCAATAGTACCTCACCCCAGGCTGAAGGTGCCTGGGATGGACCCCATCTTCATTCCGGCCAGGCCTAGGGCGCCTAGGCCGGAACCTTGAACCGCCCGCACCCAGGCTGAAGGTGCCTGGGTGTGTGAAGAGATGATCCCCGAAGACAGACCTCGTGGCGAGGGTGTCTCCCCCTTTTATCTCCTCCCGTCGACACCACGGCGGGTTCCCCGCCCCGGCCGTACCATCTCCAGGAAGGGACAAAGAAGGGTAGCACTCCGGTAGTGATTCTACCCTGAGCCAGTAGGTACACTGACACCCACTTGTCAAGGAGAATATTACACCACCCAATCCTCCACGAATAACAAAAAGGGGTCTGAACCCTAACACAATTACACACTTGGGTCACACTACCCCCAAGTGTATCCCACTAAATTGAGGACCCTGCTACATACACATATATATATATATATATATATATATATATATATATATATATATATACACACATACACACACATACATATACACACACACACACACACACACACATATATATATACACACACACACACACACACACACACACATATACACACACACACATGTAAAAAAACACAGCACACTGATGAAATATCAAAGAATAGTGAGTAAACACTTGAGTGTGAAATTTGTGTTAATGTATATATGATTATTTATTACATAATAAGGCCCCTTTCACACGAGGCGAACTCAAATTAGATCAGCAGGGAATCAGTCTGTCAATCCCTTGCGGATAAGAGCAGAGCCAGCTGATTATAGGTCTGTGTCGGCTCAATTTCTGCAGAGCAGACATGGACAGAGCCCACTCTGCTCCACTGGTGGCCGGGTGTGAACAGACTATGCCTGTCAGTTTACACCCGTCTGCCCTTGGATCCGCCCAGATGGAGGGGGACAGATACCCTTCCGTTTGTTTTTAGCAAGCCGGATAGGATTGAAGGTAGGCGAGTGTAAATGGACAACTCCATTTACACCCACCAGTTCATAGGGGTGAATGGAGAATCCGATCAGGTCGGCTTTAAAACTGACAATTTTAGGTACATGTTATATTGTAATCTTGGGTTATAACCTTCCTCCTCAGACTTAAAAATCCCCTTATTGATGGTGGTTACTTTGGATTTAAAATTGAGAAAATCATTGAGCCAATCACAAAACTGTGTGGAAAAACATTCCAGGTTGCCATATTGCATTGAACTATTTTGTCAGTTTTAGAAAATTACAATGGCTTCTGAATAAAAAAAAAAAAAAAAAAAAAAAAAAAAAAAGTTTTCAATAAACATTAAATTTCAAAACAGCTTGTTTGGAAATTTTATATGCTACATTTTTTAAAGTGGAATTCTTCTTTAAGCTACAGAAAGTCTTGTGACTACTCTTGGCAGCCTCTGCATACCTTCCTCTTTTACAGCTGAGCTTCCATAAAAGTATAGAGAGATGGCCAGATGTTTCATTGATATCCTCATCTGCCACATTACTTAAAAAGACGTCATCTTATTAGGCTTTCAAAGAACTGGGGTCACTAGTAAATGTGACACTATTTGTGCATAATACAAGGACAAACATTTACGTTTCATATACTTAATACACTGGCTCAGGCGTCCCTGAACAGCTTTTTTCATTCCAAGCTTTTCTTGTCCCACTATTATAAAGCAATTAAAGGGGTGAGGCAGCTAAAATCCCGGAACGTCTCGTTCTCTCATGTACGAGCCAGGTGCTCCAGTTTATAAAATATAATGTCCTCCCCCAATAGAGCAGTTAGCTTGACAATTACAAAACCTTCAGCTCTTGCTCTGTATGTATGTATGTATGTATGTATGTATGTATGTATGTATGTATGTATGTATGTATGTATGTATGTATGTATGTATGTATACACACACACACACACACACACACACACACACACACACACACACACACACACACATATACACACACATACATTTTTTTTTTTTAAATGATAAACATGTTATCCTCGCCTGCTCTGTGTAATGGTTTTGCACAGAGCAGACCCAAGCCTCATTCTCAGGCCCCCCCACCTGTGCTCCTGGCCCCTCTATTGACAGGAAGAGGAAAGCCCTAAGGCTAACGCTGCGCTATATGACAAGTTGTAGTAATGTGTTTTGTTTAAAAAAACATCCAAAATAATAGCTGCTAGCATTATAAGTTCGGTACAAGAAACTTATAAATGGTAAACAAGAAAAAAGTGAAAGTGCAGCGCTAAAAAAACACCAATAATGGAATTATAAATAGGTGATGGTAATATAAAGGATATAAATGAATGATATTCAATTAAACTAATTATTAAACCAAACTTGGAGAAAAAATTAGGAAAATTATATAGGTGAAAAAAGGGAAAAAAAAACGAATGCAGAGTCTCCAAATGAATGAATATATACAATTAGTAACAGGTGATATTGAAAAAAAAATTTGAGTGAAAAAAATGAATGAAATGAAGTCCCAAACAAAATAAGTGGTAGTGAAAATTCCAATCAGAAAGTGTCCACAGTGAAGGTAGAATGGATCAATCTTCCCAAGAAAACTTCAGGTATAACACCCTTGTGGTAAAAGATCCGCTTACCAGAATGCCGTGACTGTATTTAAAACAGTCTCTCCCAGCACAGCTCTCCCAGCACAGCTCTCCCAGCACAGGGAATAGGTTTCCCCAAGACCTCAAAGTCTTCACAACAGTACTGCAGATAATGGACAGAATCAGTCCTTAAAGCGGAGTGTCACCCAAAATAACATCTATATACGAGCACACTCCTTACACTACTAACATGTCCAGTAGCCACATCTTTTTTTTTTTTTCTTTTGTACATACCGTATTATGGCTATGTCAATTTCGGCTTCCGGGTACTCACTCCCGCGGGAGTAGGCGTTTCTATCCTCCCGCAATGTAATCTGGGAGTTCGCATGTCCTGCAGAAAAAGTTCCCCGGCGGATAAGGTTCCCCCCCCCTGTACTGCGCATGCGCGGCACGAACCTCAACGGAGTTTCCGAAAGTAGCCGAACATGTAGAGCTGTGAGTCGGCTCTACACGGCGCCTGCGCAGTCAGCTCTACACGGCTCTTAGGCATTGCGCAGGCGCCGTGTAGAGCTAACTCGCAGCTCTACATGTTCGGCTACTTTCGGAAACTCCGTTGAGGTTCGTGCCGCGCATGCGCAGTACAGGGGAGGGAACCTTATCCGCCGGGGAACTTTTTCTGCAGAACACCGTCCACCGCTTCCAGGAAGTCAGTGCTTGTGGGCTTCACAATGCCCACAAGCAAAATGGAAAATTTCTATAGCCGATTTTAAAAGTTCATCTTTTGCCCGAAAACAGACAGGAGAGGTTTGAAGTCACCAAACACGTGAGTACTAATTGGTGATATAAAAATACATTGAATGCAACCAAAAACAAAAAAATTATTTGCCGCGGAACCTCCGCTTTAATGTGCTTCTACACATGATTGTACTTTCTTCACACGAAAAGAAATACTTCGCGTGTGAGGACTACCATTATCTGCAGTACTGTCGTGAAGACTTTGAGGTCTTGGGGAAACCTATTCCCTGTGCTGGGAGAGCTGTGCTGGGAGAGACTGTTTTAAAATAAAATAAAAAATCCTGACTCGCTTTGCGAGCGTTGTCTAGCAAGACTAGCAGGATTCAAGCCGCTGGGGTGTGCAGTACCACATTTAGCCAGAGGTGCAGGGACGTGGGAGACACTCCGTTTCATGAGTGTGTCCGAGTGACTCCGGCGCCCCCGCACCTCTGGCCACACGCGGTACTGCATAGACAAGCAGTGGATTATTTGAGTTTCCATTATGTCCTATGGGGAAACTCTGATGATATACGAGTGCTTTGTATTACAAGTAGGGATGAGCTTTATGTTCGGGTCGAACATGAGTTTGACGCGACATTGGCTGTTCAGCGAACAATTTGTGGTGTTCGTGGCAAATTCTAAAAGCCGCGGAACACCCTGTAAAAGTCTATGGGAGAAAGCTAAAGTGCTAATTTTAAAAGGTTAATATGCAAGTTATTGTCAAAAAATGTTTGGGGACCCGGGTCCTGCCCCAGGGGACATGTATCCATGCAAAAAAAAAGTTTTAAAAAAACTGAAGTTTTTTCGGGGGCAGCGATTTTAATAATGCTTAAAGTGAAACAATGAATTGTCGGGTCCCAGCAATACAGATAAAAGTCATTGAAAAAATAAAAATGCATGGAGGTCCCCCCAAAATCCATTACCAGGCCCTTCAGGTCTGGTATGGATATTAAGGGGAACCCCTTTTCAAAATAAAAAAATGGCGTGGGGTTCCCCCCAAAAAAAGGAGTCTGTCGTTAACATTTTGACACTTTTTTGTGAAATGGTAGGGGTACATGTACCCCTTACCAAGTCACATAGGGGGCGGGCTATGGAGGTCCCCTTTGTTAAAGGGGGCTTCCAGATTCCGATAACCGCCCGCAGACACCCACAACCAACGGGCAAGGGTTGTGGGGATGAGGCCCTTGTCCCCATCAACATGGGGACATCCTCCCCATGTTGAGGGCATGTGGCCTGGTACGGTTCAGGAGGGGGGCGCTCTCGTCCCCCCTCTTTTCCTGCAGCCTGCGTGCTCGGATAAGGGTCTGGTATGGATTTTCGGGGGAACCCCACACCATTTTTTATCTTGGCGCAGGGTTCCCCTTAATATCCACACCAGACCTGAAGGGCCAGGTAATGGATTTTGGGGGGACCCCGACACATTTATTTTCTTTATTTGTCAATGACTTATCTGTATTGCCGGGACCCGACAATTCATTATAGCCGCCAGTAGTTTTAAATGACTTTTTTTCCTTTAAAAAAATTTCATTTTGAGCAGAGACTGTTATAAATATTAACACAGGAAATATGCGCTACTTTACAGGCATGCTATAGACACCCCCCAGGTACGAAATTTAAAAGGAATATTTCACTGTAAGCATTATTAAAATCATTGTTCCCGAAAAAACGTTAGTTTTTAAAACTTTTTTTTGCATGGATACATGTCCCCTGGGGCAGGACCCAGGTCCCCAAGCACTTTTTATGATAACTTGCATATAAGCCTTTAAAATTAGCACTTTTGATTTTTCATGATCGTGTCCCATAGACTTTAACAGTGTTCAAACAAATTTTTTGCCCGTTCGCATGTTCTGCTGCGAACCGAACCGGGGGGGGGGGGGTTGTTCGGCTCATCCCTAATTACAAGCATTCTTCTGGAACGAATTATGCTCATAATCCAAGGTATTACTGTACATCATTTAGACTCCAAGTGCATTATTTTTAGTTAAATACTGCCGTCCATACGGTTTTATGCTATGGAAGGTGTTCTTTTGTCTCCTTTTATAAAATCCTTGCCTGGGCAGCCTGTGTGGAGCCTTGTTATACTGTGATCGGTGGGACATATTGAAGCAACCTGTCGGGTCCCCAGGGAGCAGCTGTGAGGCTGTGTGTGGACTGCCATATGCATTTTGAGACCTCTCCTTGTGAAGGTCATCATCTGGTAATCCCACACTCTTTACTCACAGTGGTGGTTTTCTGCGGTGATTCCTTTGCTGAAAAGCCTGGATGTCCCTGTTAGGATTTATATCTCCATTCAATCTTTTTAATTTCCTTACTGTATATATGCAAGTGGACTTTTTGCTCATTCTCTAAAAAGAGATTTACCCCGTTTATCTGCAGTTATATACTAATATTTTTTTTTCACTTGCATGTTATGAACATATGGTATTTTATGTGCTGCACTGTACGATTTTTTAATTTACGTATACCAACTATTGGGATATTGTGCTAGCTGCTTTGCGATATTGTTTAGGAGCCCTAGCACTTTTTTTTCCCCTTTATTCACAATACCATATTTATTACTTTAATTGTGTGGGTTTGACACTTTAAGGCTTTAGAACCGCTTTAACCTTTGAATAAAATAGGGTAATTTTTTTGTCATCTGTCTCCCTATTTGGGAGATTGCCATTGACTTCCTGTCCCATAGACCATTAAGTCAGAGAAAATCTTTTCAAAATGTGAGGGAAATACTGTTACCACTGCAAACAGTGATCTCATCCTACTCCATTTGTGTTCCAGCAACAACTTAAAGGGGGGGGGGGGGGAAACCTTAAAAACAAAAACAAAGAATGCCTAGAATGGACTCAGGTGCTGAGATTAGTGCCTGCCCAATGTGTGAACCAAAGAGACAGCAGACCCTGAAAAAGAGGAAGATAATGGCACCAGCAGTGATGAAGTGGATGCAGGGAGCCCAGACCTCACTTTGCTGGAGGAGAGAACACCCAGAAAGGTTTCATAATGTGCCAGTATATTTTGTGCATACCTGCTCCCTATAGCAAATACTGGCCCTCCCCACCACAGTTTTCAAATTGGGATTTTCCCTCACTTTGGAGACAATAGTCTCTTGGACATATAGGGAGGGTGAATGCAAGGACACAGAACAAAATAAACCTGGCAGGGTTGATAGCCTTACCCTGCTGTAGTCCATCCCAAATAGAAAAAAAATGGCTTTAGATACAACAAACACCCTCATATAGAGTACCAGCTAAACTTTGCCTCCTACAGTACGTCATGCAAAACAATACTGAGCATGTGCATACGAGGCTATCATATGTAGTGCAAAGTGAGTAAAGCTAAAGGACAGAGCAAATGTAAATCCATTATAAAGTAAGCCCACACATGTATAATAACTCAAAACAATGTTCGTATAGTTCCATAAACCCAATTAGTGTGACCTTCACAGCTTTTCATTTTTCATGAAAGATATATGGGAGAGTATCTTTACAATGTAATTCAGCTTTTACTCAGGTTTATTGTAGAGAAATATGGTCGCTTGCAGCCATTGCCAGCCTCTCTCTACCAGGGACGTGCGGTGAAGTCAGTGGCTGGTGAGGCACTGGCTAGTACAGCCTTTCTCAACCTTTTCAACACAGAGGAACCCTTGAAATAGTTGTCCGGTCTCGGGGAACCCCTGCTAAAAATTAGAAATCTACAATTCATGATATTTTTGTGTGATGGTCAGTGGGAAGGATGGTCCTTACACTTGTGGTCATTGGGAAGAATTACCTCCTTACAGATAGCTAAAAAGATCAATGGCCTCAGTAGGAAATTATCTGAGAGGCAGAAATTGCCCAATGCTGAAGGAACCCCTAGCAACCTCTGGAGGAACCCTAGGGTTCCACGGAACCCTGGTTGGAGAATCACTGGGCTAGTATCAGAGCCAGATACACACAGGTTACATACATTAGAAAACAGAGCGAGAACATCAATTCTAGCACTAGACGACCTCTAACGCTAAACATGTAACCTGTAAACATTTTTAATTGTTGCCTATGGAGATTTTTAAGTACTGAAGTTTGGCACCATTCTACAAGTATGCACAATTTTAAAGCTTGACATGTTAGGTATCTATTTACGAGGCGTAACACCATCTTTCATAGTATACAAAAAAAAATAAAAAATCATGAAACAAATTTTCCAAAAAATATACATTTGAAAACGTAACATAAAAAGTTGCAATGACCATTATTTTATTTCCTAGGGTGTCTAAAACAATAAAGCTACAACCCTCAATGTCAATGTTTTTTTTAGTTTTTATTTAAATGCTCATGGCTCTGCCTCACCTGCCTCCCGACTGCACGTACCTGCTCTCTACAAAAGCTAGCTGCCTGGCTGTGTTTAGTTTCAGTACTTCTGAGCTACTGAACAGCAACAAGGATTCAGCAAATAAAAATTTTGGGAAGCTTGAGAAGTCAGAATTTCTAATATCTATAGTTGATCCAGATCATGGACTCAAAATTGAGCCCAAAGCATTTGCTTGACAGCCAGCTAGCAGACTATCAGTCATATGTGGCAACCTACATATTTCCTCTCTTGACTGGGGTTTGTGGTGAGATAGATGAAGAATTCTGGAAACGCTTGTTGTAGCAGCTCTCTAAGCAGATAGGAATTTGCCAAGAGATTAAAGTGACCACCAGTAAACCCCCTATGTAAATTTGTTATCTGACTGATTTGTATAGCCTTGGACAATTATATAAAACTCTGCTTTATATAGGAGCTATGCACACAAGACAAGGGATTCAAACGTATGCTGTCTCTTAGGTGCGGATCCAACGGTTATACATTTTCACCATTAGGTTGCTGTCCTTATGGTTTCATGGGATACGGTATTTTATATATATATTATATAATATATATATATATATATATATATATATATATATATATATATATATATATATATATATATTTATTTAGTGTGTGTGTAAAAATCACACACATTATTTTCTATCCATGTGTATAATATTGCATGCAGGGTTCTCAGCTTACTCAACAAGATGTGCATGGAGATGTTTCACTCTGAAGCAACTGAAATTGCTGTAAAACCAGTAGGACCTACAAAAACATGCAGGCATCTCTCCTCTTATTTTTGGAGAGACATCTGCCCATCTATGGGAAGTATACAATTATTGTATAGATAGACAAATGCAGAATGCTAGCAGAAGAAAATCAGGTCTGCCATGTTATTAAAAGGTGAACTTATCCTTTTTTTTTTTTTAAACGAAAAAAACAAAAAATAGCCTTGTGCTCTAAAATTAATATGTACAGATCCACTATTTTATGACCCATAATCTATTTTTCATGGAATAATTTCTTACTGCGTTTTACTGCCTCCTTGCAACATCCTCCATGAATTCCCAAATCTGTATTTTTCCGACTTTCTTTTGTTTGTTTGGAACAAACCGTACATGTTGGTTGCAGTCATGCGCACCAATATATGCACACTACAAAGCCCATAGTCTATAGTCCATCTCGGCAGTGAGTCTGTTTTATGGCCACTTACTCAATGATGTGGGTGGGGGTTGCCAGAGAAAGTGGAGAGTCAATCTACATTTATACTCGATATGGACTACAATCTTTATATACATAAAACCTGGAGCGCTGTCAAACCGTTGGGTTCTGTGATGTGGCATGACTAACTGAATTTTGGATCAGAACCCAGTGCAGCTGCTTAAACACTGAGGAAATGTGGAATTAAGAGAAACTGATTAAAGCGTGAAAAAACAGGACTTTGACAAAAGCGCATGTGCGTGTAACGCGTAGTCACGGCAAGCTTGCGTTCCACGCTGGCTCACAGGCTTCCCCCTTCCTCTCCATACTTCTGGCTCAACACTGACGCATCCAGGCATGCCTGACAGTTCTGTCCCTGGCTCAGCTCGGCTCTCCTGGTATCGGTGGACATACCTGTTGGCTCACCTCTCCAATGGCAGGCTCTGTCCAGTGGACACCCCAGACCCTCATCCCCCTCTGGAGTTGGCTCCACATCACTGCCTGGACACAGCCAAGATTTGGTCTCCAGCCAGCAGAGCAACACCACACACCAGGTTTCCATCCGTCCCAGCATGGTTCTCGGCGCCCTTCCATACTCCACCAGCGAGCCCTCTGGATGAAGTTAACCCCATTTCACTCAACCAGCAGGGTAAACCAAAAAAAAAAAAAAAAAAAAGTTCCTGCATCCACACCAGCGATGTGCAGTACCGGACGATTTTTGGCCTGTGCGTTTCGAACTTAAGAATTTTGCCTGAACACCAACACACCATCTTAGGGTCAATTATCCCTTTTTGCAACAAGTACAAGCATTTCTTGTGCAAGGGTAATCTGAAATTTCAGTTGTGTGTACAGTATGAAAATAATTAAATGCACAGTATACTTCTCCTTGCATGATATAAGTGCATTGCTTGACTATTTGCATAAAAAGACTTGTTCTATTACCTTCTATTAACTCATTAGTATAACAAAAATAGGTATATAGAGAGCGTCCCATTCCTCAAAGGTATCCCCTGTAATCTGCATATTTTAATATACTTAAAGCCGACCACAGCTTTAAATATGATATACAGTACTGTATATGATGTATATGTAGCACACAGATCCCTGGCCTTACCTCCTCAAGGCGGGACACACCATACCACAATGCCCAGGTTCCTTCTTGAAGAAGAGGGTGAGCGGTGTTCAGAAATTGTTGGGTCCCGCAGCGAGTTACCTTCCCTCAGCTGGTTCTTACCCCTAGAGTGTAGGGAAGAGTCTGTTGTAGGTGCACCAATAAGGCCAATGTACAGACAAGGTTAAACCTCAATGAAGGGAATATGTTCTCATTTTAACTATGCCTAATAGATATCATTGTTTGCACTGTTTTCTGCACTTGTTCTTGTGCCAGTTATATGTATGTTTGAATACAATGTTTTTTTTTTTTTTGTTTTTTTTTTCTCGTTAGTTATCTTCTCAGAATGATCCACCGATTTTGGTTCTACCATTCCAAATTTGCCGGGAGTGGGCAGAGAGAGCCGGGGGCTCGCTCACTGGCTCTGTCTATCCACCACCCCAATTAGGTCAGCGCTCGATACCCAGGACCCTCCTGGAGAGCGCCTTAGCCAGTTAGGCTACCTTAGTATCCCCCCCTACAGCTGTCCGCTCTAGTGACAGCTTCCTAATTCTATACCTATCTTATGGGTGGGACACTCTCTGCCCTACTCATTAACCACCTCGGACTTTCTTCTTCCTTTTCCCCACCTCCATCCACTCCTCCTCTTCTGTTCCATCCCTCCCCTTTCTCCTCTCTTCCTGATCCACGGACATGGATGTTCTCCATATAATATCCTTGAACGCCAAGGGCCTAAATACACCAGAAAAGCGACGGATGCTCCTCCATGATATGCGACGCATGAAGGCAGATGTCATCCTCCTTCAGGAAACCCACTTTAGGGACGGCACTCTACCGATACTTAAAAATAGATTTTACCCCCATGTTTACCACTCCACGTACACAGAGGCCAAATCTAGAGGGGTGTCCATCCTCATCTCAGCAAGGGTACCTTGGACACACAGACACAATGACAGACACACAGGGGCGGTATCTGTTCCTGAAGGGCCAGATCGAAGGGGTGAGGGTTACCGTTGCAAACCTGTATGCCCCAAACGACCGTCAGGACGTTTTCATCAAACGACCCATAGACCGACTCACAAGGTACTCAGAGGGACAGCTGATTGTAGGCGGCGACCTCAATGTACCACTGACACCGTCGGAAGACACCTCCTCCGGTGTCTCATCCACTTCACGTGACATGCGCAAACGTATTTGTTCCACTTTACACTCCTCTCGACTGATTGACGCGTGGCGCCTTCTCCACCCGGGGAGAGGGACTACACCTTTCATTCTAAGCCACACCTGACGTACTCCCGAATTGACTATTTCCTGATCCCCCATGAGCACCTGCACGCGATACGTGATGCTTCAATTGGGGTAATTACGTAGTCGGATCACGCCCCGATCAGCCTGAGATACGCCTTGTCGACATACGACGCAAAGGCCGCCGTGGAGATTGAATGAAGGTCTCCTGCAAGACCCAGAAACCTTGGCAGACGTAGTTAAAGAGATCGGACTTTACTTTTACTTAAACAGCACACCTGAGAGTGACGCAGGGGTGGTGTGGGAGGCGCACAAGGCGGTGATTAGGGGGGTTCTTATCAAACACGGCTCCCGCCTGAAGCAACTACGGACGACCCAATTGAACGAGCTGCTTCATAAACTACACCAATTAGAGATGGCCCACAAGTCGTCCCCTACCAGACCACTCGGAACTGAACTTGACTCTACTCGCTCGCAAATCACAGATCCGTTAACCTTTAAGGCTAAGGCAGCGTTGCAGATCTGCCGGAGGAGAGTTTACGAATCGGGAGATAAATGCGGTAAACTATTGGCCCAATCGCTGCGGGAGCAGAAACTGGCGTCCTACATTCCACACATCATATCTGCCAATGGTCAAAAGGCTTCCCTACCCCACCGTATTACGGAGGAGTTCAAAGCTTATTATGACTCCCTGTATAATCTGAACACAACACGCCCCACACCAGACGCAACATCGGAATATATAGCAAAATCCCTTATGCCCTCATTATCGGCGGAAGCTACAGAACTATTAGAGGACCCCATCACGCTACCAGAGCTACAGCGGGCACTTAAAGCCACCAAGTCAGGTAGAGCCCCGGGCCCAGACGGCCTTACCGCCCCTTACTACAAGACCCTGCTTACATACCTAGGCCAACACATGGTGAAACTATACAATAACCTTAGCACTGGGAAAACGCTCCACAGGTCCACGCTACAAGCACAAATCTCAGTAATTCCGAAAGAGGGCAAAGACCCCGCCCAGTGCGGGAGCTACCGTCCGATATCACTTTTGAATACAGACCTCAAGCTCTTTACCAAAAGCATCGCCAATAGACTACAACAACACCTTACCCATCTGATTCAGCTAGACCAGGTTGGCTTTGTCCCAACTAGGGAGGCTCAGGACAACACAACCAAAGTCTTAAACCTCCTACACGTAGCAAACAGCACCAAAATACCTTGTATATTCCTGGGTACAGACGCTGAGAAAGCTTTCGACAGGGTAAGCTGGAAGTTTATGTTTGCAACACTTGCCCATATAGGACTAGGGACCAAGATGATGAACTGGATAGCTGCGGTTTACTCAGAACCGACGGCTAGGGTTAGGGTGAACGGTATCCTTTGACACCTTTCCAATAACTAATGGAACTAGGCAGGGGTGCCCACTCTCACCTCTGCTGTTAGCGGTTTCACTTGAGCCATTCCTGTGCCATGTTAGAGCGAACCCCGACATCGCCGGTATAGAGGTAGGGGACAGACAATACAAGGTATCTGCCTACGTGGACGACATGCTATTCTCCCTTACAAAACCAACTATATCCCTGCCCAACCTAATGCGGGAATTTGACTTATACGGACGGGTCTCGAATTTGAAAATCAACTTTAGCAAATCAGAGGCGATGGGTATAGGGATTCTTCAGCCCTTACTCACAAACCTCAGAGCGAGCATCAATTTAAAATGGACAGATACGGCTCTAAGATACCTGGGCACCCACATCCCTTCGACCTTCCATCGACTATTCAGACTCAACTTCCCTCCCCTCCTCAAGACTGTCCAAAAATTACTGGACCAATGGACCGGGGGACTACACACCTGGTTTGGGCGGTGTAACATCCTTAAAATGGCAATTTTGCCAAAATTCCTTAATCTCCTGCAGGCCCTCCCAATACATATACCTGTAGATTACTTTAGACAAATACAGTCCACCTTCAATAAATTTATCTGGGCAGGGAAAAAACCTTGTTTACACAAAAAGATACTAGTACTACCAAAACAATTCGGAGGTCTGGCTGTACCCGAGATCCGAAGCTACTACCAGGCAGTACACTTGAGCAGACTCCTTGATTGGTGCCGACACAAAGACACCAAGTTATGGCCACAGCTGGAGCAGGCGCAAAGCGACACCCCCCTTCATAGAGCCCCATGGTGCCCGACGGCCCTACCACCTAGCCTCAAACGGCACCCACTGATCGGAAACACCATTAAAACATGTGCACACTCATTGACACGCTCCTCTCTACTTGCAATTCGGCGCTGAGACCCATTCTTGGCAACCCCCAATTCGAGCCGGGTATGAAAGATAAACCCTTCCGAGCACAAAGTGAGGCGGGCATGCACCAAGCATCTCACTTCAGTAACATGGGAAGATGGAAAACGGTGGCGGAGCTCTCGGATCCGGGAGGCCTGTTCCGACTGGACTTTATGAGGGCGCTACAGCTCAGCCATTTCCTTACCAGCCTTCCACCTCCCAATGACGCAAACCAACCCCTCACAACATTTGAGGAGCTTTGTACAGAGACAGGAGTGCTGCCACATACGCTTTCCCTTACCTACGATATGCTTCTCACACCACTTGGTAACTATCAACCTCCGAGCCTTCCAAAATGGGAGAGGGACCTGAATTGCCACTTTACCACGAACCAAAAACAGAACATCCTCAGGTTCACGCACAAGTCATCCCTATGCACCAAAATCCAGGAGACAAACTACAAGCTCCTCACACGCTGGTACAGAACACCGGCTCTACTACATAAATTTTTCCCGGGAACGCCTGATATTTGCTGGCGATGCCGGTAGGAGAGGGGCACCCTTCTGCATATCTTTTGGTCCTGTCCCCGACTTCAGCATTTCTGGGGGGAGGTTCGCAGAATAGCTCAACAACTTACGGAAGGGAATGTCCCGAATGACCCGGCCTATCTCCTCTTACATGCCAATGACACACCGGCTCGCACCTACAAAACATCCGTCATACGTCACCTACTGGATGCGGCGAAGGCCTGCATCCCTCTCTTGTGGAAGTCCCCCCACCCACCATCGCCTCGTGGCTTAAAAAAGTGGATGACATAAGTAGGATGGAAGACCTGATCCTAACTAGCCAAAACAGACAGGAGGAGTACTCCAAAACTTGGCAACTATGGAACTATCTTAGATATTCCGTCGACGGACAACTCCTCAGAGGAGAAGGTCCCACACCCTGAAAACTAGACTTGACTCCATTCGACTCACACTTAATAAACCCCTACTTAGGCTTAAGCTTTGACGTCTTTAACTAGGCCGCCCTCAACTTGCAAAGCGGCAATGCCACCCATTGGGCGGGAGCCCAGATCCATGTCCGTGGACCCCCCCTCCCTCTCTGAATAACCCCCTCATCCCCCCTCCTACAATACTTACCCGGCTACTCCTTCCTTCAAGAGGCATGGTATGCCTGTTTATTTCTGTGTTATACTCCTGTTGAAATTAAAAATATGTGAAAAAACCGGGGGATTGAGCCCATAGGGCCGCAGTGTTCTGATCCGTTCCTGCGATTCACGCGAGAATGCCACAAGGAAGGAGGAACCTGGCGGGGTCCGCGCGGGGATCGTTCCCCGCGCGGATGTCTGCTAGGGGAGATCACTAAACCAGGTTAATCTGGGTGGTGGTATCTTGCATAGGCAGGATTGTACTATATAACTTAGAAGGTGCTGTTGAATTATTCCTGCATGCTTCCCTTGATGTGGATGTATTACGGTTGGCGATTGTGATACCTTTCATACTGTGGTCCATGTGGACCGATCTCCCTGACATAAATAAAAAATTTAATAAAAAAATAAAAAAAATAAAAATAAAAACCTCGATGAAGGAAGGTTTATTTTCTTTATGCTGAAAACTGGATAGGAAAGTTGGAGTTGAAGAATAAAAGGAACAGGGAGGCAGGTTCAGGCACTTAATATCACCACTTAATCCCAAGTGGACCCTGCTCACCCGGATAGTCCCCTCTCACGGTCCTAGCAGTCGGAGTGATGCACCAACTTTACTTCACTTAAGTTTTCCTTGGAGATACAATCGGGAGATCCTCTGCCACAGAATCTCTGAGCTCCGAACCTCTCAGCGCTTGTAATTCAAGAACAGGTGCAAGTTGCTGCACATTACAAAAGGCCTTAGATGAATAGTGGAATCCCTCCAGAAGTTTACCGGGCCTCTCTTTCACTGGTCCATCAGAAAGGTCCTCCCCCGGTCTCCTCTTCTCAGCGCGGGTCCCCTCTCAGGGGCACTCTGGGATTCCTCCTTTTAGAGATGAGCCCCAGCTTAAGGTGCTGGGCCCAATGGCGAAGTTGCAGCCCCGGGCTAAAAAGGTGCCTGGGACCGATGCACATGCGCACCCTGGCCTGGAGGGCCAGGTCACGCGACCGGAACTCTCCTTTCTCTCCAGGCGACGTCTGCCCCTTGTGTATCCTCTCCCGGCATGCACAGCAGGTTGACCACGCCTACTGTACTACTGCCGAGAGACACCCTAAGGCACAGCACTGTCACCAGTGGTTCAACCCTGACCTGTCATGGAAGTGCCACCTACAGGCCACAGGGAACTGCACACCAGTACAACACTTGAAGAGACAAAATAACAGAACCTATCAATAAAAGCGGTCTGAGCCTGGCTACTAGCTCAGACCAACCCCTAAATTTAGGCACATAGCACCCCTCAAAGTATAGGGGCGCTACACATGCATTGCTCCCAGAACATGAATTAAGAAGACATTTTTTTCCTATATTGTTGAATAGCTCAGTAAAAAGAAATATCCCTTAGATCAGCCTCTTTCAACCATGGTGCCTTGGCAAAAATGCCCAAAAATTGTACACCATTACAACCTAAAGACTTCAGGTGCCTGCACAGCATCCTTGTTTGCCCCTTACCTGCCCATTTTCCATCAGCACTGGGGTCATACTAGCGAGGGAGAAGCTAAACACTGGAATACTAGTCAGTACCAGTGTGCTTTGAAAGAGTAAATCATCTCCAACTGCTGTGTTAGTTTAGTTTTTTACATTTTAGAATGGGATGCCTCAAGGTTGTGCATAATTTTAAAGAATGCCTTGACTGAAAAAAGGTTGAGAAACACTGCCCTAACATACAGTAAGTGGTGGTATCACAGTTTCCAAACACTATTATACAGTATCTAAAGTAATCCCAGGATTTATGAATGGGTACGTCATCTAAGGCTATTAAACGCACTTTAGAAAACGGAGGCCAATTAGGCAATTAAACTTGAAACTTTACTACCGGTCATAATCACAAAATGATGTTTCCAACCTAAGCCAAGAACAGGCAATATATGTTTTTTTTATTAAACAAAATAACAGAAAGTGAACACGACAAATCTTCACATTTCAAAGACAACAGATTCTTGAAAGAATTCATCCCAGAAAGCTCTTATTGCATAGTAAAAAACGCTCAACTAATTTGCTAAATATAAAAATGACAGGTCCAACAATCTGTATGACTGTTCTGCTTTAGGCAGCAGGTGTAGTGGTAAATAAGGTGGGAGGAAAGACTGCACTACTAGTTATGACTTTCTGGATCAGTCTATATCAGTTCCTGTATTGTGGGACCACTCACTGAAAAAGGGACTATAAGATGAAGATAAAAAAAAAAAAAAAAAAAAAAAACTGACTGACAAGCTTAACTTTGGACAAAATGTGCCAACCAAACCCACTGTTGAATCAAGAGGCATCACTGATCTGCATATTATCAAGTAATTACTGTATATAGGGTTGCAATATAAAAAACACACACAGTACATCTATACACACAAACACACACACACACACACACACTTGATCTAGGTCAGCAACCTACAGCCCGCCACTGCTAAATGTCCAGCCCGTCAGTGCACGTGATGAATTCATGTGCACCTGGCCCGCAGACGTTTTAACCCAAATATGCAAGCATTGGTTTGAAGGGGTTGTACTGGGGTGATGCCTGCAGCTGCACGCATCACCCTGGTGTCTTTTTTTAGAGCATGCGGTTGGCTTTTTTTTGGGGATAACAACCGATGCGGCCAAGAAGCCGTTCTGCTGTTATCCCAAGCAGCGGGAGGGGACATCCCCTGCCAAGCCTTCTGCAGCTCTCCCATTCCATCGGGAGGCTCGAGCAAACAGCCAACACATCTGCCGGCTGGCCGGAGAATCGAACAATGCCAGAATCAGCTTTGATCAGGTCTCAGATTTAGTAACCCGGGAAGCAATGTCATGACATCACTTCTGGCTTACAGAAGACTTAAAGGTGCTAAATAAAGAAAAAATAAAGAAAAAAATGGGACGACAGTATTTAAAAAACAGCCAAACTTGGCGTTTTGGAAGCTTTTAAGTGCAACAAAGGGATTTGGGGTCTTCTAGACCCCAGATCCCTCCATATAAAAGAGTACCTGCGACTGCCTATTACTGTCACAAGGGATGTTTATATTCCTTATGACAGCAATACAAGTGATTAGAATTTTTATTTTTTTTGAAAAAAAAAAAAAGTGACAGAGTAAAATTAAATAATATTTTTTTTTTTTTTTAAAGCGCCCCATCCCTCTGTGCTTACACAGCTGGGGGGGTCTGTGTAATGTTATCTTCATTTATTAGCAGGAGAATGCGTCCCTCCATGCATTCACATACATCAGAATCAGGCCCTTAAGTGGAAAAAGGTTGATGACCCCTTATCTAGATATACAGTATATGTGCTATTTTATATGCTAGAAGTCTTCTATTTCTCTGTATTCAGTTCTGAGATTTAGTCAGCACAACCAGTTTTGTTGATCCACATTTTCTCTAATGCATTTGGAGAAAAATATCTAGGTCACCTTCCTGTCCCTAATAGGTAATTGGACAGTGAAGAAGCAGCAGTATGCTGAATAGCTCATATCTGTCGATCTCCCCTCTCCTCCTGTCAACATGCTTCTTGCAAGCACATGTGCACTGCAGCGCAACTGACCGACTCCAAGCTCCGGCCCTCCCGCACTCAGTCCAAGTGGGGTTACGGAAAGTCAGACTCTAAGGCAAACTATTTTCAGTACAGTGGAACCTCGGATTACGAGCATCATCCGTTCCAGGAGAATGCTCGTAATCCAAAGTACTCGCATAGCAAAGCGAGTTTCCCCATTGAAGTCAATGGAAACGAAAATAATTTGTTCCGCATTGACTTCAATGGCATGCAATACCGCATGCGGCCAGATGCGGGGGCGCCGGAGAGCCTCGGAAACAGCCGGAAAGGCCCGAGGACCTTGGCAAACCTCGGAAAAGGCTCAGGAATGTAGTATTTCCAAGTCTTTCCGAACTGCGCCGCTTGGCTCCGGCGCCCCCCCACCTCAGGCCAAACGTGGTACTGCACATCGCTTTGGCCTGAATCCTGCTAGTTTTAGCGAGACACTCGCAAACAGAGTTAGGATTTTTCAAAATACAGTGCTCGTATTGCGAAACGCTCGTTAACCGCATTACTCGCAATCCGAAGGTTCCACTGTACCCAAAATTCAAATATATAAATATTGTTTAGAATACATGATTGTATTAAGCTACCGTATATACTCGAGTATAAGCCGACCCACCTAATTTTACCACAAAAACAACTGGGAAAATGTATTGACTCGAGTACAAGCCTAGGGTGAGAATGCAGCAGCCACTTTGATCTATTTATCTTGGATTTCATTTATCATCACGTTATACACTTAGGCATTAGTGGCCTGTTAGGCTGCATATTAATCTTATATTCACCTCATTAGGTGGGCAGCCCTCAACAAGGGGCTCATTTGTGGAGTATTATTTTGATACCAGTTATTTTTGCACTCTTAATTATTTCATTTTAGTGTGGCTAGACGGTCACCCACCTGGAGGATGTCCCTTTTGGGGGGACACCTCTAAGGCCCCTTTCACACGGGACGGATCCGTGAAGATCTTCCCCGTGAACCTCCACTTGCTCTGCAGGGATCGCTCCGGATGACAGGGCGGTCCCTGCACACTGTACAGGGACCGCCCTGTCAGATCTCCGCTCTCCCCTATGGGGGGGGGGGGGGGGAAATCGGATGAACACGGACCGTCTGTCCGTGTTCATCCGCTCTGCAGACGGATAGAAAAATAGGATTTTCCTCCGTCGGCAGAATCGGAGGATTGCGGACGGGTGTCAGCCGATGTTCATCCGCCGACACCCGCGATCTCATAGGGACCAATATATGTCCCTTTTTCATCCATAAACGGATGGATGAAAAAGCGGATATACGATCCGCTGGTGTGAAAGGGGCCCAAGTGTCACATTTAAGCATTTCTGCTTTGTACATCACTGTTTTGCACAGCACACAGTCTCTATCACAGGAAGTGTAAGATTATCACGTTTAACCAGTTACACTTGGAGTTTTTCATGTTGAGTTACTTATCTTGTTAGGATACAGCACTCTAATCTCATTTAACTACCCCTCAATAAATAGGCAGCGCCACCTACCCCATTCATATAGCCATTTATACACCAGTCCCTGGGAACAGGGATCTAAGGGGAGGCAGCAGCCTATTCACATCCTAAGCGTGGATCCCACAGATCACCTACCATCTGGACCAGGTTTTATTCGTTTCGAGAGATTTAATGGGCAAAAGAATTTCAGGAGCGGAAATATTTTCTAGTAATTGAAAAAGAGGCTTTGGAATTGTGGGTAGGTGCATCGATGAAAAGTAGTTTTCAGCTAGATTATCATAAGTGTCTGGGGCTTGATAAAGATTCGAAAAGGGTTCGTGAATTTTTTTTAGAAGGATTACTTGTAAATGATATTGAGTGAGTCCTAATACGGATTGGTTTAAATTTATGGTCAGTTTCACATAATTTATTAGCCAAGAGAGTATGTGGTTTATCGTTATACATATAGAATTTATTTTTTGTCCAATTGATATATTTTTCAGATTGTGTAGTTAAACAAAAGTTAAGTTGCGTTTGAACATCGGATACATTTATTAAATAAGGATGCAGAGGATTTTTTTTTTCCTTATGTTGGAAAAGCAGAGTATTATATTATTTTTCCAGGTTTTTAATTATGTCAGTGTGTTTTCTTTTAAGTGAGCTCGCAATTTGTACGATTTTACCACGTATAACCGCTTTATGTGCACTCCATAAAGTATTGTTAGAAATGTCAGGGGAAGTATTGAGATCAAAATATTATTTTAGGGATATCTCAATTTC
The DNA here is from genome assembly GCA_029206835.1 of Rana muscosa. Lineage (NCBI taxonomy): Eukaryota > Metazoa > Chordata > Amphibia > Anura > Ranidae > Rana > Rana muscosa. The sequence continues at coordinate 144,116,102 of CM055125.1, read as the reverse complement.
GGAGAGAATAATCAGGTTTATTTAGAAGAGAAGGCAAGGCGATTCAAGACAACGCATCTACAATTGTTCCTAATGGATGTCTCTCCCTCACTGGCTGAAAGATTCAGAAAACTAGACAAGTAGAGGAGCAGCAGTTAAAATTTACTGTTATGGACAGCAAGGGAACAATAAAAGGTTATGGAGCCATGAAACTAGCCCAATGGTCATCACAAACACTTAAAAGAAAGTTCTTACCATCTTTTGGTTCTGAGCTCGTGTGTGTCTCCACCGGCGAGCTGAGTAGAAGATGAAGTAACCCACTGTAGCTGCCGTGACAACGAAGAAGGAAATTGACACAAAGAAGATGGAATAGTGGTTTACCCAAGAACCATGTTTCTTTCCCACTTCAATCACCATGTTGACTTGAATGCCATTACGAACCAAGCTTACAATTTCATTCCCTTTCATGTTTCCTATCATGATGGCAACGGTGTCTTTTGTGCCTATGAAACAACAACAGCAGAGAAAATGGGCCGTTAGCAAAATTTCCATTCGGTGCTTTAAGAAACCTACATATGAAAACATTTTTTATATAAAAATACATACATGTTTATTAGGTTCTTGATTTTTCCCATATTTGACAGAAGCAGGTCTATACCCTTAAAAAAGGACAAGTTCACCTTGTACTTCTTTTGCAGAAAAAAAAAAAAAGTTTTTTTATTTATCCTACACGGCCATTACCTCAGGTGTCAAGCTAGTTGTAAAAACAAAAAAACAAACACCACACACACACTTATCCATTATTTCCTGGACAGACCATAGGATGTGAAAACAGTTAAGGCCTCTTTCACACTGCCGCGACTTGAAAGTCACGAGATTTTGCCACGATTTCAGGTCTTGCCTGTGTAAACTTGACCTCAACTCACATCAAACTTAGACCAAAGTAGTACAGGGACTACTTTGAAGTCGCACAGATATGAATGGTTATTATGCAACTTGACCTATGTTTGTTTAACTACACAATCTGAAAAATATATCGCTGGGAATCATGAGGTGTGACTTGTCATGCGTCTAAAGTCACAGATTTTTTTTGCAGAAGTGTGAAAAAAGGGGCCTTAGACGCAGGAAGGACTTCACCAGCTGGCCTGATTAGCACACACCCTGCAGCTGCCTTCCCCTTCCAGGAGATGGCTCCCACCCACCTCCTCGGGTGCATGGTTTCCCAATGCAATCAGTGATCACTGTTCTCACTAAATACACCGGCATTATTTTATTTTTTCCTACCTTAACTTTCATCTTGCATTGTTTGGCAGAGTGTGCAGGAGCTGAACAATCAGTTAACAGCCCAGGTTCTGGGGGAAGCGCAGCTCGCGTCATGCCAAAATGTCCCATGAGCTACTTTGCCACATGAAGGGCAGTCAATTGGAATCAACAGGCTGCCCTATTGATCTAACAGGAAAAACGAGCCAAAAAACATGAGCTCCCAGTACGCTAGATGTGAATGAGGCCTAAAAATGAAATTGGTTTGCTTACACAAGAACAATGAGGCTTCATTCACATCTGTGCATTTCCAAACACATAGCAAACGACAGAAAATGCATGCTTTTCTTTTCAGAAATGCGCTGCAAACACACACAAAAAGCACGGTAGAAAAGAACGCATGCAGGAATGCGAGTTCCCGCTACATGGCGATGTGAATGGGGCTCGACAGCTGAGTGCCCCCATCTACACTCTCCTAGGCACTTGTATAAAGTTGGCCATACACTATGCAATCTGATTGTACAATTTTCTTTAGATTTACCAGGACTATGGACCCACTTGAGCAATCTATTCTATTTGTATCAGACAGGCCTTACGCTACATAACTAATGTAGATCTATAGGAAATTGTACAATGGAGTGAACATACCCCATCGCCCTTTTCTGTGATGCATTCTGGGATTCAGAGCTTCCTGGATGTCACATGACATCCAGGAAGTGATGGGAACAAAAAATATAATAGAGATCCATCGATCAAATGACATTTCAAAGCTTCCGTGAATGAGGCGAGAGATAAGCACATTGGGGTGGCTGAGCCAGAAATAGAAAATTGCTTCCATTTATTATGAAATGTGAAATAAATGTGAAAGTGAAAATCTGCCTGAAAAGGTTAACTTAGCCTTTAAAGCAAAAGTCTAACCAGAAATATTTTTCCTTCTGGGTACAGTTTGATACAATAGTCCTATAATCACCCTACCAGACATTTCCAAATATGATTTTATTACTTTTTTTAAAGGAATGAATTGCATATACTTACTATAACAGTGTTTACAGAATGGGAGATCATAGTCTCCTAAAATAGTAAGCATATATTACAAAAGAAACAACATACCGTATTTATCAGCGTATAACACGCCCCCTAACTATAAGAGAGAAGTTTCAGGGGAAAAAAAAAAAAAACACTTTCCACAGCCCCCTGCATAGAACACGCAGGCACAGTTTACTCTCTATTTTCAGGGTAAAAAAGTGAGTGTTTTACGCCAATAAATACAGTATATTAAAATTTATACATACAAGAACTCAAAAATCTAAGCATCCCCCTATCTCACTGCTACAGTAATCCAAGTTCCTGCTTCTTATCACCTTATGTGACAAAGCACCTCTGCTTCATTCCGTATACTTTAACTTAAAAAACAAAATCTAAATAGGACGACAAGAGGAGATAACAAAAAAAAAAAAAAAAAAAAAAGGAAGAAGGAGGGAGGGGGAAGGGAAGGAAGGGGAGGGAAGGGGAAAGAAAAAGAAATAGGGGGAAGGATTCCAAAAATGGTGCTTGGCATCGGATCTGATGTCTTTGATCGCACATCCATCATATCTCTTAACTCAGACTCATATCCATGTTTCACAGCCCTAAGAGGGAGCTACCATCTTCTGAATGAATAAACAAATTCCAAGAGGTCCATGTCTTTTTATACATCTCCTGTCTATCAGTTGCTATCAATATCAGGTCCTCCATCTTTCTAATGTCTTCCACCTTCCTCAGCCATAATGCTGTGGTCGGTGAATTCTGCCGTTTCCACATCAAAAAAAGGTATACAGGATTTAGCTGCATTTAGTAAATGACATAGGACAGATTTTTTTATTTTATATGCTTTCGTTGGGATAGTGGCAATATAATAAAAAATAAAAGAAAACGCCGGGTCATTCGAGATTTGAAAATTAGTAAATTTCTGGGCAATCGTTTGAACCATTGCCCAGAAAGAAGTCAACTTAGGGCACGTCCAAAATATATGCAGAATCGTCCCTTTATCTGTACAACATCGCCAGCAATGCTCTTACGCATCTGGAAAGATAGCTTGAAGTCGACTAGGTGTCATACCATCTTGTAAATATCTTATACCGTATTTATCGGCGTATAACACGCACCCCAAGTTTAGGAGGGAATTTTAGGCAAAAAAACTTTTAGGAGGGAAGTTTAAGGAGAAAAAAACAAACTTACATTTAAAATGCAGCCTTACCAGTGTCCGTTGCAGCCTTGTCAGTGCAGCCTTGTCAGTGCAGCCTTGCCAGCAGTGTCCAGTGCAGCCTTTGCCCAGTGCAGCCTTTGCCCAGTGCAGCCTTTGCCCAGTGCAGCCTTTGCCCAGTGCAGCCTTTGCCCAGTGTCCAGTGCAGCTTTGCCCAGTGCAGCCTTTGCTAAGTGCAGCCTTTGCCCAGTGTCCAGTGCAGCCTTGCCCCAGTTTTCAAAATTGGCGCCGCCGAGATTGCCGCAGAGACTGGGCGGAGCGGGGCGAACGCCGCCGAGAATGCAGGGACTGGGCGGAGCCGAGATACACATAGCCGAGTGTTCTCGGCTTTTCTCGGCTTCGCTCACAGTCACGCCGAGTCCCGCCCTATGATGGACATATCACAGGTCCAATGGCGGGACTGGGCGTGACTGAGCAGAGCCGAGAAAAGCCGAGTATAGCCGAGTACACTCGGCTATGTGTATCTCGGCGGCGATCGCTGCGCTCCGCTCAGTCAGCGGAGATCGCCGGGATCAGTGGGTATCGGCGTATAACACGCACCCACGATTTCCCCCTGATTTTAAGGGGAAAAAAGTGCGTGTTATACGCCGATAAATACGGTAATTAGTTTCCTGTATTTTGGTACAGATTGAAGATTTATAGGAAAGCTCAATCATATTTTGAATTTGTAAATCAGTAAATGTGCGATGCAAATCTGTACTCCATTTTAACACACAGGTCAATTCTGGTTGCTCCCTAGGGGAGTTAAGTAACTTATACATCTCCGAGAGGACGCAAGACCATGGTTCTGTTCCAGAGCAATGCTCCTCAAATTTAGTCAATTGTCTAGTATATGCCTGCGGGTCTGGTATAGTCTGAAGAAAATATTATAATTGAGCTGCATTCCAGAACGCAAGTCGGTAGGGGCCCCCGGGGTTAGTCAGCTTCTCCATAGTAGGCCATCTATCTCCCGTCAAACTGTGATGCAATAGTTCGCTCAGTCTCCCATAGAGTCAAAAATTGCGTGGTTGAAAGGCCTGGTATAAAATGTGGGGTTTCCAATTATTGGGGTCAATGGAGAGGTCTTTGTCGTTTGTTCCGCGTATGTAATAGCGTGTAGGCATTATTTCAAAGTATTCCCTATCAAGGGATGTGATTTTAGATCTGACGGCACAAAAGCCCAGCACCACAGCGCCCTCCTCAGAGGTATTGGGGATTGGCACTGTTCTACTTGCACCCACAACTTCAGGTCACTTTGGCATTGCCAATCGATTACTCTACCAAGTTGAACTGCTTGGTAATACCTCCTGACATCTGGCAACGCCAAGCCACCATTTTGTTTTGGTAGGGTTAATAAGGTGCGTGAAAGACATGGTTTCTTATGCACCCAGACAAACCTTGTAAACAATGCCTGCACCTGCTTAACCAGTTGTCAACCGGCCGCCGTAAATTGACGGCGGCAGATAGACACTTATCCTGGGTGGACATCATATGACGTTGCGCCTTTAAAGTCCACTAGGGGGCGCGCGCCACGCTGCCGGGCGCCCGCGATTGCCCAGTAACCGAGCAGGACCTTGGATCCGTGGGTGAATAAAACGAGTAATCTCGTTCCCCAGAATGTTGCAATCTCCATGCGTCAATCAATTGAGCATTATGAAATAGTTTTGCAGTATGTTTCAGTTGGCTAGGAGGGATGGATGATACCCCCGTGGAGGTATCGGTTGATGGAATAAAAGGTATATTAAAATCCCCTCCTAGTATCAACTGCCGCTCTGCAAAATCTAAAAGCTTCTCTAATGCCTCATCTAGAAAAGAGGCCTGATTTTCATTGGGGAGTATAGATTGTTGCCAGTGTCATCTGCTTGTTCCCCAGGAGGCCCTTTATACAACCCGTAGGGTCCATCAATGATATTTGATGGCGCCAGAGTATTTTGCTAGAAATATCTAGACCCCTTTTGATTTAGCCATCAAATTAGTAGCATGGTTTGTCAACGGGTAAAATCTGTTTGAGATATTGAAATGTGTCTCTTGAATAAAAGCTATATCAACACGGTAATGTTTCAGATCATGTAGTAGCATACGTAGTTTCTCGAGTATGTTAAGACCCTTAGCATTCATGGACATCAC
>CM055125.1:143819709-144110415 GCA_029206835.1 Rana muscosa | reverse complement strand
CCTCTCCCTTTCTCCCCCCGCTCTTTCCCCCCCCCCCCCTCTTCCCCCCCCCTCTCTTCCCCCCCCTCACTCTTTCCCCCCCCCTCACTCTTTCCCTCTCCTAAAGCAACCACCTGTAATAGGATCGGATCTTTTTACATTCATTGGCTGTGGGTCATACCAGAAAAGAGATCCATAGTAACAAGGACCTTTTCTACACTCTCATGGTCCAGATCTGGGCCGTTCTGTTTACTGCGGGACAAATAAAACGGAGCTGAGAAAACATGCAATATTCAGTCAATGCCTCGTTGAAGGTTGGAAGAAGAAAAATTCTTTTGCATTTGTCACCCACTAAGAATAACTACATCCCCTGACGGGCACGCTGCTTGTAGAGCTTAACATTGATGCAAACATTAACTGGATGACATTTAGTTAAAGTGGAACTTTAGTCAGAAAATTAAATCCTGCTAGATCACTTCAGTCTGTCTGTACAGGTATAGTTATGTAAAACATTAAAAAGAAGTGCCTATACTGTTTAAAATGAAGGCATACATTGTCTTACCCTGCTCTGTCCATGCTCAGTTGCTCTCTATTTTTAGGCACTGTGCCGAATTTGTAGAGGCTGATTTGCTGACAGCCTAAAGATTTACTGCTGTTCAGGGGCTCTGGGCTTCAGCAAAATGGCAGCCTCCGGCAAGAAGAAACAGGAACAATGCTGGAGGCAATTTACAGCACACACTAATTTTGGTAGTATATTTATTAATGTGGAATGCATGTTCCTTGCTAAAGAACATAATTTTATAGTAATAGAGTATGTTAAGATATAACTCCCAATGTGGCACCACATCCAAAGGTAATGGGCAAAGAAAAATTGTGAAAGGATACTGGACTTTGAATTGGTAGCCACTGGTAGACCCAAATGACAATACTCGGTGTAATAAAAATACAAAATTTATTATGACCTCATTAAAAAAATCACTTTAAAATCCTAGGATAGGTTCAACATATAATACAAATAGTGTACGAAAGGTGAAGTCCCATATGGGTTGATCCTATATATGTACAAAATGGCCTGTAGGTTTATGCCCAGAGATATGATGAACTTGTAGCTTGAGTTATAGAGGGTCTTCCATATCAGGGGCCCACAGAGAAATGAAAAGTGCCAGGGCATCACTATGCGTTTCGCTTATAGCTTCCTCAGGGGATCTCATTGGTACAAAGGAATATAACAAATTAAAGTATGCACATACATAAATGGAACTCGAGAAAACAATTTGTGAATCGGCATCAAAAACAAAGAGAAAATATTTCTATTCCTCATGAAACAAAAACAAATAAAATTACAATTGGGACAGTATTTATACTGATGTATGTTGAGTATAACTACCCAGGCTTCACTGGAAAAGATTGCCCATTACACAAAATAAAACAAAAAGGGGGGGGGGGAACGTGCATCCAAAATACTTCAGCCAAAACAGGGGCGCTTGCCTTTTAAGGTCATGAACTATACCTGGCAGATAGACAACATATTTTTATGTCTGTGGTATATTATACCATATTAAAGGCAGGAATGTATGTTATACGAGCAGAGGTAGAGGGTGCAGTCACAATAGTTTCTCAAAACATATAAGAAATATATTTGTGTGTGTGTGTGTGTGTGTGTATTGTATGCCCATATAGGTGGCAATACATATATACCAACCCTGAGCAAAAGATTTTTCGAGGGAGTGGGAGCAGCAATACATGGAGTAATGTCAGATATTAATTTATATTTAGATATGGTAATGAAGCCAGTCCATCCTAGGCAAGTACTGTATGTCATCTCCAAATACCATGAATCTGCTGTGGATATAAATATAGGTATGTGAGTAAATGAATCCACCATATTCTAGAAATATGGTGGAAAAAGGAGGAAACAAGGAGACGACTTATAGTAGGAATCCAAAGTCCAACACAACCTCTCATCCCTGAATCCCAAAGGGGCTGGTGCAAAAGGCATTGTCTCACCTAAATTGTATGGAAACCACTGAGGCCCGTACCAATCCTGGCTTCAAATTCTACCCCTGTAAGTCAGAGGTAGGGCATCCACTCGGATTGTCCCTCCTGCCTTCTCTCTCTCTCTCTCTCTCTCTCTCTCTCTCTCTCTCTCTCTCTCTCTCTCTCTTATATATATATATACATATATGAATCTCTATCTATCTATCTGGAGAAATGGCTGCCGGGGGTGAAACTCCTCCCTACGCCTGCCACGCTAGATGGCGAGGGCGCGAACGGGTATGTCTCTGGGCATGTCCAGCAATGGTGGTGCGGGCTATGAAAGTAAAGTCCCACCTCCCACTGTCGGTCGGGATCAGCTGGTCTGGACAGTGGGGCCTACCAGTGGCTACCAATTTAAAGTCCAGTATCCTTTTACAATTTTTTTCTTTGCAAAGAACATTATTTTATATCAAGTTGTATGGGTAAAGTTGTGTGCCATAAACAGTCGCCACAGTTTTTCTTTTAGAAAAGTCTGATCTTAATCCTTTTATTTATTTTTTTTACTGCATCTCAGCAGTGTTGATTGCCTGGATTTTCTGTTCACATGCATGTACTCCAAGCATGAGATATCTTGGCGTGATCTTCCTGTGACAAGTGTACCATGTCTGCCTTGTGTTAGCATGGCCACTTAGTCTAGTGTAGAAGTGCATGTGACCGGGTGACAACACAAGACAGCCATTGTAAGTATCATGCTGGACATCTATACTGATATGGACTGGGTAATGTGTTAGGACTGAAAGGGTGCCACATCGTTTGATGAAAATTATCAACCTACAGTGGGCTGAATTCAAAGACACCCCAAAAATCAAAGTGAAAAAATGACGAGGCCTGCTAGTCCATTATGCTGAAATTTCATTGCAGCAACTTAAAATTGTACTCCAGTAGATTGTATGGCCCCCACATGCTTGTATGCCTGCCTGACAACGTGCAGTGGCATATCCAAAGTATGGCAGCCATGGCAAGTGCCATGGGGGGGCAGCAAAACAAGAAACACAAAAATTCCCACCCGCACCCGCCCTCCTGCGGCACTTCACTTGTAAGTACTCTTACTTGGCTGGCAGGCAGTATGTAGGACAGTGACAGACGCGGGCGCCCCATGCTTGTCTGAGTGTGACCGTCCACTGCGTCCAGACTGTCATTCGGCTAACTGGCGGAGGCAGAGCCTAAAGCTCCGCCTACCCTCCTCTGCGCTGCTTCCATCTTCTCCCTGAGTGCGAGCGGGTCGGTGACGTCACGTGAGGTGAGGTCGCTGAGGAGGAGAACTTCAACTGACTGAGAGGAGACTTGGTCCAAGTTGGACAATTGGACTCTGAAACCCAAACCCCCAGCCAGGCAGCACTGCAGCAGGTACTATAGTCACAACGTACATCATCGTGTATGATGTGTGCCAGCCCAACTGCCAATCAGCCAAATATAGTGCTTTCTCAATATGGATTAAATAAATGATAGTTATGCATAGCCATAAATATCATAAATAAAGTGATTTGTAAAAATAGTACCTGCTGTTGCACAAATAACTTTATTTATGCTATCTATGGCGATGCACAACTATCATTTATTTAATCCATATTGAGCAAGCACTATATTTGATTGGCTGCATGCTTCTGTTTGGGCCTGTGCCTGGCACATGATGACTTGGGCTACTTTCACAGTGGGGCGTTGCACCGTCGGCGGTAAAGCGCAGCTATTTTAGTGGCGCTTTACTGTCATTTTTGCGGCGCTATTCGGCCACTAGCGGGACGCTTCAAAGATGCAGCTGACAGGACTTTTTTGAGTGTCCTGCAAGCACACCGCTCCAGTGTGAAAGCCCTCGGGCTTTCACATTGGAGTGAGAAAAGAGGCGCTTTGCAGGTGCTATTTTGTAGCACCTGCAAAGCGCCTCCGTGTGAAAGCAGCCTAAGCCTTTCTCACTGAGGCGCTTTGCAGGCGCTATAATGCTAAAAATAGCGCCTGCAAAGCGCCCTGAAAAAGCGGCTCCATTCACTCCTGCAAGCAGCATCTTTGAGGCGCTGTAGGAGTGGCTCCTAAAGCGCCCCTGCCCATTGAAATCAAAGCGGCGCTTTGCGGGTGTTTTTTTATTTTTTTTTATTTTTATAACCTTAGCCACTAGCGGGGTTAAAAGCGCCCCGCTAGCGGCTGGATAGCGCCGCGAAAATGACGGTAAAGCTCTGCTAAAAATAGCGGCGCTTTACCGCTGACGCCCCCACCGCCCCAGTGTGAAAGGGGCCTTAGTCATCATGTGTGATTGTGCGCGTGTGCTAAGCAGACAGGGCCGCTGGTGATCCTACTCCCTCTCTCCCTCTGTACAGTGTCAGAGGCGCTGGCGCAGCAGTGGCGGAGGACTGTATCCATTATGAGGAAACATCCCCTGCACCGCTGCGTGTCCCTGATCATCACAGTGCCAGTGAGTGTGACCTGTCTGTGTACCACTGCGCGCAGTCACTGTCTATGATGTTCCGTTCCACTCTGCCTTTCTGCCCAGTGCTGTGCCCGTACACCGCATGATCCGCCCCCATGGAGGCCGCTCTCTCTCCCCCCTGTTAAGTGCCCATACACTGCACGATTCCTCCGCAATTATGGGTGCCGATATTGCCGCAATTATGGGTGCCGATATTGCCGCAATTATGGGTGCTGGTAAGGCCGCAATTATGGGTGCATTTTTTTTTAAGGTTATCTGAAAGATGGGTTTCAAATGTTTTGACAGGGGCGCAGTTTCAGTGCTTGCCAAAGGCGCCATTTTCATTAGATACGCCTCTGACAACGTGGCATGCTCCTAATGAGACAACGGATGGTGTAGTGGGGTATTTCCTCCCATATCTGAACCAGGGCAACACAGAGCTCCTGAACAGTGTGAGGTTCAACCTGGTGGCGTCGGTCGGACCGAAACATAATTTCCCAGAGGTGTTCTATTGGATTTAGGTCAGGTGAGTGTGGGGGCCATTCAATTGTATCAATTCCGTCATTCTCCAGGAATTGACTGCATACTCTCGCCACATGAGGCCGGGCATTGTCGTGCACCAGAAGGAACCCAGGACCCACTTCACCAGCGTAGGGTCTGATAATAGGTCCAAGGATTTCACCCCTATACCTAATGTCAGTCAGGGTGCCATTGTCTAGCCCGCAGAGGTCTGTGCGTCCCTCCATGAATATGCCTCACCAGACCATCACTGACCTACCACCAAACCGCTCATGCTGAACAATGTTACAGGCAGCATAACATTCTCTATGGCTTCTCCAGACCCTTTCACGTTTGTCACGTGCCCAAGGTGAGTTGCTCGCATCTGTGAAAAGCACAGGGCGACAGTGGTGGCCTGCCAATTTTGGCATTTAATGGCAAATGCCAATCAAGCTCCACAGTGTCGGGCAGTGAGCACAGGGCCCACTAGAGGATGGCAGGCCCTCAGGCCAAGTCTGTTTCTGAATGTTTGGTTGGAAACATTCACACCAGTGGCCTGCTGGAGGTAATTTTTTTAGGGCTCTGGCAGTACCCCGTTCTGTTCCTCCTTGCACAAAGGAGCATATGCTGGTCCTGCTGATGGGTTAAGGACCTTGTCCAGCTCTCTTAGAGTAACTGCCTGTCTCCTGGGATCTCCTCCATGCTCTTGTAGACATGGGAGCCATCGAAAAATTTGTTCCGTTCCGTATTAAAAAAAAATCGTAATTCGTGTACGGAATTCAATTCGGATTCGTACGAAATACGAATTTCGTACGACGCGTATAATGAATGACCGATTCGACCGGAACGAACGAATGATTCGACCGGAAATGTACTTCCCCCACCCAATTCCAGCAGCAATCTTTTCTCTCTATAATGTCGAATCTTTTCTCTTTATAATGTCGAATCTTTTCTCTTTATAATGTCGAATCTTTTCTCTTTAGAATGTCGAATCTTTTCTCTTTAGAATGTCGAATCTTTTCTCTTTATAATGTCGAGTCTTTTCTCTTTATAATGTCGAGTCTTTTCTCTCTATAATGTCGAATTTTTTCAATTTGGAGCCGAAATTCGTAAACAAAACTTTGTAAACGAAACTTCGTAGTTCGTACAGAATTCGCATCCGTAAAAATTCGTAATTCGGATTCGTACAAATGTACGAATTTCTAAAAATTTGTACGAATTTTCGATTCGTACGAAACTAATCGCACATGTCTATGCTCTTGAGACTGTGCTGGGAGACACGGCAAACCTTCTGGCAATGGCACGTATTGATGTGCCATCCTGGAGGAGTTGGACAGCCTGTGCAAGCTCTCTTGGGTCCAGGTATCGCCCCATGCAACCAGTAGTGACACTGACCCTAGCCAATTGCAAAACTAGTGAAAAAAATGTCAGAAAAGATGAGTAGGGGAAAACAAATGTCAGTGGCCTCCACTTGTAAAACCATTCCTGATTTGGAGGTTGTCTCACTGTTGCCCATCTAGTGCACCTGTTAATTTCCTTAAGGACCAGTTCACACCAGATGCAGTCACGTGCACTTTTTTTCTGCACTAAAAATGCATGCACAGTGTTTTCCATGTATTCCAATGACTCTAGTTCACACCATGCAGTCAGTTTCCGGTGCAGAAACTGACCGGAAACTGACTGCATGGTGTGAACTAGAGCCATTGGAATACATGGAAAATGCTGTGCATGCATTTTGTGCAGAAAAAAGCGCACGGAACTGCGTCTGGTGTGAACTAGCACTAACACCAAAGCAGCTGGAACTGATTAACAACCCCCTCTGCTACTTAACTGACCAGATAAATATCCAAGGAGTTTAATTGACTTGATGCTATACTTTGATTAAAAAGTGTTCCTTAATTTTTTGAGCAGTGTTTAAAACAGTTTGTTGGCAAATAATAATTGCAATTTTCTGCTCTGCTATGTAATATCTGCTTCCTGCCTACTTATCAAGCTTTTCTGTTTCTTTCACAGATGAGAATGCTGAACTCGTTCGTAACGACTCCTCAGCAATCGCAACTGAAGTTCTTCCACATGCAGACAACCCAACATTTGAAAGTGAAAACCCCTCCCATGTGCACAATGTAAAGTCATAAACTGAAGGACCTGACTTGTCTAGCATACGTGAATGCAGAGTTTTAGTCGTACAGCTTTTCTTTTTCTTTAACAGCAAAGCAAAAAAGTTGATTTATAAACCATGTTTTAATCGCAGTAACCGACTTGAAGAATGCAGAAGCTGGAAAATCATAACACGTTTTATTTTTTTTGTCCCTACATATTTTAACTCAGGTTTGTATAGCTCAGACCAAACAAAATCCTATCAAAAGTTGTATTTTAATATATTCACACTAAATGGTTATATTTAATTAAAAAATATACATATTGTCTTATAATTCCAGTTTTTGAAGCAGTAGATACCTCAATGAGGCCTCTTTAATAATGCAAACAGCAAAGTGCAGTAACCATAACAGACATTAATCTTTCATTTCCTTGGCTATACTAGCTTAATGAATATGATTAGTCAACACTGAGTGCAAAAAAATCATTGTTGACACTATCTTAGACATAGGACTGTAATGCAATGTAATATACTTTTGGCATTAGATGTTGCTTTGTTAAATGAGTAACTATCACAAACACATTAGTCTGCAGTTTGCTAACCATTGCCACAAAGGCAATTTGCTCTTCTAATTATACTGTGAATGGTAGAAAGCAGGGTATGGTAATCTGGGACTCTCCAACTTCTACTTGCACCTGCACTGCTGTTGGAGAGCCACAAGTTGCTGGTCCTGTTATGCAGTGTCAAATCATTTCTATTTTGAGTCACAATAATGGAAATGTCTTTAATTATTGTATTAGCAATTTTTGTACCTCCCATCTTGGCAAAAAGAGTAGACGACATGACAGGCATTTGCGAATGCTAGATGACAAATACGCCTGATCTTCTAATTGTGGATCATCTTTGTATGCCCCAGTGGACTTATATTATAAAGCAGTGCAATAGGCAACATTAACCTCTAAAATTCAGTGATCCAACATGACAAGAGGTTTCAACCAAGGATAGAAATGGTGTTGAATAACAATTGTCAGTTGGTTGCCATGGGATATTGGGCTTTTTAACTGCTCTTTACACAAATGTAGGCATATAGCTTTTGTCCTGTTGGTTGTCATGACCCAGAAGCACTCAATGTAGAGTTTTAGTGGCACACGTAACCCTTATCTTGGTGCTTACAATGTTCCAAGAGGTCAGCTTTACAAAATATCGTCATATACTGTATTGGCGTATAACACTCACTTTTTTACCCTGAAAATAGAGGGTAAACTGTGCCTGCGTGTTATACGCAGGGGGCTGTGGAAAGTTTTTTTTCCCTGAAACTTCCCTCTTAAAGTTAGGGTGCGTGTTATACGCCGATCCTTTAAAAAAGTATACCTGACATTCTACTATGAGCATGGTGGCATGTGAAATGCCAGAAGATGAGGTGCAAGTCTACCTTGGAATTTTCCTCTTTCATGACCATTATGCATTCTATCATGGCACTCAAAGTGGTGGGCTTGTTTATTTAAAACCGAATTGGCAAAGCAAAATCATTTTCATATTAATAAAAGCAGGGACTGAAAAAAAAAAATCAGATTGAATGGGAGATATGATTAAAAAAAAAAAATGAGCATAAGATTTAGTCCATATTTAAAAAAAAAATTACTTTCTTTGTGTGCAGTGTTATAGTGTAAAAAAAAAAAGATTGTTCTATCCCAAAGATTTTTGTAGATGTCCCTTGACATGTGATTCATATTTTCATTTCTGAGTAGTCACAACAGCCCTTTCCCTTTATATTTGGATGCTCCCAAAAGCGAAATCTACCTCTCGTACTTCCAAACACAATCATTTGTACTGGTGGAGAGGAAGCCAACTCACTCTCCCAATCAATAAATAAAGGAATATTTTTTTTTTTGTCTTGAATGCTTGGAGCTTTGAGAGATCCATTCTGGTGTTTCATTTTGTCACATATTTTTCCAAATGATCTCTGCCCTCACAACTGTAGTTTTCTATCATTTTAATTCCATATTAGAAATTATGAACTTCATGACCATCTGACATCGTATATTTAGATATCAATGTGGTGCTGAAGACTTTACAGTGGGACTGTTAGTTTTCTGAAGTACTGGGGCCTCTAAAAAGATGAGCTTTCTAATAGACGCAAATAGAGTCAATGTAATGTGAAATAATGTAAACACTGCAAAAATAATTGGAACTTATTAGAGAGAGAATCCAGAGGGTGAATGATCTATTTAACACATGCACTTCCAAAAGCTACGTGACTGGATCTTGGGTACTTCATTGTGTTGGATTTATATTCATGTGGACTGTTTTTTGACAGTTCTTTTTAAAGGTTTCTACACTTTACTTTCACTTGTAATAAACATTTGATGAACACTCTATAGTAAACAATGCACTGCTTCACCTTTTTATTCCTCTAAGACACTTGCCTGTAATTCAAATTTTTATTAAGCTTTTCGAGTAAATGATGATAGATTCACAATAATTGACAGCAGCAGGGGTGATTTAAAGCCTGACTGGTCATCAGAGGCCTTGCTGCCTGGTGGCCTATAACTTGGATGACAGTGACAGCTATTCAGTTGACCAGGTTGTCACTTAAAGCGGTTGTATACCTGCTGCGTTTTTTTTTTTACATACCTGAAAGGCAAAAGGCAAAATGAGCTAGTATGCACCGCATACTAGCTCATTATGAAATACTTACCTTAGAACGAGGCGTCGGTAACTTACCTGGTTCAGGCCGAGGGAGATGACGTCTTGCCTCGGCGTGTCTTCCGGGTATCGCCGCTCCAGCGCTGAGTGGCTGGAGCGGCGATGTCGTCACTCCCGCGCGTCGGCAAGGTTCGGCGGCTGCCGGGCTTTAGCCGAGAATCCCCGCTGCACATGGGCCGCTGCAGTCAGCAGCTCATTGTGAGGGGAATATCTCCTAAACCGTACAGGTTTAGGAGATATTCTTTTTACCTACAGGTAAGCCATGTACACAGAAGCTCAAAAACGGTCGTTTTTAAAGCAGCAGAAAAAGCTAGCTTTTATCAGCGTTTTTTTACAAGCGTTTATTAGCGTTTTTCAGTGTAGCGTTTTTAGCTTTTTTTTTTCAATGGATCAAAAATCGCTAAACGCTCGCAACCAGCATTTATCAGCGTTTTGCGCAGTTTTTTTTCTGCGTTCAGAAAAAAGCCCATTAACTCCACTGCTCATTAACGCTAAAAAACGTAATGTGTACATGAACACATAGGCGAACATAGAGTGCAGTTAATGGGCTTTTAAAAAAAAATGCCAATAAACTGCAATTTATCAGCTTCAGTGTACATGGAGCCTTATTATAGGCTTATCTGTAGGTAAAAGTTAAAAAAACGGGTATACAACCGCTTTAAGTATTGTCCTTTACAGCCAACCAGATTTCAAAACCAAACCATTGCCATAAAATTGCCCACCTATTAATTTAAATATTCAGTGTCTTAAAGTAAATACAACATGTCAATGGAATTTATATATTGCAAACTGTTGAAAATGTCTTAATATTTGTAATTATATGGGGAATTTTTTTTATCATTCAGGTTTGTCAGCATCTGTCCAACATGTTTTGCTTAAATTTTAGTTTTTTTCCTACTCGGGTGAAGGAAATCCTACATACATCATATATAAACCTACATCATGGGTGTGTGTAAACACTTGGGGTCATGTGTGCAAAACCACCTACCCCCCTCCATAGCATCCAATTAAATCTAGCTCTAACTTTGATGTTGGAAATTAGAGAAAATATCCCCCTGGAGCAGTATGAAATTACTGAATTTATTTAACAAGGCAGTCCAGTCCAAAATGCATTGGTGATAAGCAAAGTGCAGTGACCCATTGCAATTATAAATCTTTGACTGCTGTAAATGGAAATCTATTTGAGCATTTATATTTAATCAGTTAAGGACAGTTAGAACAATGCAGGATAATGGCTGGTTGTTATGGGTTATTGCCATTGCTTTCACCTTCTATGTAACCAGTACAAAGTAATCAAATTTAACGTATTCTGCATAGCGGGCACCCTGTCATGCCTTAATGCTCAAATCACACATTTGCACTGCGGTGTGTCGCCACATGTGCAGTTAACTGTTATGTTGCGTGTTGATGTGCATTGCATTAAGGCCACCCATTCATTATAAATGTTGTACAAATGCAGGTAGAAATGCACATGAGCATTTTTTGGGGGTTATGGCATGTGCATTGTGATGCTCTGGAATGTGAGTGCAATAGGGTGCCATTCACAATGAACTGTAAGACACCACGCTTAAAGGAATGCATTGAGACATGTAAAGTAACTTGTTTCTAACATGCATTACTGCAACACAGTAGTCCGAGTAGGCCTTAACAGGGATTTTAATACTATCCTGTGGCAATTCATAAACCTCAAATTAATGGGCTTGTGTACCCATGCAAACGTGGCATGCAGGAATCGGATACATGTTAACTTGGCCTAAGAGTTGTCAGAGAGGGGAGAGTAGGAAGAGGAGGGGTCCTTAGCTCTAACATTCACAAGGTTTGTATTAGCATAGGATTTTTAGGGGCTCCTATGGCACATTGTGGCAACATAGAGGCACTGTTGAAGGAAAACTCTAAGATTTTGGAGGCTGCCATTACTGGTTTTAACCTTAAAAAATATGCTATCTTCCTGGCTCCTAGGCTGTTTAAATTACTTTAGTACTTTGTAAGTCATTGACATGGAACAGGTATGCAGATCTGGACTTTCGTCTTTTCAGATGGCATTCTTGTTCCCTGTCATTGAGAAAATATAGAAGCAAGAGACAAGCCAAGCAACTAATAGTAGATCAGAAATGGCAGCCTAAGTATTTGCTCACCAGAGGTTTTCTATAAAGGCCTAATTGGGAAAGTTGCAGAGAGTAGTGTAATGCACAAAGGTGAAAGTCGATAAGCTCTCACAGTTTTCCCTTTAAAAACACTCTAACTGCAGCACATGTACACCAGCTACTACATAGAGAATTACATTTTTATGAATTGCAATAAAATAGGAATAAACGTGTATGACAAGGTACCAAAAGATGCCCATTATACAGAATGTTTTTTGCGTGTATTTTCACTGCTTCCAGGTTTACTTTACCAAAGCTTAACGTGCTCCGAGATCCTTCCCTTTTTTTGTATAATTCAAAGAAAAAGAAGCACTTTATTTGTGTTTGTTATAAAGCAGTAACCTCATATTTAATTGTGTGAATAGAAATGTGTAAATGAAAGATAAAAGGGTATATGCACACGTGTGGCACACAGCTATCTGTTTCAGCAAAATTAAAGCCTAACTGTACCCCTAGAGAAATAAAATGAACCTGCATGGTTCAGGGCTCTGAAAGTAATCAGAATGAACGGCTGCAAAGCCAGACTGCTGTACTCTGTTTGGCTGCAGTGATCTGACATGTCCCTCCGCATTCAGAGCTCGAACTCTCGAATTGGCAAAGTCCATTTTCTCATGTTATCTGCTGATTGGTGAGCTCCATCTTAATGGGGGAATGTCTGACCTCTGCAGTGAGACTTGCACACTACACAGCTGTCTAGGTCTGCAGCTGCTGGCCAGCTACAGGAATTTGGGAAGCAGTAGCAGATCCAAAACAAGTAGTTTTTCTTAATTACTTTTGGAATCCTCAATGACACATTTCCTCTTTTTCTGGAGGATACTATTGGGATTTAAAACATGTGTTGCAGACAGCATTATTTTCTTCTAAAGGAGCCATGCTGTTAGGAGACATTGAAAAAAGGATTCAAGGGTATCGGTGATATCAAGTGATTCTATGGCTGCAACAAAGCTACTGTGTGCTGCACCAAGGCATATACTGAATTACTTATTTTAATCCAGCAAAACTGTATCTGGAAAATGTTAAAATACTGTATATAGATTTATGATTGTTTTAATAAATTGTGTAAATAAATGTATTAAACTAGTGTTGTTGTTGTATCTAGTAATTCATGATCCGCAGAAAACCTACACTATTAGGCTCCATGTACACTGAAGCTGATAAACTGCAGTTTATTGGCGTTTTTTTTAACCACTTCCATACTGGGCACTTATACACCTTCCTGCCCAGACCAATTTTCAGCTTTCTGCGCTGTTGCACTTTGAATGACAATTGCGCGGTCGTGCTACACTGTATCCAAACTAAATTTTTATCATTTTGTTCCCACAAATAGAGCTTTCTTTTGGTGGTATTTGATCACCTCTGCGATTTTTATTTTCTGCTAAAAAATAAAAAAAAAGACCGAAAATTTTGAAAAAAAAAAGTATTTTTTTTGTTTCAGTTACCAAACTTTGTAAATAAGTTAGTTTTCTCCTTCACTGATGGGCACTGACGGGCACCGATGGGGCGGCACGGGTGGGCACCGATGGGGCGGCACGGGTGGGCACCGATGGGGCGGCACGGGTGGGCACCGATGGGGCGGCACGGGTGGGCACCGATGGGCACGGATAGGCGGCATGGATGGGCACTGATAGGTGGCACTGTACTAATGGATGCCAATCAGTGCCAAACAATGCCTGCCAATCAGTGGTGCCCATTGTGGGCACTGATTGGCATCCATTGTGGCACTGATTGGCATCCATTTGGCATTGGCATCCATTATCCCTGGTGGTCTAGGGTGGCATACCTTATGGTGGGCTTCCCTGGTGGTCTAGTGGCATCCCTGGTGGTCCAGTGGGCATCCTCGGGGGGGGCTGTGCTGATAATGGATCAGCACAAACCCCCCCTGTCAGAGGAGCAGCCGATCGGCTCTCCTCTACTCGCGTCTGACAGACGCGAGTGAGGAAAAGCCGATGACCGGCTTTTCCTGCTTACACTGTGATCAGCCGTAATTGGACACGGCTGATCATGTGGTAAAGAGTCTCCGTCTGAGACTCTTTACCTAGATCGGTGTTGCGGGGTGTCAGACTGACACCCCGCAGCAACGATCGCCGCGATGTGCGCCCCCGGTCATATGACGTCCAGTCAGGATTTTGAAACCACTTTGCCAACGTCAATCCGCTATAGGGTGGGCAGCAAGTGGTTAAAAGCCCATTAATGAACTGCACTCTGTTAGCCTATGTGTTCATGTACACATGGTCGTTTTTTAGCGTTAATGAACAGTGGAGTTAATGGGCTTTTTTCTGAACGCAAGAAATTCAGGTTCAAAGTGACTTTTTTCGGCGGGAAAAAAAATGCTAAACGCAAAACGCAGAAAAACGTTCAAACGCAGTTCGCCAGCTTTTTAGCATTTTTTGATCCATTAAAAAAAAAAAAAGCTAAAAAGCACAACACTGAAAAACGCTAAAAAAACTTTGAAAGGCTCCCTGCAAAGCTACTGAAGTTTTTTAATAGCTTTTTTTAGCGTCCAGTGTACATGGAGCCTTACAAAAACACACACACACACACATACATACACATACACATACACACATATATATATATATATATATATATATATATATATATATATATATATATATATATATATATATATATGTATGAGTAATTATATATTTATTTTGTGTGTGCGTGCTCACATTATATATATATATATATATATATATATATATATATATATATATATATATATATATATATATATAAATATTCTGACTCCAGTGCACTGCAGACCAAAAAAAGGGTCCTGCACCTTTTTGTTGCGAATGTGATGTGATTTTAGCCATAGTTTGGCTGAATTCGCATTGCACAGACATCGCATGTGATCTGCACAGCATTGTGGTGCGACATCACATGCAATGTCTGTGATTGCACAAGTGTGAACCCAGCCTTAGACAATGTGTCAGGGAAAACATTTTTCATTCTTGGTACTCATGCACATGAACAGTAAAGGTGAGCATACACTATACAATATGATTGTACAATCTCCTTTCGATTTACCAAAACAAGGACAAACCTAAACAATTCATTATCCAATCAGGCAGGCCTTTGTACTACATAGTTGGTGGTAGGTCCAAAAGATATTGTACAATCAGATTGTATAGTGTATGGTAAGCTGAAGGCTGGCCATAGATGGATCATTATTTTTTTTTGGTCAGTCAGTGTCTGATTGAAAGTAACCTGAGTGGATCCCCCCATTCACGCAAGTGAGGTGGATGGAGGAATTCTCTCCACTGAGACATTGCATTGGGGTAATGGTCAGAATACATTAATGCTGCAGATCAAAGAAAGCATTTTCAACAAGCTGGTTTGAAAGAAGTTGATCATAATAGATCGACTTCTCTTTTAGCAGAAATGGCCATAGATGGATTGAAACTTATACAGTCCTTGCTGAATTTCCATCCATCTATGGCCAGCCTTTGGTAGCTCCTGTGTAAAATCCCTGTTTTCTGATGCCCGGATTGCTGGGGAATTCACTAAGCCTCCATGTACATGAGTGCTTTAGGACCCATTCATATGTAGCACAGACATGTGTCCTGTGCAGGGCTCTCTTGTGTATTGTGTACATCCCCATGCCAACAGTCAATTAATTTATATTAGGCTACAGAGGCTGTGCACAATGAGGTGCTGGCACAGGAATGCACACAATGCCCATGCATCCCCATGATGATAAAAGACAGCCCTGCATGGGAACCACATGTGTTCACCTCATGTTAACAACAGGTCCTTAATAAAAACAGAATGTAAAAGAATTGTCTCCACAGCTATAACTGATATCAAACCTGACAGTGTTACTTGTTGGCTGAATAGGGGCATCCTCAGCAGCACAGAGACAGAAGGAGAGACTCACTTTGGCAGTAGGGCTGGAGAGGAGGGGACCATAGGGAAAGGGCACAGGAGGGGAGAGGTCACTATACAGAGGAGGAGTGACCTCCACATGGTCCGGAGCAGGAAGGGAAAAAAACATGAGGCAAGTGGGCGGAGCTGGTGATGTCACACAGGCTCATCAGGACACTGCTGGCTGTTGCGGTGTTACATTCGGCAGCATATTCTGTGCTGGGCATTGTAGCATCCGCAGACTGCGTCCTCTTCCCGCACTAAATCATTGCGCTCAGGGCAGCTGCCCCTCCCGCCCCCCTTAGTACCAGCCCTGGGGCCTACCCTTACTCCGTAAGGAGATCTCACAACTCGGGTAACTACCTGTACATCTTTCAAGAAAGCTATGTTTGGTGGCATTGTTCATATGTATCCAGTTTGCGTACCAGAAGTAACTCCATCCCCTCACTGTGATCCATCTCTGTAACCCACTCAATCAAAGAAAGAACTTTGGTCATTCAGCAATGGTGTGTGTTCTGTCTCGACTACAAAGCGATAAAGTTCATCTCCAGGTTTAAGTAGGCCTTACTCAAGCTGGTTTGATATTCATCCCTTGCATCGATACAGGCAGTTTAACTCAATGAATAAACTCACAGTTAGGATGACAGATGATGAATCCTTTCGAATGTTCCGTTTAATGATGGATATTCATATGTAGAAAAACGTTGCAGTTGTAAGCCACATGTAAGATGTTTAGCATGGAAGATATACAGGAGTAATGACCAGAATCAGGAAGTGGAGGAGATATATAAAGAACTACGGTGAGAGAGAGAGTTCAGCTAGAAAGAAGGGGACAGATCTTAAAGACACAGCAAGAATAATCACATAGTGTAACACAACACTCCCCATCTGAAATCTTTAGATTTCATAGCCTTAAACTAAAAGATATATTTTCAAAAAGTCCAATACTGACGAATGTCCTGGAACCTGTAATGAAAAACATGCAACAAGCAAATAACAAAGTTCAACAGGATGAAGAACATAAAGTCACAGTATGATGTCTTCAAAGAATTTCAAAGTTCTGAGTAGAACCTGTAGATGGCAGCAATGTACTCCCCGTCGTGCCAACAGCATGGCTAGTCCTTGCACAAGTCACTCACCTGGCAAAAGGAGTACTAACTCTGTAATTGGTCGACTAAAGGTTCGTGTCGATCCTCCCTTGGTTACCTTGACTTCTACCTTCCGGACTTTGTTATCGTCGCTGGGCATAACTTTTAGTAATAAGACCCATAGGCCACTCATTCCGACAAACTTCCTTGTCTTTTAGAAGGATGAGGTCTCCAACCTTAAGAATCGGCTTAGATGCTTGCCATTTGTTACAACCTTGAAGGTGGTGAAGATACTTTTTCTTCCAGCGATGCCAGAACACATTGGCTAGATGCTGCACCTGCTTCCATTGATGCATGTAACGGTGTGACTGCAGCTTCTGTTTTGTACTTACAGAAGTGTGGAGTGAGGTGTTCACAGTTCTTATTTTCTTATCTTCAGGGTTTACTAGCCCATAGGTGGTGTCAATAGGGAGTAAGTAAGAGTCCTCACACAGAAACCTTGGAGGTGACAGCCATAAGCTGTCCTGAAGAGCGGCAGGTGACACGGCTCTGGTTCCACAGTCAGCTGGGTTGAGTTCAGTGGGAACGTGATGCCATTGACTTGGTAGAGAGAATCTCTTGATACGTTCAACCCTGTTGCTGACGAACACATAAAATTGTTTTGTTTGGTTGTTTATGTAACCAAGTACTACCTTACTGTCTGTATAGAAGGTGAAAGAATCAATTCTAGTGTCCATTTCACTTCGTATGACCTCGGCAATTTCTACTGCTAGCACGGCTGCACAAAGTTCAAGTCTTGGTATGGTATGTGCAGGCTTGGGTGTGAGTTTTGCCTTGCCTAGGACAAAACTACAGTGTGATTCTCCATTCAGTTCAGAGGTCTTCAAATAGGCTACTGCAGCAATAGCTTCAACTGAGGCATCAGAGAAAATATGAACCTCTCTCCGGTTAGCAGTTGAAGTGGATCCTGGAACATAGCAACGGGGAATCTGAAGTTTTTCTAGTGACTTCAAAGAATATCTCCACCTTTCCCACTTGTGTTGATTCTCACTAGGCAAGGGAGTATCCCAGTCTATGTTCTCAGTAGACAACTGTCTTAGTAAAATCTTACCTTGAATGGTAACTGGAGCAAGGAAACCCAGTGGGTCATAGATGCTATTCACCACGGACAGGACTCCTCTCTTAGTGAAGGGTTTGTCACAAGTTGACACTTGGAAGGTGAATTTGTCTTGCTTGATGTTCCACAACAAACCCAGACTTCGCTGTACAGGAGGCACATCTGTACCTAAGTCAAGGTTTTTTAGACTAGTGGCATAATCCTCAGAGTGAAAGGCATTCATAAGTTCCTGGCTGTTGGATATAATCTTGTGCAGTCTAAGGTTTGCTACAGACAGCATCTCCTTTGTTCTGGTGAGAAGATCAATTGCTTCTTTAGCAGTTGGAAAGGACTTAAGTGCGTCGTCAACGTAGAAGTTTCTTTCAACAAATTGACGGGCATCAGATCCATATTCAACTTCTCCAGTCTGAGCTGTTTTCCTTAGCCCATAAGTTGCCACTGCTGGGGAAGGACTGTTACCGAAGACATGTACCTTCATGCGATAATCTATAACTTCCTTGTTGAGGTCATTGTCCTTGTGCCATAGAAACCTGAGGTAGTTTCTGTTTTCTTCTCTGACGATGAAGCAGTGAAACATCTGTTGAATGTCGGCCATTACTGCTACAGGCTCTTGTCTGAAACTAATCAAGACTCCTATTAGACTGTTGTTCAAGTTGGGTCCCGTAAGGAGCATGTTGTTAAGAGAAACACCTTCGTGCTGAGCACTGGAATCAAAGACAACTCTGATTTGGTCTGGTTTGCGTGGGTGATACATGCCAAAGGATGGAAGGTACCAGCATTCTTCTCCCTCCTTTAGTGGGGGAGCAAGCTCTGCAAGATCTCTGTCAAATACATTTTGCATAAAGTCCACAAAGTGCTTTTGCATCTCTGGTTTCCTGCTTAAGTTTTGCTTTAAGTAGGAGAATCTACTGATGGCCTGCTGTAAGTTGTTGGGCAATCTCTCTCTTGGGAGACGAAAGGGTAGGGGTGCTACCCAGTTATTGGAGTCATCTTGAAATAACTCATTGTCCATTACCTTGATGAATTCTTTGTCTTCCATTGAAGGAGCCAGTATGTCATCTTCACTGGTTGCATTAAACACTGTAGAGCCGAAGTCGCCATCATGGCAGGAGAAAGGGCTTGTGTCACTTGAGATACCATGTTGCCATTCGTGGCTGGCTATCTTCTCTTTCACCCAGTAGTGATGTGGGCATGGCTCAAAGTAAGTGTTTCGGCCATTTGGCAGAACATTTGTCTTGAATGACGAAATGTTGGTAGGTCTTTTCATTTTGCCTATACAGACATTGCCTATGATGACCCACCCTAGATCCGTGCGCTGGGCAAATGGGTCATCTGGGGGTCCACTGTCTTGTCTGTGTACCTTGTGAACTCTTAGAATGTCTCTTCCTAACAGAAGAAGGATCTGAGCATCTTTGTCAAGCGGCGGTATCTCATTTGCTATTACCTTGAGGTGAGAGTGATGGAAAGCAGCAGCTGGAGTAGGGATTTCTTCCCTGTTAGCAGGTATCTGATTGCACTCAACAAGTGTAGGTAAGGGTAATTGCAAGTTACCTTTGAGAGAAGATACCATGAGTCCATGAGCCCTTCTTCCAGAAACCTCTATAGTTCCACTACAGGTACCCAAGGTGTAAGGATGAGCTTTGCCTTTTATTTCAAATAGACTGAACAATTCAGATTTTGCAAGTGATCGATTGCTCTGATCGTCTAAGATAGCATATGCCTTTAGAGACTTTTCTGGTTGATCCTTGTGGTATATGTTCACCAAGCATATCTTAGCACAGGACTTACCACAGCGGTCTTCTCCACAAACTTCAGTGCAGGATGAAGAAATGATGGTAGAATTAGGCACTTGGTCTGTATTCTCCCCGCCATGCGTTAACCTGGGAGGAGTGTTGGCAGGTTGTGCAGAGCTCGGCTCAAGAGGATGGAGGGCTTGCACATGTTCTTCAGAGCCACACTCTATGCACTTGATGGACACATTACAGTCCCTTGCAAAATGTTCTGTAGAAGCACAGCACCTGAAACATACCCTAAATGTCTTTAAAAGCTCCTTGCGCTCTTCCAGAGGCTTTTTCCTAAATCCGATACATTTATTGAGGGGGTGTGGCTTCTTGTGTATGGGACACTCTCTGTTAGGGTTTCAATCTTCCTACTCTGTTTGTTCGTGCCCAGAACTGTGGTAGGAGTGGGAAGGATGTCAGTCTTTTTCACGGACACTGGGCCTCTATGGTTTCTATAGTTGCCCTGAAGACTGGTACTCTTAGGAAAGGGTGAGAAGAGGCTGTACTCACCGTAGGAAAAACTTGGATCGTTCTTGGTCTCTGCAATTTTCCTGATGAATTCACAGAAGAAAGAGAATGGAGGGAAGGAAACCTTGTTCTCTCTTTTGTATGATGACCCTAGTGCAGTCCATTTCTCTTGCAAACCATACGGGAGCTTGGAGACAAATGGGTTTACCCCTCTTGGAGTGTCAAGGTAACTGAGTCCAGGTAGTTTTGGGTCTGTCTTGGCTAGCTGAAGCTCAAGGAGAAGGTCACTCAGTCTCTGGAACTCCTTGTTGTCCTTACCGGATATCTTTGGGAAAGTTTCCAGACGCATGAACAAAGCATTTTCTATAGCTTCTGGACTGCCATAACTTTGCTCTAGTCGCTCCCATGCAGCTGTGAGGCCTGCAGTAGGATTGTCCATGAAAATCGATCTTAATGGCTTAACACGTGCAGCAGATAGAGGACCAAGCCATTTGATCAGCAGATTCAATTCTTGATCAGCTGTAATGCCAATATTGCTGATTATAGTTCTGAAGGCACATTTCCAACTTCTGTAGTTCTCAGGTTGGTCATCAAAACTTGTAAGACCAGTCTTTGTGAGCTCTCTGCGAAGCATGTACCTCACAAACTCTTCTGTCTCAGTTGTCTCCGCCTTTATGTGAGATGCTGTTGGCTGTATGGTGCTGATTGCGTTATCTTTGACATTGTTATTAAAGGACACAGGAAAATATGGTGCAGCAGATGCATCCAGGTGAGTTGCTTGCTTGAAGTCAGTTGTTCCAATGGTACGTTGATTCAAGGCTGTACCGATGACTGGAGATTGATGACTTGCTTGAAGCTTGCGCTGATGCTCTGTGATGTACGAAGGCAGGCAAGGTAGGCAGGTAGGAAATGCAGTGGAGTGATTTTGAGTGCAGGAAGTTGCTGGAACCTCTTTAACTTGAAGCTGTGAAGGAGTCTCTATGTAGTCGGGAGCATTGGAGACAATGGAGTGTGCACTGCAGTGGCTTAGGACATAGTCTTTAGTGCGTTTGAGGGGGGTCTTCCATATCTGCTATGTTTAGGTTAATGCTGTCTTTCTCACTTGCACCTTCGTCTGCACTGATAGCTTGCTGTAGGACCCTTAGCTTTGCCATAGCTGCGTCATGTTTACACTGTTCATTTAAGGTTTCCATTGTTGCTCTTTGACGGGCTGACTGAGCTTCCGACTCTGCTCTCTGAGCTTCCAACTCTGCTCTTTGACGTGCTGCCTGCGCTTCAAACTCTGCTCTTTGATGTGCTGACTGCGCTTCCAACTCTGCTCTTTTTTCTGCATATGCCACCTGCACTTTGCTGGCTTCCACTTCAGCGCGGGCATTAATAAGTCGCTCACTAAGTGTTAAGTATCTTGAACTATGGGATCTTGACGAGTTTTTAGAACGTCTGGTGGAAACAGATCTGTGAGATGCAGTGTCCTGTAACAGCTTTATCTTTGCTTCTGCCTTTAATCTGGTTTGCTGGATAAAACGGTCTCTTTCAAGATTAAGAATGTTGACACGCTTTAACTGCCTCATCGCATTTTCTGACGTCATGTTTTGTAAGACATTAGTGAATTTGATGCTGGTAAGCTGATAAAGCTCATATGAGGCAGAAAGTTGTTTAATGGCGCCCTCTAGTGTCAGTAGTTCACGTTCAACAGACACTGTATTGGCTTCAGCAAGGATTTTCTCCCAGACTAATTCCAAGCTATTTGACAATTCAGTCCTTGAAGCTTCATCATTCTCCATTACTTTCCAAGTGGGTTTAACTGAGCGTTTGGGTAACTCAGTTTCTTCAGGAACTTGTGGGGAGGTAGATGTGAGTTCACATGCAGAAGCTTGGTCACTCATGATAGCAGACTGACTGTGAAAGCAGGCAGGATCTGTGTGCTGAAATATGACACTGTGCACTGTGATTGTCTCAGGCTATAAGGCTGCCATGTGCTGCTCTGTCCCTTCTGTCTTGCTATGAGGGCAGTAAATCTTGTCTGTATCAGTACTGACATGCAGAAATCTTGTAATTAGGCTGTGAAACTCCGTTTTTCTACTGTTCTGTCTCAACTACAAAGCGATAAAGTTCATCTCCAGGTTTAAGTAGGCCTTACTCAAGCTGGTTTGATATTCATCCCTTGCATTGATACAGGCAGTTTAACTCAATGAATAAACTGTTAGGACGACAGACGATGAATCCTTTTGAATGTTCCGTTTAATGATGGATATTCATAGGTAGAAAAACGTTGCAGTTGTAAGCCACATGTAAGATGTTTAGCATGGAAGATATACAGGAGTAATGACCAGAATCAGGAAGTGGAGGAGATATATAAAGAACTACGGTGAGAGAGAGAGTTCAGCTAGAAAGAAGGGGACAGATCTTAAAGACACAGAGCAAGAATAATCACATAGTGTAACACAACAGTATGAAATAACCATTCTTAGATATTATTTGACGGCAGCAAGGAGGCCTTTTTTGACACGTTTAAAAGAGTCTGGTAGCACAGAGAGCAGAGTGACATGTGGAGTATTGAGTATTGGGGATTGTTGCCCCTGCAATGGTGGTGTAAAGCCGTAGGATCAGATCCCAAAAATTGTGACTTGGAGGGCATTCCCACCAGACATGTAATTGGGAGCCCCTGGCAGAATGGCAGTGTCAGCATAGGTCTGAAACGGACAGATAAATCCGATGCAACAGTTGCCAGACAACGGTACCAACATGAGAAGTTTGAAACTCGCCTCTTGGGCATTAGTCGACAGGGACAGACGGTGAGCAAGAGTGAACAACTTCTCCCAGTCCTCTGCTGAGTGATCATTAACTTGTGATCCGACTGACTTTTTCTGCTAATCAGCTGTCATTATTAGTGTATTTTATGTGTGGCCTAAGACCATTCCTCTTCTTCCAATGTGGCCTGGGAAGGTCAAAAGGTTAGACACCCCTGCCTTAAAGAGGAGCTCCAAAAATTTTAAGTCAGCAGCTACAAATACTGTAGCTACTGACTGTTAATAGTAGGGCACTTGCCTGTCCAGGAATGCAGTGGTGTCCTCAACCGGTGCCTTGCGGCTTCACAGCCGGCTGCCTACTGCGCATGCGCAAAGCGCTCTGTGCTTTGTGAATGGGCCGGCTGAAGGGGAAGGAGGAGGGGGGTGCATTGAGCCGGAGGTGGGAGTGGGTATCTGTCAAAACCAGGTACCCACTTCCCCTTCCAACACAAAAGTTGCCAAATGTGGCAGCAGAGAGGAGGAGGCGGCAGACAAGTGGAGCTTCCATTTTTGGGTCGAACTCCGCTTTAAAGTAATGTCTTGGCTTTATAACCACTTTAATGACATATTGACAATAATCTCTACACTATACTTATAAAGGATTACCGTATATACTCGAGTATAAGCCGAGTTTTTCAGCCCTTTTTTAGGGCTGAAAATACCCCCCTCCTCTTATATGCGAGTCAGTACCTTAATTCTTGCCAGGCGTCCATTTTTTTATTTTTTTTAAAGTCGCAGCTTCCTCCTGGCATTCCGTGATAGGCATTTGGCACTGTGTTCCGCCTCTCACGGAGGTCCTCTCATCCTCGGACAGTTTCCCAGCAGACACTGTGTTCAGTGTTCCACCAATCGCGGACGTCCTCTTGTTCGAGGATGAAAGAATGTCCGTGATTGGCAGAACACAGTGTCTGCTTGAAAACGGAGTCCAAGGATGAGCGGACCTCCGTGATAGGCAGAACACCGTGTCAAATGCCTATCGCTGAACGGAACGCCAGGAGAAAGCCTCGACTTTTAAAAATGGGACGCCTGTCAAGAATGCAGGTATTTGGGCACAGTGAGTACCGTATGGCACAGTGAGACTGCAATGGGCAGAGTGAGTACCGTATGGCACAGTGAGACTGCAATGGGCAGAGTGAGTACCGTATGAGTTGAGTTGAGAGGCATCTTGATATAGCGCGGTCTTACCCCGAAGGGTCCCGACGCGCATAGCAGAGTTTCTGGGAAAAGAGAACCCAGGAACCAGAAGCAGCATTGAGTGGCAGAAAGGGTGGAAGAGAGAGGCTACGCAGGGAAGCCTTGCGTGAAAAGCCAAGTCTTCAGTAACCCGCGGAAGACCGGAATAGTAGGGGCCTCCTGGAGCTCGAGAGGAAGGCTATTCCACAAAACGGCACCCTGGTGGGAGAAGGCCCGACCACCACGCCGTTTCTTCTTGGGCACCGAGATGTGGAGGAGATCTCTGCTGGTAGATCTGAGTGATCTAACAAAAGCTTGTTTATGAAAACGAGTGCTTGGGGCCAGGCCTCTCATTATCTTAAACATAATACATCCGGCCTTAAATAAGGTGCGATAGTGGACCGGCAGCCAGTGCAAGGCGCAGAGGACAGGAGTGATATGATCCCTCAGCGGGATATCCATGAGTAACCTAGCCGCAGCATTTTGAATAAGTTGAAGCTTCTGCACTAACATCTTTGGCAATCCCAGATAAAGAGAGTTGCAGTAGTCTAGGCAGCTACCTATCGTGGCGCAGATGACAGTTTTCCTGTCCGAGATATCCAAATATTTAAACAGCCCCCTCAGGAGTTTTAGCTGCCAGTGACATGCACTGAGGACCCTCTTTACCTGAGGAGCCAAAGTTGAACCTGAATCTAGGACAAATCCCAGATCACGGACCTGGGGGGCCACCTCCGGAGCAGGACCAAATGAGGGAGGCCAAGGTGGGATATCTGGAGGGGTGGCCAGATCGCTGAAGATGTCCACCTCAGTTTCTCCCCCATTAAGTTTCAGGAAGTTGGCAGACATCCATGTGTTGATGGCCTCCAAACAGCTGGCAAGGGTGGCATCAGCCGTCTGGTTCCTAGGAATCTTTCGGTAAACCTGGGTGTCGTCCGCATAAACATGGTAATGGACGGCGTGGGACTTTAGCAGGTCGGCAAGGGGCCTCATATAGATATTAAACAGCAGGGGAGACAAGGCAGAGCCCTGTGGCACTCCGCAATCCAGGGCAGTGGACTTAGAGTAAAAGGGGCCAGTCTTGACTCTGCCCTCTAAGAAAGAGGCCACCCATGCCCAAAACTGACTTCATCCGCTCCAGTAAGATTCCATGATTAATGGTATCAAATGCGGCCGACAGATCCAAAAGAACCAGAGCTACTGAGTCACCCCTGTCCAAGCTGTGAAGGACATCATCATAGACACAGATGAGGCTCGTCTCTGTTCGATGTCCAGGTCGAAATCCGGACTGGAATTCGTCCAAGAGATGGAAAGACTCAAGGTAAGCCTGTAGCTGGATAACCACCAGGCGCTTCATCACCTTTGCCACAAAAGGCAAGATAGAAATCGGCCTGTAGTTGCCCAGTATGTCTGGGTCCAAGGTCGGTTTCTTCAGCAGGGCCAAGACCACGGCCCGCTTCAGAGCGCCTGGGACAGTACCTGTCCTGAAGCAGCAGTTGATTGTCTCCCCAATAAAGGGGTCCAAAAGGGCAGCAGATTTTTTAACCAGTCCGGCAGGACATACATCTAATGGAGAGGAAGATGGTTTCAAAGAGGCAATTAACTCAACCACCTGTATAACCGTAACTGGTTGGAAACCGGGCAATCCAGGGGCCAACACTGTGTGGCCGATGGACTCTTGCACAGTCTCTAGCCTGGGAATGTTGTCTCTAATGGTCTTAACCTAAAGCCCCGTACACACGGTGGGACTTTTGGCCAAAAAACTTCATTTTGAGCAAGTTGGACCAACAATCCGACCGTGTGTACGCTCCATCGGACAAACTTTTTTTGCTTTTTTCTTGTTTTCATCGGACAAAAGTTGGGTCTGCAAACGGACAAACTTTTGCCCAACAAAAGTCAGATGGAGCAAAGTCCGACCGTGTGTACAGAAAACCATCGGACTTTTGTCCGATGGCCAAAACAAATAATGTTAAAATCAACCAACAATAGCAGAAGTTGACCAAAGGGTGGCGGTAAAGAGCAGAAAACCATGTGATGTTGCAAAAAGTTTTGAGAAAGTTTGCAGAAAAATCAGAGCGTGTGTATGCTATGGGTGTTCCCGACCAACTCCGTTCGGACAAAAAAAAAAACATGGAAAAGTCAGATGGAAGTCCGACCGTGTGTACGAGGCTTTAGAGAAAAAGAAGTCAGCGAGCTCCTGGCACCAGTCCTGTGACTCCTTGGGAGCAGAGCTGGTAGCTTCGAGATGGGTTAACTCTGAGAAGATCTTGAAAAGTTTGGCCGTGCTGTTGGCTGCCTTCCTGATTCGCTCTCGGAAGTAGATCTTTTTAGCCTCTCTAATAGCCCTCTTCAAAAGATAGAGGACCACCAGATGCAGCTTTTTGTCAGCTTCCAGAAGGAACTTCCGCCAGCGTCTCTCCCTGGACCGAATCCGCTTTTTGAGGAGCCTAAGCTCCTCAGTAAACCATTGCGGGCTCTTGCCCAGGGGACGGGGATTAGATCTCATCCTACGGGGTGCTAACACATCAAGAGCCACTTCAACCGACTCCTGAAAAATACTCAGTTTCTCTACTGGGTCGCCCAGCTCAAAAAAGTTTGGCTGGTTATGGTTAATACCCGTAGCCACAAGGTTTCCAAATCTGTCAGAGCAGACTTTTGAAAAGTTTCTTGAGAAAACCTTGGGGCCAGAGCGATCTGGGATATGTGGAGGGTTCCCTTCCGGTAGGGCCAGGCTAAAGGAAATAAACCTGTGATCCGACCAGGTCAACTCCCTAGGCAGTGCACAGGTTGCCGACAATCCACTGAACAGGAGCCAATCCAACACATGACAAGCAGTGTGGGTGGCCCCTCTCACATGTTGCCTATACCCCAAAAGCAACAATTCTTGGATAAGGGATTGGGTGGGGGAATCGCTTAGATCCTCCGCCCAAAAGTTGAAATCACCCAAGATGCAGGAGCCTTTGAACACAATGGACAACTGTGAGGCTAGACTGAGAAATTCAAAAACAAAATCAAGTTTCTTTCTCGTACATCACGGGACACAGAGCGACATAGTCATTACTAATGGGTTATATAGATACCGTCAGGTGCTGGCACTGGCAACTTCCAAAACCGGAAGTACCCTCCCCTATATAAGCCCCTCCCATCCGGGAGCACCTCAGTTTTTTGCCAGTGTCTAAGGTGTTGGCCAAGAAGAAACATGTGTTTTTCACTGAGCTTGCGTACAGGTTCTTTTGGGCCTCAGTAAGCTATTCCGGATCCGACCAAAAAAGCTTCATAGCTAAACGGTCGGTACCCGGGCCTTGCAGAGAAGAGCAAGGTTTTGCCTGTAATGCTTCTCTTAGGAGAGCTGGACCCTGGGATCCAGAGCTCTGGTCATACCCACGACCAAGATGTTTTCTGTGCAGGGTGCTATACAGGTCCAGGGGAGTGGAATCCTTGGGAACCCGGTCCCTGAAGGTTTGATTACAATGCCTGCCGTGATAGGTGAAGTTTGGGCTTTTGTGGACCAAACAAAGTCCTGCGGCGGGGAACAGGTAAGTGGGGGCCCCCAGGAACTTGGTTCTATTGGGGGACCCCCAAGCCTAATTTGTCTTTCTGTCTGTTACCTAATGGTATTCCCGCAAAATTCTGTGCATGCCTGTAACTACTAAAAAAATGTAATAATTTTTAATGGTGGTCAAGAAAAAAAAAAAAAAAAAAAAATTTTATATATATTTAAGATATTAGACTGCGGTACCTGTGTTTGTCCACTAGAGGCCGCTGTGGAATGTTTTCTTGTCATGTGGACTAGTTTCTTCTCAGCAGAGCAAGTCCAGGCAGATGGTGAGTTCTCTTATGGGAAACTGCTTCCTCTGCCATGTTGCAATGCTCGTCCATCCCCCGGCCTGCGGCAAAGAGGGGCCCTGGCTCTTGTCCCTAGTCTCCATTTTTCAAAATTAGCGCCGAAGGCGCACGTGGCCGCGCG
Organism: Rana muscosa; assembly: GCA_029206835.1. Classification (NCBI taxonomy): domain Eukaryota; kingdom Metazoa; phylum Chordata; class Amphibia; order Anura; family Ranidae; genus Rana; species Rana muscosa. Next base: position 144,082,305 of record CM055125.1, on the reverse strand, counting down.
CGTGCGCGTGCACGCTCCTCTATATATAGAGGTGAGCCAGGAAAGGGGGCGGAGCCTGGGGGATGACGCTCTGTGTGCGCCGCAGCGCTTCTGCGCATGTGCGGGCATCCCAGCATGTAAAAACCACAGTTTTGTGTGGTGAGCTGGCTATGAAGTACAGAGACAGAGCTGGCAACATTTAAAAAAGGGCATACAGCAAGCGGTTGATACAGGCATCCCCTAGAAAGGCACATTAGTAGACACCAACTGTGATATAGCAGCAATTGTGCTAGACTATTCTCAGTAAAAGTGGTGTATTACGGCTGGAATACCTCAGCTCCGGAACTGAATCTTCCAGGAAGCGAAGGGGGTCTCATCGGGCTCGGAGGATCTTGGGCATACTTCTGCTGCACCAGTCTCCCCTGAAGTTCAGAGGTAAGTGACCGTAGAGACCCCGCAGGGGTACTTGGTACTGTGGCTGTCCTCAGTTCACCTGCTCCTGTGTATGTAACAGAGGAGGTTTTTTCCTCAGCTCTGGGAGGATTAGAGAGAGATTGTCAACATTGATCGCTGCCTCCCTGTCAGGGAAAGCACGCCCGATCTCCGTCTCCTCCTTCAGAGTGCCTGTTAGCAGAGCAACAGTCCCATACAGGGATCGACCTGCCTGAAGGGGATCAGGATGAGGTTGATTCTGTTATAGAGGAATCAACAGTGGGGGTTCAGTCTCTGACTAACATGGTCCGATCAGCATTTAAAAATGCACCTTGCGGAACCATCAACCACTACTGTATCCTCGTTGGGGTCGCTAGAAGCCCCCAGACTGTCTGTTCTTTTCCACTTCACCCTTTACTGAAAGGGCTTATTTACCAGGATTGGGAACATCCTGAGAAAATATTTATTCCCCCAAGAGATTTCCGGTGGTCTATCCCATGGAGGATAAGTTCATCAAAAAAAAAAAAAAAAAAAAAAATGGAAGGTCCCTACAGTGGACGCAGCCATCTCTTGTATGTATAAATCACTGACATGTCCAGTGGATAATGTCCAAATGTTCAAGAACCCAATAGATAAAAGATTGGAGTCCTTATGAAAATCTGCTTCTTTCTACAGCAAGCTTGGTGACACAACCAGCAGTAGCAGCTATTGGGGTCTGCTAAGCAGTGAAGGATCAGTTGAAACAGGTCTTGAGGGACTTGACAGATCAGCAGGCTTTGCCCTAGCTGATCTACCTAGAGCCTTAGGCTTTGCGGTTGACGCCATAAAGGATTCAGTCCATCAGGCCTCCCGCCTTACGCTGTCTATAGTACATATGCGTAGGCTTCTATGGCTCAAAAACTGGTCTGCTGAAGCTCCCTGTAAAGAATGGCTGGTTAGCGTCCCATTTCATGGTGAACGCTTATTCAGGGAAAACCTGGACAAATATATCCAGAAAATTTCCAGCGGTAAAAATACGCTCTTGCCGGTTAAAAACAGAGTTAGAGGTCCCTCTTTAAGAGGCCTGCTTCTCCAGTCCCTGGGGCATCGGCTGTGTAACAGTTCCGACGGCCTCCTCGGTCAATTCCCGGGGGTAAAAAACAGGGACAATAGCAGGGTAATGAGAAACCCTGGGTCAGGGGAGGTACAAAACCTCCCCCAAAGTTAAATTCATTGAAGCCCCCACTCAGTCGGGTGGGGGGAGGACTCCAGTTGTTCGCAAGAGACCTGGCGGGACACGATCAAGACAGATAGGTGCTCTCCGCAGTATGTTTGGGATACAGTTTGGAGTTAAAAGACTCTCCTCCTTCCCATTTTTGAGGTCAAACGTGCCAAGGGATCCCCGGAAGAGAGAGTCCCTCCTGTTGGCACTAGAACAACTATTGCTCCAGGGAGTAATTATGGAGGTTCCCCTGGAAGAATGAGGGTTCGGGTTTTACTCAAACCTCTTTACAGTCCCGAAGCAAACGCGGACGGGAGGCCCATATTAATTCTAAAAGGGCTATACAAATTCCTGTATATCAGGACTTTCCAATGGAGTCAATCCGATCGGTGGCCACTGCCCTACAAGGGGAGGATTGGTTAGCCGCGATCGACATCAAAGATGCTTATTTGCGCATTCCCATCTTTCCAGTCCACCAAAAATTTCTACGCTTTGCAGTAGAAGGGCGCCATTTTCAGTTCAGAGCCTTACCCTTCGGTTCGGCCACAGCACCACGAGTGTTTACAAAAATTCTGGCCCTTTATTGGCCAATCTAAGAACACAAGGTGTAATGATAATGGCATATCTAGATGACTTGTTGCTGATAGACCACTCAGTGAAAAAACTAGACGTGGTCGTTCACAAGACAATCAAGTATCTGGAATCTCACGGTTGGATTATCAACCGAGACAAGTCACCCCTAAAAACCAGTCAAAAGTCTGGAATACTTGGGGCTAAGGTTGGATTCAGGCCAGAGAAAAATATTCTTGCCTCGAGGAAAGGTGTTGTCTTTGAAAGATTTGATCCACTTAGTGGGTACAAAAAAGACAGCCGTCCATACGCCTGTATATGAGGCTGCTGGGAAAGATGGTGGCATCATTCGAAGCAGTACCCTACGGTCAATTCCATTCAAGGAATTTGCAAGGGGCCATACTGTCAGCCTGGAACAAAAAAGTTCAGGCCCTAGACTTACAATGTCCTTGCCCCCTTCCGTTCGCAAGAGCCTCCGTTGGTGGTTGGTTCCCCAGAATCTGGAAAAAAGGAAATCCTTCAGTCCGATTTCTTGGAAGGTGGTCACTACAGATGCCAGCCTTATAGGCTGGGGAGCAGTACTGGAGCAATGGTCTCTCCAGGGCAGATGGTCGGATGCAGAAAAGGCCCTGCCCATCAATCTCTTAGAGATACGAGCAGCCCGGTATGCCCTAGTAGCATGGACATCCAAACTCCAAGGGTCCCCTGTCAGAATTCAATCAGACAATGCCACAGCAGTGGCATATATCAATCATCAGGGGGGCACCAGGAGTCGTGCAGCCCAGAGGGAAGTAAATTACATCCTGAAATGGGCAGAAAGATATGTCCCAGCCATATCTGCGGTATTTATTCCGGGAGTGGAGACTTGGAAGGCGGACTTTCTAAGTCGCCAGCAATTATGCCCAGAGGAAGGGTCCCTTCACCCCGAGGTTTTCTGGACAATATGTCAGCGGTGGGGAACATCGGATGTAGATCTTCTAGCATCCAGATTCAACGCAAAGGTGGACAGGTTTGTCTCTTGGACAAGGGATCCCCTAGCTTGCGGCTCGGATGCCCTAGTGTTCCCTTGGGATCAGTTCAAGCTGATATATGCATTCACACCGTCACAATGGTTACCTCGATGACTCCGCAGAATCAGGGTAGAAAAGGAACCAGTGATTCTGGTGGCTCCAGCGTGGCCCCGAAGAGCGTGGTACGCGGAGATTGTAAAATGTCAGTGGGGAGTCCTTGGTCTCTCCCACGTCGTCCGGACCTGCTTTCGCAAGGACCAATATACCACCCTTCCTTACCAGCCCTAGGTTTGACGGCCTGGCTATTGAAGCCCACATTCTAAAAAAGAGAGGGCTCTCTAATCCTGTGGTATCTACCATGATCAATGCCAGGAAGCCGGTATCCAGGCAGATCTACTATAGAATCTGGAAGGCGTACATCGCGTGGTGTGAGGCCAAGAAATGGCATCCACATAAGTACGTAATAGGTAGGATTCTGGACTTCCTACAGTGGGCTGTAGATAGGAAGCTTGCCTTGAGTACTATCAAGGGTCAGATTTCGGCCTTGTCAATATTTTTTCAAAGGCCCTTGGCTTCGCATTCACTAGTCAAAGCCTTTATACAAGGAGTGATGCGTATTAGTCCTCCGGTTAATATTCCCATATGTCCATGGGATCTAAACTTGGTTCTGTCGGTTCTACAGAAACAACCATTTGAACCATTACATCATATTTCTTTGGTGCTTCTCACCAGGAAATTGATTTTTCTAGTAGCCATTTGTTCGGCTAAAAGAGTGTCGGAATTAGCAGCTATGTCCTGTAAGGAGCCATATCTGGTTATCCATAAGGATAGAGTAGTGTTACGTCCTCATCCAGCCTTTCTTCCTAAGGTGGTATTGAGGTTTCATTTGAACCAAGATGTGGTTCTTCCTTCTTTTTTCCCCAAACCTACTTCGGTAGAGGAAAAGTTATTGCATTCTTTGGATGTAGTAAGAGCAGTTAAAGCTTATCTAAAGGCCACTGCTCAGATTTGCAGAACGGATACTTTGGTTATTCTGCCGGAAGGCCCCAGAGAGGGTCAGGCAGCGTCAAAATCTACTTTAGCCAAGTGGATTCGACAGGTCATAATACAAGCCTATGGCTTGAGAAGGAGACCGCCTCCGTTCAAAGTTAGAGCGCACTCCACGAGAGCAGTTGGAACTTCATGGGCAGTGCATCACCAGGCCTCCCTGGCTCAAATCTGTAAGGCCACAACATGGTCTTCAGTACACACGTTTACTAGGTTCTACCAGGTGGACGTTAGAAGTCAGGAGGATGTCGCCTTTGGGCGCAGTGTGTTGCAGGCCGCAAAAGATCCTCATGTCTGATAGCGCTCAGCTTATATATGGTGTATCCCCCCCCCCTCATTGGGCATTGCTTTAGGACATCCCATTAGTAATGACTATGTCGCTCTGTGTCCCGTGATGTACGAGAAAGAAAATAGGATTTTTATAACAGCTTACCTGTAAAATCCTTTTCTTGGAGTACATCACGGGACACAGAGCTCCCGCCCCTCTTTGGGGACACTTATTGCTTTGCTACAAAACTGAGGTGCTCCCGGATGGGAGGGGCTTATATAGGGGAGGGTACTTCCGGTTTTGGAAGTTGCCAGTGCCAGCACCTGACGGTATCTATATAACCCATTAGTAATGACTATGTCGCTCTGTGTCCCGTGATGTACTCCAAGAAAAGGATTTTACAGGTAAGCTGTTATAAAAATCCTATTTTTAACGCAGGGGGGCGATAAATCAAAGCAAACCCGTAAGTGAGCTTGCTAGCTACTTGAAAAGAAAAAACTATTTTATAATGGGGAGGGACCAGCTCGTCCAAGATAGGGGCTTTAAAATCTTGAAGCTAAGTCTCGGTGAGACAAAGAAAATCCAGATCCTCATCCATAATAAGGGCCGCGATATTAGCTGCATTAGCCACTGCCGACCTGCAATTTAGAAGACCCCCTGTTAAGGACGATGCAGGAAGGTTTCTTAGTGGATGAGGAAGTGTATTAGAAGCATTGACCCGTGAGAACGATCTATAAGAAGACGAAGTGTGTGAATTAAAACAATTGGCCTCAAACTGAGGAGTCACATTAGTATGCGAGATACACTTGGTGTCCTCTGGTAATAAAAATAATGGGGACTGCGGGTCCTTAAAAATGGGGACTGAGTGTGAAATGGTCTTAGCAGAAGGGCCAAGTCCACACCGAGCCATGTTGGCTATTGTTATATCTAAAAGAGGGCAATCAACACTACGCTAGCAGGAAGTCTCGCAACTCCAATGGGAGAAGCACCAAAGCCTATAGTTAAAACTTAAACAGAAAGCTCCGCATAAAAATGCACCAAAAACTAAACCAACCCAGGAGTGCTCATAAGCATGATAGGAGTGAACCCAGTCCCTTCAGATAGTAACAATACTAGAGGGCCGGGGGCCTAATACATAATAAACAGTGTGGAGAGTAGGGATGAGCTTCGAGTTCGAGTCAAACTCATGTTCGACTCGAACATTGCCTGTTCGCCCGTTCGCCGAACAACGAACAATTTGGGGTGTTCGCGGCATATTCGAAAAGTCTATGGGAGAAATCTAAAGTGCTAATTATAAAGGCTTATATGCAAGTTATTGTCCTAAAAAGTGTTTGGGGACCCGGGTCCTGCCCCGGGGGACATGTATCAATGCAAAAAAAAGTTTTAAAAACGGCCGTTTTTTTAGGAGCAGTGATTTTAATAATGCTTAAAATGAAAAAATAAAAGTGAAATATTCCTTTTAATTTCGTACCTGGGGGGTGTGTATGATATGCATGTAAAGTGGCGCATGTTTCCCGTGCTTAGAACTGTCCCTGCACAAAGTGTCATTTTTGAAGGAAAAAAAGTCATTTAAAACTCACTATTAATGAATTGTCGGCTTTTATCAATACATAGAAAAGTCATTGATAAAAAAAAAAAAAAAAATGGCGTGGAGTCCCCCCAAAAATCCATACCAGACCCTTATCCGAGCACGCAACCTGGCCGGCCGCAGGGGAAGAGGGGGAGACGAGAGAGCGGCCCCCCTCCCTCCTGAACCGTACCAGGCCACATGCCCTCAACATGGGGAGGATGTCCCAATGTTGATGGGGACAAGGGCCTCATCCCCACAACCCTTGCCCGGTGGTTGTGGGGGTCTGCGGGCGGGGGGCTTATCGGAATCTGGAAGACCCCTTTAACAAAAGGGGACCCCCAGATCCCGGCCCCCCCCTATGTGAATTGGTAAGGGGTACATTGTACCCCTACCATTTCACGAAGAAAGTGTAAAAAAATGTAAATAAAAACACACACACCTTGGAAAAGTCCTTTATTAAAAAAGAAAAAAATAATAAATAAAAAAAACATTCCAGCAATGAAATCCAGTGTCCCGCGGCAATCCCGATGTCCAGCGCTGTCCATCATTGGTTGTGCCAGTGCGGACCTGATGGGGAACTTCCTCCGCTGTGTTTTAAATTTATAGACCCGCCCCTTCTAAAGTTCCCCATCAGGTCCGCTCAGCGCGGAACATGAGAAGGGGCGGGTCTATACATGTATTACACAGCGAATGAAGTTCCCCATCAGGTCCGCCCCCTCGGTATGTCCGACCCCGCCTACGTCATTGGCCTGAGCGGGAAACTTCCTTCACTGTGTAAATTTAAATTACACAGTGAAGGAAGTTCCCCGCTCAGGCCAATGACGTAGGCGGGGTCTGACATACCGAGGGGGCGGACCTGATGGGGAACTTCGTTCGCTGTGTAATACATGTATAGACCCGCCCCTTCTCATGTTCCGCATCTGGTCCGCTGAGCGGACCTGATGGGGAACTTTAGAAGGGGCGGGTCTATACATTTAAAACACAGCGAGGAAGTTCCCCATCAGGTCCGCACAGGCACAACCAATGACGGACAGCGCTGGACATCGGGATCGCCGCGGGACACTGGATTTCATCGCTGGAATGTTTTTATTTTTTTTATTATTTTTTTATTTTTTAATAAAGGACTTTTTCAAGGTGTTTGTGTGTTTTTATTTACATTTTTTGACACTTTCTTCGTGAAATGGTAGGGGTACAATGTACCCCTTACCAATTCACATAGGGGGGGCGGGATCTGGGGGTCCCCTTTGTTAAAGGGGTCTTCCAGATTCCGATAAGCCCCCCGCCCGCAGACCCCCACAACCACCGGGCAAGGGTTGTGGGGATGAGGCCCTTGTCCCATCAACATGGGGACATCCTCCCCATGTTGAGGGCATGTGGCCTGGTACGGTTCAGGAGAGAGGGGGCCGCTCTCTCGTCCCCCCCTCTTCCCCTGCGGCCGGCCAGGTTGCGTGCTCAGATAAGGGTCTGGTATGGATTTTTGGGGGGACTCCACGCAATTTTTTTTTAAATTTGGGGTGGAGTTCCCCTTAAAATCCATGCCAGATCTCAAGGGCCTGGTATGGATATTTGGGGGAACCCCACGCCATTTTTTTTTAAATTTGCGGCGGGGTTCCCCTTAATATCCATTCCAGACCTAAAGGGCCTGGTAATTGAATTTGGGGGAACCCCCACGCTTTTTTTTTTTTTTTTATCAATGACTTTTCTATGTATTGATAAAAGCCGACAATTCATTAATAGCCGCGAGTGAGTTTTAAATGACTTTTTTTCCTTCAAAAATGACACTTTGTGCAGGGACAGTTCTAAACACGGGAAACATGCGCCACTTTACATTCATATCATACACACCCCCCAGGTACGAAATTTAAAGGAATATTTCACTTTTATCGTTTCATTTTAAGCATTATTAAAATCACCGGTCCCGTAAAAACGTCTATTCTTTAAACCTTTTTTTGCATTGATACATGTCCCCTGGGGCAGGACCCGGGTCCCCAAACACTTTTTAGGGCAATAAATTGCATATTAGCCTTTATAATTAGCACTTTAGATTTCGAACGTTCGAGTCCATTGTATTTAATAGGGTTCTAAAGTTCACACGAACATTCTGTCTGTTCGCAGGTTCTGGTGCGAACCGAACAGGGGGGTGTTCGGCTCATCCCTGGTGGAGAGTCCATAAAGCTAAATCAAACAGTTTAAAATGTGTGGGCACAGTGAGTACCGTATGGCACAGTGAGGTTGCAATGAGCACAGTGAAGCTGCAAATGGGCATTGTTGACCCACTTTTCTGCTTACTGTAGCTGCTGCATTCTCATCCTAGGCTTATACTCGAGTCAATACGTTTTCCGTGGTAAAATTAGGTACCTCGGCTTATACTCGAGCATATACGTTTTCCGTGGTAAAATTAGGTACCTCGGCTTATACTCGAGCATATACGTTAAACATTATAGATTATTTTTTCTGTGACCAACACCTCAGTTACTTTATGCTTGCTGACAGAACAGCTCCTATTGCACCGCAAATCCTGTGTTTTTTTTCTTTTTTTTTGCTCAGTTATTCAATTTTGGGGAGGACAGGCCAAACAGCAAAGATATAAATTAAACAGAAGCAAATTTCAATGAAAACTGCACGGCAGGCGTTCAACAGATATATAGGAGACACAGGGAGCTGAAATTACAAGCAAATATTGGCTTTATAAATCAGTGAGTTACTGCAGTATTCCTTGTCACAATACTGATTATATTCTCTGCCATGTAATAGGGAGAATTTACAAATATAATGGTAATATGAAATATCACTATGAAAACATGCCACAAAACATCACTGTAAAAGTATTCACTTGTCATCTTGTCATTGCAAGGAAAATATAAGAACATTGCAAACTGGTTATATTAAGTTATTTATCTGTAAAACAAAATGTGTTTTTTAGACCAAAGTTCTTTAACCACTTCCCGCCCGCTGTATGCAGAATGACAGCCATGGGGTGGATCTGTTATACTGACTGGGCGTCACATGATGTCCAGCAGAATAAGCTGCTCGGGGGTCGCAGAACGGTGACACACCGCATCTACGATCTAGGTAAAGAGCCTATGATGTAGGCTCTTTACCACGTGATCAGCTGTGTCCGATCAAAGCTGATCACATGGTAACCAGGAAGTGACGTTAATCGGCTTTCCTCCATTCGCACTGACAAGGCGTGGGTAGTGGAGAGCCAATCAGTGGTTCACCTAACAGGGGAGGTCTGCACTTATAATCAGCGCATACCCATCAGCAATGCCCACCAGTACTCACATGTGATGCGAGTACAGTGCCCACTTGTACCCACATCTTCTGCCAATCAGTGGCCATTAGTAATGCCTGTCAGTGCTGCCCATCAGTGCCACCTCACCTGTGCCATCTCATTAGTGTCCATCAGTGCCCATCAGTGAAGGAGAAATCTTACTTATTTACAACATTTTATAACAGAAACAAAGAAAGACGGTTTTTGATTTTTTTTTTCAAAATTTTTTAGTCTTTTTTTTATTTGTAGCACAAAAAATAGACAAGCTAGTGGTGATCAAATACCACCAAAAGAAAGCTCTATTTGTGGGGGGGGGGGGGGGGGAATTTAAAATTTCATATGGGTACAGTGTTGCATGGCCTGGGCAGGAAGGGGGTAAAAGTGCCCTGTATTGAAGTGGTTAAAAAAAGGCATTACATTTTGTGGAAAAATACCACAGCCAAAACAAAATCTATGTTCTGATGCCAGCTGTACAGCAATGCCAATATTCTTCCTAAGATATAGCAGCCTTTTTTTTTTTTAGACTCTTTATGAAGTCAACAATCAATGGCAGTACTCATACCAGATTCCAGTGACACCATTTCCATGAGTGATTAACGGATTGAGATTCCCTAAAGGATTCCACATGCGATATGAAGGTCACGTGACTAATTTTTTGGGGAAATATCGCATGAGATAATAGTCAGTTCATCACAGTAAAATAAATACCGCAAAAAATAAATTTAAAAAAGTAAATTCACTAAAGAACACACACCTTCGTTATTTATCACCTGGCAGTAGGCAGTTGGCGTTTTAGTACAAAATAACAATGGGAGGAAAGCTGCACTGGCCAGGAAGTATACAATGTATCAGTGTGGAAATATTCTGTCCTGAGCTCAGGAATAAAATACATTGTAACTTTTCACCAGAGGGGAGATTATTATGTGAATGAAAACATACTAGAATGTTTTCACACTACAAATTCTGCATGGACCCTCTGCACGCTGCCATATACCCTTTCTAGCAAACTTTGCAATGAAAAACAAGGATTTTGGTTCACACATATTGCAATACATGTTTAATCTGGCCAACTACGTCAAAGTAAGTCCTTATGGCCAGTACGCTCTGCTCTGCCAATGTGTAGAATGTTTTCAGTGTCATAATATTTCTGTGTGCATTTATTTACAGAACTATCTCCCTCTGGTGCAGTGCTGGCATGAAAAAAAAAACAAACAAAAAAAAAAAAGCCTAAAATAAAGCTAAATTTAAGTGATAAATATCACAAAACATAAATATGGAATGCATTTGGCAAATAATGCATGTTTTTGAGCCCTGGTTCACACTGCATGTGGCTTTGAAATCACGATACGTCAGCGCGATTTCAAAGCCGGTGAGATTTCATGTGCGGCTTGCCGACCTCTGTGCGACTTCATGCACTGATGTCTATGCAAGTCGCACATGAAATCACCAAAAATAGGGCAAGAACCTTTTCAAAATCAGTGCATGTCAGAGTCGCACCAGTTTGAATGGTTCCATAAGCACAAATAGCATGTGACTTGTCAGACGATTTTAAACTGTCACATGACACCTTGCACCAGTGTGAACCGGGTCTTAGTGAATTGACTACTTTTGACATAAATATTGCATACGTTTTTTTTTTTTAACTCAAAAATCCATGTGGTAACCTGAACAGCAATATTTATTGTCTTATTGGTGACCTTGTGGTTTTTGGGTATATAATGCCGGGAAAAGGGTCATGGTGGGACAAGAAAGGCCTGCTTCACTTTTCTGATCAGCCAACATGTTTGGGTATCATATCCTGCCAATAGCTACTTCAGCATGATTTTAAAGCCACAGATCAGTTTGATTTTGATCTCTGATTTCATTGCAGCTTGCGACTTCATTTAACAGAAGTCAATGCAAGTTCCAATGAAATCACAAAAAAGTAGTGCAGGAACCATTTTCAAAGATGCTGCGACTTGAGTTGCAACAGTTTGAATGGTTGCATTGCTGAAAGTAGGGTGCGACTTGTCATGCAATTTTGAACTGTCAAATTGCATGACAAATCGCATTGGTGTGACCGAGGGCTTAACCACCTCAATACCGGGCCTATTCTGGCACTTCTCTCCTTCATGTAAAAATCACAATTTTTTTGCTAGAAAATTACTGGTGGTCATTGCACATTTTTATCTCGCACGGTATTTGCGCAATAATTTTTCAAACGCCTTTTTTTGGGGGAAAAAAATGGTTTCATAAATTAAAAAATAACAAAACAGTAAAATTAACCCAATTTTTTTGTATAATGTGAAAGATGATGTTAGGCCGAGTACTAACTTGTCACGCTTTAAAATTGTGCACACTCATGGAATGGCGCCAAACTTTGGTACTTAACCACTTCCATACTGGGCACTTATACACCTTCCTGCCCAGACCAATTTTCAGCTTTCTGTGCTGTTGCACTTTGAATGACAATTGCGCGGTCATGCTACACTGTACCCAAACTAAATTTTTATCATTTTGTTCCCACAAATAGAGCTTTCTTTTGGTGGTATTTGATCACCTCTGCGATTTTTTTGTTTCAGTTACAAAACTTTGTAAATAAGTACGTTTTCTCCTTCACTGATGGGCACTGATGGGGCTGCACTGATGGTCACCGATAAGGCGGCACTGATGGGCACCGATGAGGCAGCACTGATGGGCACCGATAGGCGGCACGGATGGGCACTGATAGGCGGCACGGATGGGCACCGGTAGGCGGCACGGATGGGCACCGGTAGGCGGCATGGATGGGCACAGATAGGCGGCACGGATGGGCACAGATAGGCGGCATGGATGGGCACTGATAGGTGGCATGGATGGGCACAGATAGGCGGCATGGATGGGCACTGATAGGCGGAGACTCTTTACCTAGATCGATGTTGCGGGGTGTCAGACTGACATCCCGCAACAACGATCGCCGCGATGCGCGCCCCGGGGGCTCAATATTCTGCTGGACGTCATATGACGTCCAGTCAGGATATTGAAACCACTTTGCCACCGTCAATCTGCTATAGGGCGGGCGGCAAGTGGTTAAAAAACTCCATAGGTGACACTTGAAATTTTTTGATCACTTTTATTTCTATTACAAGGAATGTAAACATTCCTTGTAATAGGAATCATTGTGACAGATCCTCTTTACTCTTTATGGAGAGATGTGGGGTCAATAAGACCCCACATCTCTTCTCCAGGCTTGAAAGCATGAGATTGTGAAAAAAAATCATCGATCTCATGCGGACAGCTGCGATTGCGGCTTTGTTTACTTCCGGGTACCCGGGCGTGATGTCATAACGTCGCGCCCGGGCCTCCGACAGTCATAGAGAAGACCGATGACCGTCTGATCACCGGAAATCTCTATCCTCATCATCTGGTGACGGCTGATTTGTTCTCCGGGCCCCCGATGGCACGGGAGAGCCCGGAGAAGCACGGAATGGTGGCGGGAGGGGGGACGTCCCCTCCCGTTGCCTAAAAGAACAATAAAGCAGTGGAATGATTGTTCTTATGGTGCGCAGAATCGCCGGCTGAAAAGAAGGATATCTGAAAGATGCCTGTACCTGCAGGCATCATTCAGATATCCCCCCCTAAATACCAGGACGTCATATGATGGCGTGCGGTATTGAGTTGGTTAAGGATGTTTGAGAACATTTGCCTTTTTGGGCTTTTGCAGCATTTTTACACTTGAAATCATTTTTAGGTCTTGGGGAACACTTGCTTAAATTAGGTCTTCCTCACATTGGTGATCAGTGGGAAGAATGCCATCCTTACAGATAGCTAAAAGATCATTGGTGTCATGCTACTGGCTGTGCCAAGTTGTGTAGGACCTGGAAATATGCAGGTGCCATCAAAGGGGAGGTCAATCAACCACAGCTCAAAAAAACACTAGCAACCTCTGGAGGAACAAGGATAAATAGTGCGGCGCTATACCAATAGGAAGTATCACTAAGGCCCCTTTCACACAGGATGGATCAGTAATGATCCGCCCCGTCAACCTCCGCTTGCTCAGCGGGGATCGCTCCGTTGATCCCCGCTGAGCCGGCGGATGACTGGATGGTCCCCGCACACTGTGCAGGGACCGCCCTGTCAGAGTGCCGCTCTCCCCTATGGGGGATCGGATGACGACGGACCGTAGAATCCGTTGTCATCCGTTCCGATCCGATCCACAGACGGATGGAAAAATAGGGTTTTCCTCCATCACACTTTGGCGGATCGGAGCGGGCCGGATGTCAGCGGACATGTCACCGCTGACATCCGTGGCGCCATAGGGGTACATGGAGCATCCGTTCAGGTCCGCCTAAAAAACTGACAGGCGGACCTGAACGGACCGTCTGTGTGAAAGAGCTCTAAATGTTAAAGTGACAACCAAACATCTCATGTAGTAAATCACAATGATGTAAGACTAAAAACAAATTCAATATAAATCACAATAAAACGTGTATAATGTGTGTACTTCTATGAGGAAGGAGTCCACACACTCCAAGTACTATAGGGAAAAGACACAAGTGAATATTTTTCAATTTAAAAAAGTCCATATATTGTAAACAGGACCAAATCCCTGTGTGGGTGAAAGTGAATCAATATAAAAGGTGAAAACAATAGTATTGGTGAATTGACTATTGTGAATTAGGAAAAGTCCAAACGCCTTAAACACATCCTGTGAATATCTTCCCACGGAATGATCAAAGTGAAGAAAACAAAAATGTTGACTGATGAAATCAAAACACTTGAGGCAATGAATAGGTGGGGTACTCTTACCGCAACCGGTGGACTCCCCTGTCATATGACATTGAGTCAGATAGGCTTGAGGTCTCAATGACCAGGAATGATGGAACAGAGTGCCGTGGATGTCTCGAACCATCCTGATGAGGGTGATCCAATGCACTGGGATGCAAGTGCAAACTCCTCCAGCATACGAGCGCCAGAGGAACAAAGATGAATTGAGGAACAAAGATGCATTGCTGCACCCCACATTGCTTTTTTTTTTGTGATCACCTTTTTAATGTTTTGTCAACTTTTTGTATGACAATTTTATTCAAATAAACCCTGATACAGTTTTATTGACCTGCACCATTGGGAGCCTTTCCTTTTGTCTCAATTTTTTTCATCTTTGTTCCTGCTTAGCTTTAACTTATCAGTTAAAGTAACGCAGTGTCGTATCAAACATATACTGTGGCAGGGTGGCTGATCTGTGCCAGATAATGTACCCAGTTTGTAATCTGACACTTCTGGGTCTGGGGTGTGTGCGCTGCCTGCGGCCTACTCCCACTGTGGTTGGACACAGCGGGAGCCAATCAGCGGGTCCAGCGAACGCAATGTCTGCCAGGACCCGCCGATCGCTTGGGAGACAGGCAGGATGGCGGTCTGTGAGAGGGGAATGTACTGATCCTGTGTTTCTGCTAAGCAGGAACACACATCCTTACCTTCCCCCGGTCAAAGCACATCCCTCACAGTTAGTAAGCATTCCTTGGGAACACATTTAACCCTTTGATCGCCCCTGATGTTAACCCCTTCCCAGTCAGTGTCATTAGTACAGTGACAGTGCGTATTTGTACCACTGATCACTGTATTGGTGTCGCTGGTCCCCCAAAAAATGTCAGTTAGGTGTCTGATTTGTCCCCCGCAATGTCACAGTCCCACCATTACTAGTAAAAAAATAAATATATATATATTAATAAAAATACCAATCAATATACGCTTATTGGGATTTTGTTTACCAAAAATATGTAGCAGAATACATATTGGTCTAAATTGATGAATTCATTATTTTTTTTTTAGTGGATATGTTTTATAGCAGAAAGCAATATATATATATATATATATATATATATATATATATATATATATATATTTTCAAAATAGTTTTTTTTTTTTGTATACAGAGCAAAAAATAAAAACCGCAGAGGTGGTCAAATATTACCAAAAGAGAGCTCTATTCGTGGGAAAAAAAGGACATCAACATTATTTGAGTACAGTGTTTCGCACGCCTGCGCAATTATCAGTTAAAGTAACGCAGTGCCGTATCCCAAAAAATGGCTTGGTCATTAAGGCCCCTTTCATACTTGTGTGACTTGGGACTGCAAAGTCGCATGACAAGCTGTACCCCATGAGTTCAGCTGATTTCATACCTGCATGTCAGTCTGAATTTGGGGGGTGATTTCAGAGACATCTGTGTGGTTTCCTGCACAGATGTCTATACAAATCGTACCCCGAAGTTGGCAAAAGTAGTACAGAAACCACTTTTGGGAATCGGTGCTGCGCTGCAAAGTCGACGTCGCACCGATTCGGACGGTGTCAATGCTGGCAATAGCCGCCGATTTGACATGTCAAATCGCATTAATGTGAAATTAGGCAAATTGCATTTTTTTTATGAAATGACCAAGATCACGGCGCTGATAAAGTCCATTTTTGTAGTCACTTATATTCTTGAGTATGGGAGGAGGTTATGTCAGTTACACTCAGGGCTGCTGTTAGAAATCACGGGGCCCCGTACAGCGTAACTGCCAGGATACACTAACATCATTATTAGCGGACACAAACGTAACAGAGAACCTGTGTAAATTAGCCCTTTTAGAATAGTTTTTTTCAATGTATAATTAACAACAAAAAAAAGGAACATTTTTAAATGATTTTACCATTTGTGACAGGGAAGCCGGCAGTGCCATGGAGGGGGGGAGGGGGGGTCAAAAGTTGGCAGGGGGTCTGTGCGGGGGGAACAATTACAGGAACGATGCCCTAAGTTTGTGTGTTTCCCTACAGCACCTGAACGCTGGTGGGAGGGAGATAAACTGACTTTCAGCTACTGCCATCTTTCTGTAATTGACCCTCTGCCCCACTACGCCGATTCCTCCTGCTGTTCGGGCTAGGGTGACCACATTTCCAAACTACCATTCAGGGACACCCTCCCTGCCCAAAAATCAGCTTGTGCTGTAACGAATCACAGCACAGTGATCGAACACAAGAGGCGGGATTTATGATTTCTCCAATCACAAGCTCCTCCAGGCATTCCTGGCCAGGACAAGTACTGTCAGTGAGTAAAGCGGTGATGTGGCGGCCTTTTTTGGGGGCATCAGATTGGCCCGGGGGGTGGCTGTGTCAGTTTCATTCCGGGACTCTGTATTGTCCTGGAATTAATGTGCCCGGGACAGACCTGCAAAATGCGGGACTGTCCCGGGCAATCCGGGACATGTGGTCACCCTAGTTCGGGCCCCTCTGTGTGCCCGGGGCCCCCTACAGGAGGTCTGGTGGTCCCGACCTATCAGTGGCCCTGGTTACACCCAGAAGAAGGTAGAGGCTCCAGCTGTGTGTGTTTTTTTAAGGTATTATCCCCAAAGATGTTACAGGAAGAGGAGGGGGGGGGGAGGGTGACATGCCAAGAAAAGTGAATGTCCGCAGACACACCCACTAATAGCAGACACATGTTCTCAGTGATGTGGAAAACTCTCTATCCATACATCCCCATATTATATCTATATCAAACACCTGACTGTCCCAGCTTTCATGCACATCTGTCTGGTGGTGTTCCCTGCCCCGCCCCCTCCCGCACGGCCCCGCCCCCAGCTCCCGCACGGATCCATTGAATTCCTCGGCTCGCTGACAGTTCTCGGCGGACGGTCACGTGGCACGGCGATGGCCGGGTCACATGACCGTGACGTCACGTAGTTGGAAGTAGTTGCTACGTACAGTACAGGCAAGATGTGGCTGAGACCGGAGGAGGTTCTGCTGAAGAACGCCTGGAAGCTGTGGGTGACCGAGACCTCCAACCCGTACTTCGTGCTGCAGAGGAGACGAGGCTACGGGGAGGACGGAGGGGGGCTCACAGGTACTCCCATCTCCACATCTGGCGGGCTGGGTGACCGGCTGTTGACGTGGTGACTGAGCTGTGCACAGCTCTCATTACCGCCCATTGCACGTTGGTTTCCAGCACACAGCTGACTGTTCATGTTGTGTCCATCATTCTATTCATAGTGTGTATTATGTATGGCCTTGTATGACTCTTCCTGTGGGGGAGGGATGGGGACTGACATTACACACTCTCCCTCCCCATCCCCCATCATTCTGGTTACCTGGCTGTAGCACCTGCAGAGTCACTGACCCACAACCAGGGTGAGGATGGGGGAGGGGGAGCTCCAGTCACAATCACTTACCGATCAGCTAGAACTTTATGACAAAGCTGAGATGCAAATATGTAACCAAAGGAGCAGCAATACGAATGCTGTATAGAGGGAACTCAATGAAGTGGCAGTAGACCTGTGGCAGGCGATCCGCAGTTTAAAGTAAATATTTGATCAGCCCAGAACTGTCAGTTTTGTGGCTGCACATAGAGAACACAATACAGTTGACATTGAAGTGTCAGTAAATCCCGGGAAGGGAATCAGCAGCACAAAGTGACAAATCAATTGGAAAATTGTGACGGAATCAAACCACGCTTCCAAGACCTGGGATTTAGTGATTGTAAACGATCACCGTGTAAAAAAACAACCCATTCGGTTTAAAATAGAAATAAAAGGCAAAACATTTTTGTATAGATTTTAAAAGTAATTATAAATATTCTCCCCTTTTTAATAAGTGATCACATTCCCTCTGTTCTCAGCTCCATAAGAGTTGGGGGGAGGAGAAGCAGCAGGACACTGAGCTTCCCAGTAATTGGCTGTGCAGCGGGGGCGTGTCGGGACAAGTCTGATCATTGGAGGAGAGCACACTGAGTTCCCAGCATTGCTAAAGAACTGTCCACGGTGTGCTTTCTTGCTTAGTGTGGTTAGTTTTTACTAGGAAAGCAAAGGGGCGGGCAGAACACCAGGGATTTAACATAAAGAAAGCCATACAAAGAGAACAGGATACTTTCTTATACAAGTACATGGTACAGCAGGCACATATTTTAGGAGTATGACGTAATGGGGTAACAAAATCTTTAATGCAAGTCCAAGCAATGGTGTAATATAGGCATCAAGGGAAGAGAAGGTTACACTGTAATTTGCACATCTGGGAAGGATCCAAAGCAGCGTGTAAAGATAAACAGGTGACCAGAGCCCTGAATTTGTAAACTGTAACAAATTGTATTTGTAAACATATCCTCACTACATCAAGGCAAAGAACAAGCAGCTTGCAGAGTGAAAGAGTAATGCCATACACTACGTGGGGGTTGGTTTATTAAAATTGGAGAGTGTAAAATCTGGTGCGGCAGTGCATGGTAGCCAATCAGCTTCTAACTCCCAACTTGTCTGGTAAAGCGAAGTTCCACCCAAAAGGGGAAGCTCCGCTTTTTTGCTTCCTCGCCCCTCTGCTGCCACATTTGACACCTTTTTTGACACCTGTTTTTGACAGGTACCAGTCCCCACTTTGGCCCCCTCCTCCTTCCACTGCCACCGGGTCATTTACAAAGCACAGTGAGCTCCGCTCATGCGCAGTAGGGGCTTCACAGCCAGTTTCCCTTACAAGGAATGGCGACGGGAGCAGCACCCGAGAGCCGATTGAAATATCAGCTGGGGGGAGGGGGGGTGACTTTACAGGATCCCTGGACAGGTAAGTACCCTAATATTAAAGTCAGCAGCTACAGTGTTTGTAGCTGCTGAATTAATTTTTTTTTTGTAAGGGGGGGGGGGGGGGGCTGGAGCTCTGCTTTAAGCTTTGACAAAAAAAAAACCTGGACGCTGATTGGTTTCTATGTAGATCTGCACCACATTTTGTACTCTCCAGTTCTAGTAAATGAACCTCAATGTGAGCAGACAGTCCACTGTGACACTGGCTGCGTCTGACAGCCTCCTCCTCGCTCTGGCATTTTAACCAAGATCGGGATGTGGGCAGGCACAACGTTTCAGAGGACCCGCCTCCTTTGACAAGTATCCCCTGGAAGGAAATGAACCTGCTTTTGAACCAGCAGATGACAGAGGGATTCCCTATTCGCTGATTCAATTATCCCTCTGTCATCTGCTGGTTCATTTCCTTTCTGGGCACACTGGACAAAGGGAGCTGCTGGTTCTTTGCCTTGATGTAAGTAAGGATATTATGTTTATAAATAAACTTTGTTACATTTTATTAATTCCGCACTCTGGTTACAGTTGGTTCACACAGGGGCGACTTGGGATCCGACTTGAAGTCGCCCGGTTGAGAAAATCAATGGAAGTTAATGGAGCCGTCTTAATGCACACTACTGAAGTCGCTCCGACTTCAGAAAAGGTTCCTGTACGACTTCAATCCGACTTCTAGGCGACTTGTACCCATTGATTTCAATGGAAGTCGCCTCCAAGTCAGATCCCCTGTCTTAACTGAAGCAACTTTACAGGAAATAAAAATAGTTTTCTTGGCAAACCCCTCCCTCCCACAGAGCTGATTGCATTATGATTGGCCACTGGCAAAGTCCCCTGTCCTGGAGGCGACTTCAAGTCGCCCCAAGTTGCGGTGTGGTTCACGCTCAAGTCGCGCACAAAGTCGTGTCGCCCCTGTGTGAACCGGCTCTGACTCTGCTTTCCTTTATAAATGTTTATGACCACTGACAGGTACAGGGATAACATTTATTATCTCTTTACCATGGCATCTGAAAGTCCCTGGTATATAGTAGGCAGTAAGAAAACATGTTGTCTCTGAAGTTGATGTGTTGAAAGCAGAAAGAAAATGGGTATCACAGTTTGTTGTGTATGGGGCTGTGTAGCTGTAGACCTGTCAGGGTGCCTATGCTGAACCATGTTCACAGCCAAAAGTGCCTTCAATGGGCAGGTGAGCATCGGAATTCTTTTACATTAATGTCTGGGTCCATGTGCACCACTTACCTGGGGAAGAGATGGCACCAGGATGCAGTATGGGAAGTATACAAGCCAGAGGAGGCAATGTGATGCTTTGGGCAATGTTTTGCTGGCAAACCCTGGTCCTGTCATTCATGTGGATGTTACATTGACAGGTACCACCTACCTAAACATTGTTTGTGACCCAATACACCCTTCACAGAAAGCTTATTCCCTGATGGCGGTGGTCTCGTTCAGCAGGATAATGCAAACATGGTTTGAGGAACACCACAACAAGTTAGAGGTGTTGATTTGGCATCCAAATTCTCCAGATCCCAATCCATTTGAGACTCTGAGAAGTGCTGGAAAAATAAATCTAATCCATGGAGGACTTAACTGGCTACTCACAGGATTTAAAGGATCTGCTACTGACAGCTTGCTGCCAGATACTACAGCATACCTTCTGAGGTCTAGTGGCATTCATGTTGCGACAGGCCATGGTTGTTTTGGTGGCAAAGGGGGACCTACTTAATATTAGGTGGGGTATCATAATGGTATGGCTTGATTGGTGTGAATAGTGCTGCAGACCTCAGCACTTACCACATTTCTCACTCTGCTATTCTTCTTTTCTGGTTCTTTCCTTAAATTCCTGGCCCCTTCCCTGCTTGCTATTTTGAGGTGTCTCCATCAGGGACCCATGGAGACACCTTTTGCATGCACATTCTTGCTGACATCTATTTGAGCACATAGAAAAGATAAGATATCCTCTCCTCTGCCCCCCCCCCCCCCCCTTCTCATCCATTCATGTAGCATACACAGGTCACAAACAAACAAAAGATTCCCCAGCACACTTACCAGCTAGCCTGTAAAAGAACCAAATTGGTTAAAAACAGAGGGTCTTGTTTGCACACATTTGTAAGCTGCAGTGCCCACATCAAGGCTCCTCTGTGTACTGCGATCCTGACTATAATTTTTAGAGTCTCCTAAGTATATATATCAGTGGATAGATTAAGAGCAGGTATGCATGGAGGTAGCCCAACCCTCCTTGAAGGCACAGGGATGCATGTGACACCCAGCAAGAGCACAATGGCAGTGAAGGCATTCAGTGTGTCCCCACACCCCATTCAATCCACTGTACAAAAAGGTGGCAACCACCCCAACCTATAACTAGCCTTTGCAGTATGGTGCACATGGAATGGTAACACACATTGCAAGCAAACAAAAAATTTACCAGCACACTTACCTGCCAGCCTGCAAAACAACCAACTTGATCCCGTCTAACAATTAGGTTGTGGTGGTTGCCACTTTTTTTTTTGTACATGTAGCATACATAGGGAATGTGCAGCTCTATCAATGAGTTAAAGGAAGTGGCAGAAATCAGGAACTAGGAATGAACATGGGGGTGTTCAAACGCACTTCCAAATCTGTATGGCCAGGAATATGTCACCTGTAATGTGCCAATCATTTGCAGCAGAGGTACCCCTGCCCCATAGATGCATGTATACAAGGAGTGTGTATACATGCAGCTTCCTGGTACGTTTTGGAAGGGATTTTTTTCTTTGTGTTATTATCTTTATCAAAGTGATATTTTATTAAAGTTTACTGCCGAGTGATACAGTTGGCGGCTATATCACGGGAGCGTGCCCGCAAGCTAACCCCCCTTGGGAGAGAGCTTCCCATAAAGGGGGTTAGCGCTTGCGGGGAGGAGCCGAGACAGCCGTCGAGGGACCCCAGAAGACCAGGATCGGGGCCACTCTGTGCAAAACGAACTGCACAGTGGAGGTAAGTATAACATGTTTGTTATTTTTTTAATTTATTTTTTTAAACCGAAGCCAAACAACCCCTTTAAATTTTAGATTTAACGTCAATTTCTGTCTCATAGACAATGGCCACCAGGACAAATAGAGAGTGTGAATCTACCTCAAGCATGGAGGCTGCCATTGCTGACTTCTGTTTCTGCAAATGCTAGTTGCCTGGCTGGCATGCAGACCTTCTTGCCTTTTATTCCTGTGAGTTCCTACGCCAGAATAAGATTGCAGACCAGGACATCTGACTTTCTGGATCTGCACACCTATTCCAGGTCTGTTATTTGTAAAGTACTAAAGCCAGCTAAGTTGGTATTACAGCCAAACAACTAGCATTTCCAAAACGTCTTTCAGGACAGCACCCGAGAGATCATGGCTCCTCCTCCTACAGGAAACACCTCATCAATTAATTCTTTAATTGGAGGCCTCCACGTTGCTTCCATCAGTTTTTTGTGTTTCCTCCAGCCGGAGGAACACCTCTGGTGAGAGCCACGATCTCTCGGGGCTTTCCTGGGAGACAAGGTTCTCAGTCAGTCTTTTTTCCTTAGGAGAGTGATCCTCCCACTTACCTCCTAGCATGGATGGTCCCGTGGGCTCCCTCTCCCTCTTCCGTGCTCGGGGAGAGCCTGTACAGCCCGGGAGTGCTGCCTCCTTTTTTGTCTTCAGAGCGGTGGTTTGCTGTGTTCTCGCCGACCGCTTGCGAATAGCGGCGTGGAGCTTTACAGCGGCCGCCATTGTTCTGGTGGCCGAGGAGAGCCTCGGCCGCGTCCTGTATGGGAAGAGGCAGCACTTCCGGGTCGGCGCGCGCGTCATTTCCGGCCGCAAAGCGCAGAGGGAGAGGGCAGGGTCACCTGGTGCCTTAAAGTTCCGGTTCCAGGTCAGCGCGGCGGCGTTTTCGAATCTGGAACCGGCGTTTTTTTTCTTCACCACGCATCCGCAGACAGCTATGGACAGCGATGCAGCGGATAAGGGGGCAAGCCAAGGCACCAGCAAGGCTAAGGTAAGGGACTGTGTCCTATTTTACACTGGGCCGTTTTCTCCTGTGGGGGGGGTATTCACCTTCTCCCCCCTCCATCTCCCCCACCCCCCATCTCCCTGGTAGTGCAGTGGCTGGTGATTTAGCATGTCTGCATAATACTAGGGGTCTTTTTGTAAAAGGTGGTGGTGGTGCATGGCTTGCGGGGCACAAGGGAAGTGAAAGTGTTTGTTTTTTCCTATGTGCACCTGGGTGTATTGATTTGTACTGTGTAACAGTTTTTTCTTAGCGTGGTCCCTGGTTTTTTTCTTTTCTGTTTGTGCAGGCCAAAAGTTCTGCTCAACCAGTGAAGAGAAGGTGCCCTGTCTGCAAGGAAAAGTTAAGCGAGGCTTGGACCAAGTCGCTTTGTGCAGATTGCACTGCAATGTAGTCAGGGAAGAGTCTCCATCCTTTTGTGGCGATCTAGTATCTACAATTAAGGATGAACTCCGTGCCACCTTTCAAGCTTTTAGGTCAAACCTAAGAGAAGAACCAGGCCCTTCAAGGGAACCTAGGGCTCCACAGCCTTCTTCAGAACCCCAAGACGGCTCTCAAATATTATTCGGAGGTCCGATAGACGCTTCCAAGAATCTGCTTCCCTTGCTCCAGATGGAACAGACTCTGAGGAGGAAGAAAATGAAGCAGAGAGCGCTTCTAAGTACAAAATGTTGCTTGAAGAAGTCGCAGGACTTTTAAAAGTAATCCATGCGACTTTGGGGATTGAAGAGGAAAAGGAGCTCTCCCTACATGACCGCATGTATGCAGGTTTGGGTGATCCAAAAAGCTGTGTTTTTCCAGTCCATTCAATAATCTCAGACATGATTAAAAAAGAGTGGTTGGAACCTGAGAAAAAGCCATTTTTTTCCCGGTCTCATAAGAGAAGATTTCCATTTGAGGACAACCCGGATTCCATCTGGAACAAGGTTCCAAAACTGGACTCTGCTTTTTCACAGGTCTCAAAATCAACTGACCTTGCCTTTGAGGACATGGGCATGTTAAAGGAGCCATGGACAAAATAATGGATTTGCTTCTTAAAAGGGCTTGGCAGTCTGTGATGAACTAAAACCAGCAATGGCAACAACCTGTGTCGCTAGGAATTTAGAACACTGGATTAACCAGATGAAGGCCCATGTTACAGCGGATTCCCCAAAACAGGAGATTCTGGACTCATTTACAACGCTTTCTGCAGCAGTATCATATATTGCGGATGCTTCAGCAGAATCCATTCGTATGTCAGCCAGGTCAGCGGCTTTGACCAATTCTGCTAGGAGAGCCTTGTGGCTTAAAACTTGGCCAGGAGATGCTGCATCTAAAAATAGACTGTGTAGCATTCCCTTTGCAGGGGATTTGCTATTCGGTTCTGAGCTGGAGTCCATTCTTGACCGTACGGCTGACAAAAAGAAGGCGTTTCCGGTCAAAAAACAACAGGTACAGACCCATAAGCGTTTTTTTCGTCCCCAAAAAGGACAACAGGAAGGAAAAACGCAAACCAAAAGGAAGCAGTGGTCTTCCCAGAAACTAAAAGGTAGGAGTGGAGTGCTCTTCCATCCTCCTGCGACCCCCGGAAAGCCGCAGTGACAATCCACCCCAAGTAGGGGGAAGACTCCAGGAGTTCATTCCCTAGTGGAGAGACATCACTACAAATCAGTATATTGTAAACATGCTCTCCCAAGGATATGTGGTGGAATTCACGGAAGAACCCCCAAAGAGATTCCTAGTGACAAACGTCCCGAGGGATCCGGTCAAGGCACTCGCCATGAAGTCCCTAATTCAGGAACTGATATCCCAGAGAGTCATTGTTCCGGTTCCAACAAAGGAGTTCTTCCAGGGGTTCTATTCTCACGTTTTCCTTGTACAGAAACCTTTAGGAAAGTACCCGCCTCATCCTAAATCTAAAAATGCTGAATTTGTCAGTAGAATACAAAAGATTTCGGATGGATTCCATTTTCTCAGTAAGAAGCCTCCTGTGTCAAGGATGCTTCATGGCGTCAATAGATTTGCAGGACGCATACCTCCACATTCCTATTGCTGCCAGATCTCAGAGATATCTGAGGTTAGCACTGAGAGAAGGGAAGAAGGTGGTACACCTGCAATTCAGAGCTCTTCCATTCGGCCTGTCATCTTCTCCAAGGGTGTTCACGAAGGTAATGGCCGAAGCTCTAGCACCCTTGCGTCTAGAGGGAATTTCAGTGATTCCTTATCTAGACGACCTGCTACTGTTTGCCCAAACAAGAGATGGACTTCAGAGAAACTTGGACAGAGCACGTGCTCACCTAGAATCCATCGGAAGGATACTAAACCTCCAAAAGTCCAATCTGATTCCCTCTCAGGAGGTGTTATTCCTGGGTTTCCGTATCAACTCTGTGGAGCAAAAGATTTTTCTCCCAGAAGAAAAACGGGAAAAACTGTTAAAGGTTGTGTCACTCTTACAAACCAGTCAGCTTCTGTCCATCAGGAGGGTCATGTCAGCATTAGGAACCCTGACCTCTTCCATACCGGCAGTACAATGGGCAAAGCTCCATTTCAGGCCACTGCAAAAGTTTCTGTTAAAAATCTGGGATCGCCAGCAGAATTCACTAGATTCACTGGTGAAGATCCCCACCAAAGTAAAGAGGAGCCTCTGGTGGTGGAAGAACCAGGCAAGACTCTCAGCAGGCCTGTTATGGTCCTTTCCAACCCAGGTAAGGCTAACAACCGATGCCAGCTCCTGGGGTTGGAGGGCTCACATGAGCGGTCGTTGGGCTCAGGGATCTTGGTCCACAAGGGAAGCACTGAGACCTTCAAACTGGAGGGAACTAAAGGCAATAGACATGGCCTTATTCTTTGCAGAAGAAGTCCAAGGGCGACATACACAAATTCTGTCGGACAACGCCACGGCGGTGGCTTACATAAACCGACAAGGGGGCACCAGAAGCAGAATACTTCAAGGCCTAGCAGAGAGCATTCTAAATTGGGCAGAGCTCCATACTCGATCCTTGTCCGCGGTCCATCTAAAAGGGACCCTAAACAGGATAGCGGATTTCCTCAGCAGGAACCAGGTGTACAAAGCGGAGTGGCAATTGAATCCAGATGTCTTCAATCTAATAGTGAAGAAATGGGGACAGCCAAGAGTGGATCTCTTTGCGACTCAGGAAAATACACAAATATCTCTCTTTTTTTCCCTGAACAGGAACGAGTCATCTCTGGGGGTAGATGCTCTGGCGCACAGTTGGAATTTTCACCTCAGCTACGCCTTCCCTCCTTTTCAGCTGATTCCGCAGGTCATAACAAAAATCCGGAAAGAGGATACGACAGTAATCCTCATCACTCCCTTCTGGCCCAAGAGGCCTTGGTTTTCGGCTCTTCTACAGATGCAGATCAAACCATACTGGCATCTTCCCTTGAGACAAGACCTTCTGTTACAAGGTCCGCTGTTTGACCAAGAAGTAGAAAAGCTAAAACTCACAGCCTGGCTTCTGAGGAGCAGCTCTTAAGGAGAAAAGGATTCTCGGATAGGTTGGTGGCTACCCTCCTATCTAGCAGAAAGAATGTTACCAGAGCAATATATCACAAAGTCTGGAAAGTCTTTAACTCTTGGTGCACTACATCCGGCAGACCATTAAAGCGGATTTCTTCTATCTTGGAATTTCTGCAAGAAGGAGCAGACAAGGGCCTAGCGATCAGTACCCTAAAAGTTCAGGTTGCCGCACTGGGGGTATATTTTGAGAAATCTATTTCATCAGAAACCCTAGTAAACAGATTCTTTAAAGCCCTCACTCGGGCTAGACCGATAGTGATCAAAAACTGTCCATCATGGGACTTATCAGTCGTTCTACAGGCCCTGACCAGGGAACCTTTCGAACCTCTCAATTTAACCTCCCTGAAGCTAATTACTTTAAAAACAATTTTTCTAGTAGCTATTACAACAGCTCGAAGGATCAGTGAGCTGCAAGCTTTATCTATCAGGGAGCCATTTTTTTTCTATTTTTTCAGACAGAATTGTGCTGAAGACGGATCCTAACTTTTTACCAAAGGTTGCCTCAGTTCAAAATAGAACCCAGGAGATAATAATTCCTACGTTTTGTTCTAATCCGTTGGGTAAGAAGGAAGAAGAATTCCATACCCTGGATGTTAAAAGAGCAGTCTTAAGTTACCTGGAAGCTACTAAAGACTTTAGGCGTTCAGACGCACTATTCATTTTATTTTCCGGAAATAAAAAAGGAAGACAAGCTTCTAGAGGAACCATTGCCAGATGGTTGAGAATGGCTATCTCAGACGCCTATTCCCTTACAGGCCAGGAGAGTCCAGTAAGTATCAGGGCTCATTCTACTAGAGCTTCGGCGGTGAGTTGGGCAGAAAAAGCTGGTGCCACCCCCGAACAAATCTGTAAGGCAGCTACATGGACAAGTCTGACGACCTTTGCCCGTCATTATAGATTAGATCTCATGACGGCTGGGGACCAGGCTTTCGGAAGGAAAGTCTTACAGGCTGTTGTCCCACCCTAAATGGGGTAAGTCTTGATTATCCTCTCGGGTGCTGTCCTGAAAGACGTTTTGGAAAAATGCAAGTTAGACTTACCGGTAACTTGTTTTCCAATAGGCTTTCAGGACAGCAGGATCCCGCCCTTTTTTTATGCTGTGGCTGTAATACTATGTAATAACTGTCGCTTATGTGTTGCAGCTGGGGCTGGAGGTTCTCTACAAACAACTGATGGAAGCAACGTGGAGGCCTCCAATTAAAGAATTAATTGATGAGGTGTTTCCTGTTCCTGTAGGAGGAGAAGCCATGATCTCTCGGGTGCTGTCCTGAAAGCCTATTGGAAAACAAGTTACCGGTAAGTCTAACTTGCATTTTTTCAGGTCGTTTGGTCTGTATTGGGTTATTGACTTAGATGGTACTTGCCTAGCTGTCATGCTGATCCAATATGTAAAATGCCACTTTCAGAAGATGTTAAGCAATGGCAACCACCATAATTTTCTCAATACCTTTTATAGTATTATATAATGGATCTTTGTAGTTAGAAAAATAAATAGTGTGGCCTTATTGACCTTTTTCTGAAAATGCTGATTGTTTACGGTTTCAGTTCTTTCTAAACACTTGATAATCTGCAGCCATGCATATAAGAAGAATCACCTTCTGATCTGCGTTATTGTCCCAGGTCGAGGACCCAGAAAGTACTGAAATAACTGGATCAGCATGGTAGCCAAGGTATTAGCATTTTCAGAAAAAGTCAGCATTGGGAGCTTTTTGCCTAGTTTAGACTTGTGGTTCAGCTGCAAAGGTAGCGGAAGAGGGTGTACATATGCAACTGTTGCAATGCTTTGCAAAAACGATGCTGTGGGGTTTAAAGGGTTAAAACAGGTGGTCAAGAGCCACTATGATGACTCCTCACCACCCAAAGAGTGTTTTTAATGTGGATGGCGCTTCAGAGGACTTTGCAAGTGTAAATGGGGGCCTTAATGTTTTTATAGCACATGTGTGAAAAGGGTTAAAAAAAACCGGGTATGACAGAGTCTGTTGCCGGAAGGGCTTGTAAATACTTAATAAGACTCAGCGACTAAAACGACAGTCTATTAACGGCTTTCATGGCTGTGTGTTACAGTTGGACTGAAGAAAACACTATTGCTAATATGTAGTGTTGCTTTTTATTTTTGTTTTAGTAGAAGAAGCTTATATATATATAAGGATATATATATATATATATATATATATATATATATATATATATCCTACTTTCTCGTAGCATTTTTTTTGGTGCACAGCCTGCAGTGCACATTCTCAGGCCACTCCTAGCAGCTGTAAGAGACTGAAAATAAAGCTGAGTATCAGGATACTGTAGGGACCTGCATGTATAAGTAGCAATGGTGAAAAGGGAAGACATCAGGTACAAAATAAGACGCTGCACAGATGGTAGTGATGGTGACGGAAAGCATAGACATGTCATCGCTTGAAGAGGATAAACTAAGGCCCCAGTCACACTTGAATGGAGTGTTTTTTTGTCATTTTAAGACTTTTATTTGAGAGGTTGTACAGGCATTTTTACATGATTCATGCTTGAGCATCTTTTCATTTTTTAGCCAATGGAAAACTACATACTTGGCAAGAAAGCGCACACAAACTACACATTTTTGGGCACTCCCATTGACATCTATTGGGGCAAAAGCTTGATTCATAAGAAGCTTGTACTTTTTCAAGTGACAAGCTTTGAGCGACACTACAGTCAGGTGTGAGCGTGCGCCATTAAATATAATGGAAATCCTGATATTGTGAGGTGCCTCCGGTGAAGCTTTAAATTGCTTAAGTGTGAACAGGGCCCAGGAGGTTAGACTGCCAGTATTGCATGTATGCTGTGCGCTATGGCAAGCTGTAGTTGAATACACATACATGCGGCTGTAGATTGTTGGCTGTAGATTGTTGGTGCTGTGTAGTGATGAGCCGAACACCCCCGGGTTCGGTTCGCACCAGAACCCGCGAACGGACCGAAAGTTCGAACGAACATTAGAACCCTATTAAATACAATGGATGCGAACGTTCGAATTCTAAAGTGCTAATTATAACAACTATTATGCATGTTATTGTCATAAATAGGGTTTGGGAACCCGGGTTGTGCACCAGGGGACATGTATCAATGCAAAAAGAAGTTTTAAAAACGGTCGTTTTTCGGGAGCAGTCATTTTAATGATGCATAAAGTGAAAAAAAAAAGTCAAATATTCCTTTAAATATCGTACCTGGGGGGTGTCTAAAGTATGCCTGTGAAGTGCCACGTGTTTCCCGTGTTTAGAACTGTCCCTGCACAAAATGACACTTCTAAAGGAAAAAAAAGCCATTTAAAACTGCTTGCGGCTTTAATGTAATGTCTGGTCCCGGTAATATGGATGAAATTCTTTAAGAAAAATGGCATAGCTACCCCATGACCCCCCCCCTACCCCAGCCCATTACCAGCCCCTTTGGGTCTTGTATGGATATTAAGGGGAACCCCGCACATAAAATAAAAAAGACCCTATATACTCTGAACAGCCGTATACAGGCGGTGCATACAAGACAGGGACTGTAGGTTTGTTCTTATGTAGAATCTGTTTGTAATTTTGAACAGGTACATTGTTGAAGTGTAGCTCCAGCCCAAAAATCTATTTTTAAACTTTTTGGGAAACATAGGTAAGGGTTATCACCCCTGTAACATTTGTTTTGCTGTCTGTGCCCCTGTTCAGAACATTTCACCTCACTTTCCGTCCCAATGACAACTGTTTTTGAAATGTGGTGTTTTTCTTGAAACAAGGATTGCTGATAAAGCATCAGTACAGATGAGACCCCTTTCTCCCATATTTATTCTTACAGGAGAGAATTTTCCTTTCTAGGGGTAGATTTCCTCTCACTTCCTGTTGTCTTCTTTCGTTTGCAAGTAGGAGTCGTTTGTAAGTTGGATGTTTGAAAGTAGGGACCTGCCGTATATACTCTGCAGAAATAGGCCCCTTAGTTGTTGGTGTTGGCACAACACTGTAAGCACTCAGTTACTCTTGGTTGGTGCTGGAACGCCCTGCTGTCAACTATTATATCAGGAATTTTAATTACATATAATTGTTGAACAGTGGTAGTAAAAATTGGGGCTTTGATGGTGGTGCTGGTGCCACAACACTGTAAGCCCTGACAGTTACTCTTGGTGGGTGCAGCA
The DNA here is from genome assembly GCA_029206835.1 of Rana muscosa. Classification (NCBI taxonomy): domain Eukaryota; kingdom Metazoa; phylum Chordata; class Amphibia; order Anura; family Ranidae; genus Rana; species Rana muscosa. Next base: position 144,051,758 of record CM055125.1, on the reverse strand, counting down.
ATGGGCCCTGCTGTGAATTATTAGATCAAGAATTGTAATTACATGCCCCTTTTGAACAGGGGCTGAAAAATTGGGCCTTTCGTGGTGGTGGTGGTGGTGGCGTTGCCACAAGACTGTAAGCCCTCAGAGTTACTCTTGGTGGGTGCAGCAATGGACCCTGCTGTGAATTATTAGATCAAGAATTGTAATTGCATGCCCCTGTTGAACAGGGGCTGAAAAATTGGGCCTTAGGCACTGGTGGCACAACACTACAACCCCTCACAGATACTGTACTTGGAGCACAGCAATGAGCCCTATGGCAAATTATTGCTAAAAAAATTGTAATTACACGCCCCTGTAAAACAGGGGCTGAAAAATTGGGCCTTAGCCACTGGTGGCGGCACCCATAAACAAAAATGATCTTCCAAGCTATCATCATCAATCGTATCATTGAGGACTCGGAGGAGGAGGATAGCCAGTCAACATAACAGCACAGGCACTCAGCATCAGTCTTGAAGGGATGTGACATGTTAAAATCAATTAGTCTGTTATATCAGCATCAGGTGTGTGGTAGCTGGTGGTGATCCAAGACTGGTTCATCTTGATGAAAGTCAGTCGATCAACCGAGTCGGTGGACAGGCGCACCCTGTGATCCGTGACAAATCCTCCAGCAGCACTGAATGTGCGTTCCGAAAGAACGCTGGATGCAGGACAGGCCAGTAGCTCAATTGCATACTGTGCAAGCTCTGGCCAGTGATCCATCCTCAAGACCCAGTAAGCCAGAGGATTTTCGGTGGGGAAGGTGTCCAAGTCTGACCTTGCCCCTAGATATTCCTGCACCATGTTTATCAGACGCTGGCGATGGTTGCTGGAACCGATCATACTTTGGGGCTGCGGACTAAAGAATTGTCTGAACGCATCGGTCAGACGGCCACCTTCCCCACCGCTCCTTCTTTGACTGGCCGAAGCCTCAGCAACTCGTTGTCCAGGACCAGGAGTTTGTAACCTCCCAGTCTCTGGGAACGCGTTGCACAGACCTTTCTGCAAGGCCTCCCGGAGTTGTCTCATCCTCTGCTCCCTCTGCGACGGTAACATAAGGTCCGCAACCTTACCCTTGTACCGTGGATCAAGGAGAGTGGCCAGCCAGTAATGGTCCCTCTCCTTGATCCGAAGAATACGAGGATCCTTCCGCAGACTTTGCAGGATCAGGGAGGCCATGCAGCGTAGGTTTGCTGAGGCATTCGCTCCGGAGTCCTCTGGGTCACTAAGGACGACATGATCCGCAGCCACCTCCTCCCAGCCACGTACAAGTCCACTGGTTTCTTGGGACTGTAAATCATCCCTAAAAGACTGCTGCTGATGATGCTGAGTGCCAGCCTCCACCTCCATGCTGACACAATCCTCCTCCTCCTCCTCCTCTTCCTGTGCGATGGGTGGGACAGAAGGAACACTGTCTGGGTAAAGGGGGCCTTGAGAGGCAAGGAAGTCCTCCTCTTCCTGCCTCTGTTCTGCCTCAAGTGCCCTGTCCATTATTCCACGCAGCGTGTGCTCCAACAGGTGGACAAGAGGTACAGTGTCACTGATGCATGCACTGTCACTGCTCACCATCCTCGTGGCCTCCTCAAATGGTGCCAGGACAGTGCATGCATCCCTGATCATGCCCCACTGGCGTGGAGAAAAAAAACCAAGCTCCCCTGACCCTGTCCTGGTGCCGTAGTCGCACAGGTACTCATTGATGGCCCTCTGCTGCGTGTGCAGCCGCTGCAGCATGGCCAACGTTGAGTTCCACCTGGTGGGCATGTCACATATAAGGCGGTTCTTGGGCAGGTTCAACTCCTTTTGCAGCTCAGCCAGGCGAGCCCTGGCATTATAAGATCTGCGGAAATGCACACAGACTTTCCTGGCCTGCCTCAGGACATCCTGTAAGCCCGGGTACCTGCCCAAGAAGCGCTGCACCACCAGGTTAAGGACGTGAGCCACACAGGGCACATGGGTCAGTTGTCCCTGTCGGAGGGCGGAGAGGAGGTTGGTGCCATTGTCGCAAACCACCATTCCTGGCTTAAGCTGGCGTGGCGTCAACCACCTCTCGGCCTGGCCCTGCAGAGCAGACAGGACCTCTGCCCCAGTGTGGCTTCTGTCCCCCAAACACACCAGCGCAAGCACGGCATGGCATCTTTTTGCCTGCGTACTTGCGTAGCCCCGTGAACGGCTACGGAGCACCGCTGGTTCATAGGACAAACCACAGGAAGAGGCCATGGAGGAAGAAGAAGAGGAGGGGGTGGAGGAGAGAGGTGTGTCACAACCAGTAGTAGCATTTTGGAGGCGTGGCGGTGGGACAACCTCCAACACTACTGCACCTTGTCCTGCATCCTTCCCAGCTGCCAAAAGAGTGACCCAATGGGCCGTGAAAGAAAGGTAACGTCCCTGTCCATGCCTGCTGGACCATGAGTCAGCGGTAATATGCACCTTACCGCTGACCGCCCTGTCCAGCGAGGCCAAGACATTGCCTTCCACATGCCGGTAGAGAGCCGGAATAGCCTTCCGTGAGAAAAAGTGGCGTTTGGGAACCTGCCACTGAGGAACCGCACATTGCACAAACTCACGGAAGGGGGCCGAGTCTACCAACTGAAAAGGCAGCAGTTGAAGCGCTAGCAATTTAGCCAAGCTAGCATTCAACCGCTGGGCATGTGGATGGCTGGGAGTGAACTTCTTTCGACGGTCCAGCAGCTGGGGCAGGGAAATTTGCCTGCTAGAATCGGACGTCGGTGTACTGCTAGCAGAGTGGGCGCAAGTACTTGGCTGTGACACACCTAATTCTACACCTTCATTCCTCTCAGTGCATGTTTCAGAGAGGACTGAAGTTATAGTGGGGTTGGAGATCCCAGCTGATGCGGTGCAAGGAGAGGTCCGCTTTGTTCTTTGGTGTGGGTCTTTGAGGTAGGCTTGCCAACGAGCTGCATGGCAGGTCAACATATGTCTGGTCAGGCATGTGGTACCCAAGCGGCTGATGTTTTGGCCACGCGATATACGCTTGAGACATATGTTGCAAACAGCAGCTGTGCGATCTGATGCACTAGCCTCAAAAAAGGCCCACACCAAAGAACTTTTTGAATGACGGGCAGAGGCAGCGCCCTGCACAGGCGGAGCTCTGCGGTGTGATTCCGTCGGTGTACTGCCCTTACGCTGGCCACCAAAGGGCATCCTGCCTCGTTGGAGATGTGCCTCCTCCTCATCCTCCTCCTCCTCCTCTCTCCTATTAGGCACCCACGTGGAGTCAGTGACCTCATCATCCCCTCCCTCCTCATCACTGGAGCCAATCTGGCAGTATGCTGCAGCTGCTGGAACATGACTGCCAGATTGGTGTCCTTCTTGAGCATCCCCTCTGTCTGCTCTCACGCTACTGCCTTCCTCTAGCTGGGTTTCATCATCAGACCCTTCGAAACGCTGGGCATCCTCCTGGAGCATGTACCCAACACTGTGCTGAAACAGTTCGGGGGACTCCTCAGGAGGAGGACATGGTGGGTCTAGGGAAGGAGTGACTGATGATTTGTCTGACATTGATACCAGGGAAGACGACGCTTTGGCAGCTGCTTTTCCAGTACCCTGAGCCTGGGTGAGAGAGGATGAGGAGGAGGAGGAGGGCTTGGTCATCCACTCTACCAAGTCTTCGGCATGATGTGGCTCAACATGTCCAGCTGCCGAAAAGAAGGACAAGCGTGTCCCATGGCCATGTGCTGATGACAATGCACCGCGTCCACGACCAGCACTGTTGCCCCCAGACACAGAGCCTGCTTGCCCTCTTTTATTGCCTCCTGACTGTCTGCCTCTCCTTGTTTGCCTTCCAGACATTCTAATAGATGGCCTGCAGGGAGATGGGAAAAAAGCAATAAGGGCTACCTTCAGGTGTCCTTCTCTGTCCCTTGAAACAAGGACTTGCAGAGTGAAATAAACTGACACTCTCCCTACCTACAGTTTTCTGTCCCTAGAATAAATGTTTTTTTTAATCACAATATAGCACAAGGACAATTCAGTCACTGTCCTTCCAGGTCCCTGGAAACAAGGACTTGCAGAGTGAAATAAACTGACACTCTCCCTACCTACAGTTTTCTGTCCCTAGAATAAATGTTTTTTTTAAGCACAATATAGCACAAGGACAATTCACTCACTGTCCTTACAGGTCCCTGGAAACAAGGACTTGCAGAGTGAAAGAAAAAAAACACTCTCCCTACCTACAGTTTTCTGTCCCTAGAATAAATGTTTTTTTTAATCACAATATAGCACAAGGACAATTCAGTCACTGTCCTTCCAGGTCCCTGGAAACAAGGACTTGCAGAGTGAAATAAACTGACACTCTCCCTACCTACAGTTTTCTGTCCCTAGAATAAATGTTTTTTTTAAGCACAATATAGCACAAGGACAATTCACTCACTGTCCTTACAGGTCCCTGGAAACAAGGACTTGCAGAGTGAAAGAAAAAAAACACTCTCCCTACCTACAGTTTTCTGTCCCTAGAAAAAATGTTTTTTTTAATCACAATATAACACAAGGACAATTCACTCACTGTCCTTCCAGGTCACTGGAAACAAGGACTTGCAGAGTGAAATAAACTGACACTCTCCCTACCTACAGTTTTCTGTCCCTAGAATAAATGTTTTTTTTAAGCACAATATAGCACAAGGACAATTCACTCACTGTCCTTACAGGTCCCTGGAAACAAGGACTTGCAGAGTGAAAGAAAAAAAACACTCTCCCTACCTACAGTTTTCTGTCCCTAGAAAAAATGTTTTTTTTAATCACAATATAGCACAAGGACAATTCAGTCACTGTCCTTCCAGGTCCCTGGAAACAAGGACTTGCAGAGTGAAATAAACTGACACTCTCCCTACCTACAGTTTTCTGTCCCTAGAATAAATGTTTTTTTTAATCACAATATAGCACAAGGACAATTCAGTCACTGTCCTTCCAGGTCCCTGGAAACAAGGACTTGCAGAGTGAAATAAACTGACACTCTCCCTACCTACAGTTTTCTGTCCCTAGAATAAATGTTTTTTTTAATCACAATATAGCACAAGGACAATTCAGTCACTGTCCTTCCAGGTCCCTGGAAACAAGGACTTGCAGAGTGAAATAAACTGACACTCTCCCTACCTACAGTTTTCTGTCCCTAGAATAAATGTTTTTTTTAATCACAATATAGCACAAGGACAATTCAGTCACTGTCCTTCCAGGTCCCTGGAAACAAGGACTTGCAGAGTGAAATAAACTGACACTCTCCCTACCTACAGTTTTCTGTCCCTAGAATAAATGTTTTTTTTAAGCACAATATAGCACAAGGACAATTCACTCACTGTCCTTACAGGTCCCTGGAAACAAGGACTTGCAGAGTGAAAGAAAAAAAACACTCTCCCTACCTACAGTTTTCTGTCCCTAGAAAAAATGTTTTTTTTAATCACAATATAACACAAGGACAATTCACTCACTGTCCTTCCAGGTCCCTGGAAACAAGGACTTGCAGAGTGAAATAAACTGACACTCTCCCTACCTACAGTTTTCTGTCCCTAGAATAAATGTTTTTTTTAAGCACAATATAGCACAAGGACAATTCACTCACTGTCCTTACAGGTCCCTGGAAACAAGGACTTGCAGAGTGAAAGAAAAAAAACACTCTCCCTACCTACAGTTTTCTGTCCCTAGAAAAAATGTTTTTTTTAATCACAATATAACACAAGGACAATTCACTCACTGTCCTTCCAGGTCCCTGGAAACAAGGACTTGCAGAGTGAAATAAACTGTCACTCTCCCTACCTACAGTTTTCTGTCCCTAGAATAAATGTTTTTTTTAATCACAATATAGCACAAGGACAATTCAGTCACTGTCCTTCCAGGTCCCTGGAAACAAGGACTTGCAGAGTGAAATAAACTGACACTCTCCCTACCTACAGTTTTCTGTCCCTAGAATAAATGTTTTTTTTAAGCACAATATAGCACAAGGACAATTCACTCACTGTCCTTCCAGGTCCCTGGAAACAAGGACTTGCAGAGTGAAAGAAACTGACACTCTCCCTACCTACAGTTTTCTGTCCCTAGAATAAATGTTTTTTTAAGCACAATATAGCACAAGGACAATTCACTCACTGTCCTTCCAGGTCCCTGGAAACAAGGACTTGCAGAGTGAAAGAAACTGACACTGTCCCTACCTACAGTTTTCTGTCCCTAGAATAAATGTTTTTTTTAATCACAATATAGCACAAGGACAATTCAGTCACTGTCCTTCCAGGTCCCTGGAAACAAGGACTTGCAGAGTGAAATAAACTGACACTCTCCCTACCTACAGTTTTCTGTCCCTAGAATAAATGTTTTTTTTAAGCACAATATAGCACAAGGACAATTCAGTCACTGTCCTTCCAGGTCCCTGGAAACAAGGACTTGCAGAGTGAAATAAACTGACACTCTCCCTACCTACAGTTTTCTGTCCCTAGAATAAATGTTTTTTTTAAGCACAATATAGCACAAGGACAATTCACTCACTGTCCTTACAGGTCCCTGGAAACAAGGACTTGCAGAGTGAAAGAAAAAAAACACTCTCCCTACCTACAGTTTTCTGTCCCTAGAAAAAATGTTTTTTTTAATCACAATATAACACAAGGACAATTCACTCACTGTCCTTCCAGGTCCCTGGAAACAAGGACTTGCAGAGTGAAATAAACTGACACTCTCCCTACCTACAGTTTTCTGTCCCTAGAATAAATGTTTTTTTTAAGCACAATATAGCACAAGGACAATTCACTCACTGTCCTTACAGGTCCCTGGAAACAAGGACTTGCAGAGTGAAAGAAAAAAAACACTCTCCCTACCTACAGTTTTCTGTCCCTAGAAAAAATGTTTTTTTTAATCACAATATAACACAAGGACAATTCACTCACTGTCCTTCCAGGTCCCTGGAAACAAGGACTTGCAGAGTGAAATAAACTGACACTCTCCCTACCTACAGTTTTCTGTCCCTAGAATAAATGTTTTTTTTAAGCACAATATAGCACAAGGACAATTCACTCACTGTCCTTCCAGGTCCCTGGAAACAAGGACTTGCAGAGTGAAAGAAACTGACACTCTCCCTACCTACAGTTTTCTGTCCCTAGAATAAATGTTTTTTTAAGCACAATATAGCACAAGGACAATTCACTCACTGTCCTTCCAGGTCCCTGGAAACAAGGACTTGCAGAGTGAAAGAAACTGACACTGTCCCTACCTACAGTTTTCTGTCCCTAGAATAAATGTTTTTTTTAATCACAATATAGCACAAGGACAATTCAGTCACTGTCCTTCCAGGTCCCTGGAAACAAGGACTTGCAGAGTGAAATAAACTGACACTCTCCCTACCTACAGTTTTCTGTCCCTAGAATAAATGTTTTTTTTAATCACAATATAGCACAAGGACAATTCAGTCACTGTCCTTCCAGGTCCCTGGAAACAAGGACTTGCAGAGTGAAATAAACTGACACTCTCCCTACCTACAGTTTTCTGTCCCTAGAATAAATGTTTTTTTTAATCACAATATAGCACAAGGACAATTCAGTCACTGTCCTTCCAGGTCCCTGGAAACAAGGACTTGCAGAGTGAAATAAACTGACACTCTCCCTACCTACAGTTTTCTGTCCCTAGAATAAATGTTTTTTTTAATCACAATATAGCACAAGGACAATTCAGTCACTGTCCTTCCAGGTCCCTGGAAACAAGGACTTGCAGAGTGAAATAAACTGACACTCTCCCTACCTACAGTTTTCTGTCCCTAGAATAAATGTTTTTTTTAATCACAATATAGCACAAGGACAATTCAGTCACTGTCCTTCCAGGTCCCTGGAAACAAGGACTTGCAGAGTGAAATAAACTGACACTCTCCCTACCTACAGTTTTCTGTCCCTAGAATAAATGTTTTTTTTAAGCACAATATAGCACAAGGACAATTCACTCACTGTCCTTACAGGTCCCTGGAAACAAGGACTTGCAGAGTGAAAGAAAAAAAACACTCTCCCTACCTACAGTTTTCTGTCCCTAGAAAAAATGTTTTTTTTAATCACAATATAACACAAGGACAATTCACTCACTGTCCTTCCAGGTCCCTGGAAACAAGGACTTGCAGAGTGAAATAAACTGACACTCTCCCTACCTACAGTTTTCTGTCCCTAGAAAAAATGTTTTTTTTAATCACAATATAGCACAAGGACAATTCACTCACTGTCCTTACAGGTCCCTGGAAACAAGGACTTGCAGAGTGAAAGAAAAAAAACACTCTCCCTACCTACAGTTTTCTGTCCCTAGAAAAAATGTTTTTTTTAATCACAATATAACACAAGGACAATTCACTCACTGTCCTTCCAGGTCCCTGGAAACAAGGACTTGCAGAGTGAAATAAACTGACACTCTCCCTACCTACAGTTTTCTGTCCCTAGAATAAATGTTTTTTTTAATCACAATATAGCACAAGGACAATTCAGTCACTGTCCTTCCAGGTCCCTGGAAACAAGGACTTGCAGAGTGAAATAAACTGACACTCTCCCTACCTACAGTTTTCTGTCCCTAGAATAAATGTTTTTTTTAATCACAATATAGCACAAGGACAATTCAGTCACTGTCCTTCCAGGTCCCTGGAAACAAGGACTTGCAGAGTGAAATAAACTGACACTCTCCCTACCTACAGTTTTCTGTCCCTAGAATAAATGTTTTTTTTAATCACAATATAGCACAAGGACAATTCAGTCACTGTCCTTCCAGGTCCCTGGAAACAAGGACTTGCAGAGTGAAATAAACTGACACTCTCCCTACCTACAGTTTTCTGTCCCTAGAATAAATGTTTTTTTTAATCACAATATAGCACAAGGACAATTCAGTCACTGTCCTTCCAGGTCCCTGGAAACAAGGACTTGCAGAGTGAAATAAACTGACACTCTCCCTACCTACAGTTTTCTGTCCCTAGAATAAATGTTTTTTTTAAGCACAATATAGCACAAGGACAATTCACTCACTGTCCTTACAGGTCCCTGGAAACAAGGACTTGCAGAGTGAAAGAAAAAAAACACTCTCCCTACCTACAGTTTTCTGTCCCTAGAAAAAATGTTTTTTTTAATCACAATATAACACAAGGACAATTCACTCACTGTCCTTCCAGGTCCCTGGAAACAAGGACTTGCAGAGTGAAATAAACTGACACTCTCCCTACCTACAGTTTTCTGTCCCTAGAATAAATGTTTTTTTTAAGCACAATATAGCACAAGGACAATTCACTCACTGTCCTTACAGGTCCCTGGAAACAAGGACTTGCAGAGTGAAAGAAAAAAAACACTCTCCCTACCTACAGTTTTCTGTCCCTAGAAAAAATGTTTTTTTTAATCACAATATAACACAAGGACAATTCACTCACTGTCCTTCCAGGTCCCTGGAAACAAGGACTTGCAGAGTGAAATAAACTGACACTCTCCCTACCTACAGTTTTCTGTCCCTAGAATAAATGTTTTTTTTAATCACAATATAGCACAAGGACAATTCAGTCACTGTCCTTCCAGGTCCCTGGAAACAAGGACTTGCAGAGTGAAATAAACTGACACTCTCCCTACCTACAGTTTTCTGTCCCTAGAATAAATGTTTTTTTTAATCACAATATAGCACAAGGACAATTCAGTCACTGTCCTTCCAGGTCCCTGGAAACAAGGACTTGCAGAGTGAAATAAACTGACACTCTCCCTACCTACAGTTTTCTGTCCCTAGAATAAATGTTTTTTTTAATCACAATATAGCACAAGGACAATTCAGTCACTGTCCTTCCAGGTCCCTGGAAACAAGGACTTGCAGAGTGAAATAAACTGACACTCTCCCTACCTACAGTTTTCTGTCCCTAGAATAAATGTTTTTTTTAATCACAATATAGCACAAGGACAATTCAGTCACTGTCCTTCCAGGTCCCTGGAAACAAGGACTTGCAGAGTGAAATAAACTGACACTCTCCCTACCTACAGTTTTCTGTCCCTAGAATAAATGTTTTTTTTAATCACAATATAGCACAAGGACAATTCAGTCACTGTCCTTCCAGGTCCCTGGAAACAAGGACTTGCAGAGTGAAATAAACTGACACTCTCCCTACCTACAGTTTTCTGTCCCTAGAATAAATGTTTTTTTTAATCACAATATAGCACAAGGACAATTCAGTCACTGTCCTTCCAGGTCCCTGGAAACAAGGACTTGCAGAGTGAAATAAACTGACACTCTCCCTACCTACAGTTTTCTGTCCCTAGAATAAATGTTTTTTTTAAGCACAATATAGCACAAGGACAATTCACTCACTGTCCTTACAGGTCCCTGGAAACAAGGACTTGCAGAGTGAAAGAAAAAAAACACTCTCCCTACCTACAGTTTTCTGTCCCTAGAAAAAATGTTTTTTTTAATCACAATATAACACAAGGACAATTCACTCACTGTCCTTCCAGGTCCCTGGAAACAAGGACTTGCAGAGTGAAATAAACTGACACTCTCCCTACCTACAGTTTTCTGTCCCTAGAATAAATGTTTTTTTTAAGCACAATATAGCACAAGGACAATTCACTCACTGTCCTTACAGGTCCCTGGAAACAAGGACTTGCAGAGTGAAAGAAAAAAAACACTCTCCCTACCTACAGTTTTCTGTCCCTAGAAAAAATGTTTTTTTTAATCACAATATAACACAAGGACAATTCACTCACTGTCCTTCCAGGTCCCTGGAAACAAGGACTTGCAGAGTGAAATAAACTGACACTCTCCCTACCTACAGTTTTCTGTCCCTAGAATAAATGTTTTTTTTAATCACAATATAGCACAAGGACAATTCAGTCACTGTCCTTCCAGGTCCCTGGAAACAAGGACTTGCAGAGTGAAATAAACTGACACTCTCCCTACCTACAGTTTTCTGTCCCTAGAATAAATGTTTTTTTTTAATCACAATATAGCACAAGGACAATTCAGTCACTGTCCTTCCAGGTCCCTGGAAACAAGGACTTGCAGAGTGAAATAAACTGACACTCTCCCTACCTACAGTTTTCTGTCCCTAGAATAAATGTTTTTTTTAATCACAATATAGCACAAGGACAATTCAGTCACTGTCCTTCCAGGTCCCTGGAAACAAGGACTTGCAGAGTGAAATAAACTGACACTCTCCCTACCTACAGTTTTCTGTCCCTAGAATAAATGTTTTTTTTAATCACAATATAGCACAAGGACAATTCAGTCACTGTCCTTCCAGGTCCCTGGAAACAAGGACTTGCAGAGTGAAATAAACTGACACTCTCCCTACCTACAGTTTTCTGTCCCTAGAATAAATGTTTTTTTTAAGCACAATATAGCACAAGGACAATTCACTCACTGTCCTTACAGGTCCCTGGAAACAAGGACTTGCAGAGTGAAAGAAAAAAAACACTCTCCCTACCTACAGTTTTCTGTCCCTAGAAAAAATGTTTTTTTTAATCACAATATAACACAAGGACAATTCACTCACTGTCCTTCCAGGTCCCTGGAAACAAGGACTTGCAGAGTGAAATAAACTGACACTCTCCCTACCTACAGTTTTCTGTCCCTAGAATAAATGTTTTTTTTAAGCACAATATAGCACAAGGACAATTCACTCACTGTCCTTACAGGTCCCTGGAAACAAGGACTTGCAGAGTGAAAGAAAAAAAACACTCTCCCTACCTACAGTTTTCTGTCCCTAGAAAAAATGTTTTTTTTAATCACAATATAACACAAGGACAATTCACTCACTGTCCTTCCAGGTCCCTGGAAACAAGGACTTGCAGAGTGAAATAAACTGACACTCTCCCTACCTACAGTTTTCTGTCCCTAGAATAAATGTTTTTTTTAATCACAATATAGCACAAGGACAATTCAGTCACTGTCCTTCCAGGTCCCTGGAAACAAGGACTTGCAGAGTGAAATAAACTGACACTCTCCCTACCTACAGTTTTCTGTCCCTAGAATAAATGTTTTTTTTAATCACAATATAGCACAAGGACAATTCAGTCACTGTCCTTCCAGGTCCCTGGAAACAAGGACTTGCAGAGTGAAATAAACTGACACTCTCCCTACCTACAGTTTTCTGTCCCTAGAATAAATGTTTTTTTTAAGCACAATATAGCACAAGGACAATTCACTCACTGTCCTTACAGGTCCCTGGAAACAAGGACTTGCAGAGTGAAAGAAAAAAAACACTCTCCCTACCTACAGTTTTCTGTCCCTAGAAAAAATGTTTTTTTTAATCACAATATAACACAAGGACAATTCACTCACTGTCCTTCCAGGTCCCTGGAAACAAGGACTTGCAGAGTGAAATAAACTGACACTCTCCCTACCTACAGTTTTCTGTCCCTAGAATAAATGTTTTTTTTAAGCACAATATAGCACAAGGACAATTCACTCACTGTCCTTACAGGTCCCTGGAAACAAGGACTTGCAGAGTGAAAGAAAAAAAACACTCTCCCTACCTACAGTTTTCTGTCCCTAGAAAAAATGTTTTTTTTAATCACAATATAACACAAGGACAATTCACTCACTGTCCTTCCAGGTCCCTGGAAACAAGGACTTGCAGAGTGAAATAAACTGACACTCTCCCTACCTACAGTTTTCTGTCCCTAGAATAAATGTTTTTTTTAATCACAATATAGCACAAGGACAATTCAGTCACTGTCCTTCCAGGTCCCTGGAAACAAGGACTTGCAGAGTGAAATAAACTGACACTCTCCCTACCTACAGTTTTCTGTCGCTAGAATAAATGTTTTTTTTAATCACAATATAGCACAAGGACAATTCAGTCACTGTCCTTCCAGGTCCCTGGAAACAAGGACTTGCAGAGTGAAATAAACTGACACTCTCCCTACCTACAGTTTTCTGTCCCTAGAATAAATGTTTTTTTTAATCACAATATAGCACAAGGACAATTCAGTCACTGTCCTTCCAGGTCCCTGGAAACAAGGACTTGCAGAGTGAAATAAACTGACACTCTCCCTACCTACAGTTTTCTGTCCCTAGAATAAATGTTTTTTTTAATCACAATATAGCACAAGGACAATTCAGTCACTGTCCTTCCAGGTCCCTGGAAACAAGGACTTGCAGAGTGAAATAAACTGACACTCTCCCTACCTACAGTTTTCTGTCCCTAGAATAAATGTTTTTTTTAAGCACAATATAGCACAAGGACAATTCACTCACTGTCCTTACAGGTCCCTGGAAACAAGGACTTGCAGAGTGAAAGAAAAAAAACACTCTCCCTACCTACAGTTTTCTGTCCCTAGAAAAAATGTTTTTTTTAATCACAATATAACACAAGGACAATTCACTCACTGTCCTTCCAGGTCCCTGGAAACAAGGACTTGCAGAGTGAAATAAACTGACACTCTCCCTACCTACAGTTTTCTGTCCCTAGAATAAATGTTTTTTTTAAGCACAATATAGCACAAGGACAATTCACTCACTGTCCTTACAGGTCCCTGGAAACAAGGACTTGCAGAGTGAAAGAAAAAAAACACTCTCCCTACCTACAGTTTTCTGTCCCTAGAAAAAATTTTTTTTTAATCACAATATAACACAAGGACAATTCACTCACTGTCCTTCCAGGTCCCTGGAAACAAGGACTTGCAGAGTGAAATAAACTGACACTCTCCCTACCTACAGTTTTCTGTCCCTAGAATAAATGTTTTTTTTAATCACAATATAGCACAAGGACAATTCAGTCACTGTCCTTCCAGGTCCCTGGAAACAAGGACTTGCAGAGTGAAATAAACTGACACTCTCCCTACCTACAGTTTTCTGTCCCTAGAATAAATGTTTTTTTTAATCACAATATAGCACAAGGACAATTCACTCACTGTCCTTCCAGGTCCCTGGAAACAAGGACTTGCAGAGTGAAAGAAACTGACACTCTCCCTACCTACAGTTTTCTGTCCCTAGAATAAAAGTTTTTTTAAGCACAATATAGCACAAGGACAATTCACTCACTGTCCTTCCAGGTCCCTGGAAACAAGGACTTGCAGAGTGAAAGAAACTGACACTGTCCCTACCTACAGTTTTCTGTCCCTAGAATAAATGTTTTTTTTAAGCACACTATAGCACAAGCACAAAACACACTGACACTCTCCCTACCTATCCTTCTCTTTCCCTAAACTAAAGGAATCCAGGTTAAGCAAGAAAGAAATAACAGTCACTGTCCCTGCCTATGCTGCTCTATCCCTGCTCCGGAACACACTACACTAGGCCGCCGTGCTGGCGGCCTTTTATAGTGTGGGGCGTGTACTAAACACCCTCAGCAATAATTGGCCACAGGCATCCTGCCTGTGGCCAATCATTGCTCTCCTCGCTGCCGGCGCTGTGATTGGCCAAGCATGCGGGGTCACAGTGCATGCTTGGCCAATCACAGCGCCTGGATGACACTGCGATGGCGTAGTGCATTGTGGGCCGTTCGCGTCACTCGAATTTGGCGCGAACGGCCCAAATCGTTCGATCTTCGTCGAACGATCGAACAGCCGATGTTCGAGTCGAACGTATGTTCGACTCCAACACGAAGCTCATCCCTAGTACCCAAGCGGCTGATGTTTTGGCCACGCGATATACGCTTGAGACATATGTTGCAAACAGCAGCTGTGCAATCTGATGCACTAGCCTCAAAAAAGGCCCACACCAAAGAACTTTTTGAATGACGGGCAGAGGCAGCGCCCTGCACAGGCGGAGCTCTGCGGTGTGATTCCGTCGGTGTACTGCCCTTACGCTGGCCACCAAAGGGCATCCTGCCTCGTTGGAGATGTGCCTCCTCCTCATCCTCCTCCTCCTCCTCTCTCCTATTAGGCACCCACGTGGAGTCAGTGACCTCATCATCACCTCCCTCCTCATCACTGGAGCCAATCTGGCAGTATGCTGCAGCTGCTGGAACATGACTGCCAGATTGGTGTCCTTCTTGAGCATCCCCTCTGTCTGCTCTCACGCTACTGCCTTCCTCTAGCTGGGTTTCATCATCAGACCCTTCGAAACGCTGGGCATCCTCCTGGAGCATGTACCCAACACTGTGCTGAAACAGTTCGGGGGACTCCTCAGGAGGAGGACATGGTGGGTCTAGGGAAGGAGTGACTGATGATGAGTCTGACATTGATACCAGGGAAGAGGACGCTTTGGCAGCTGCTTTTCCAGTACCCTGAGCCTGGGTGAGAGAGGATGAGGAGGAGGAGGAGGGCTTGGTCATCCACTCTACCAAGTCTTCGGCATGATGTGGCTCAACATGTCCAGCTGCCGAAAAGAAGGACAAGCGTGTCCCATGGCCATGTGCTGATGACAATGCACCGCGTCCACGACCAGCACTGTTGCCCCCAGACACAGAGCCTGCTTGCCCTCTTTTATTGCCTCCTGACTGTCTGCCTCTCCTTGTTTGCCTTCCAGACATTCTAATAGATGGCCTGCAGGGAGATGGGAAAAAAGCAATAAGGGCTACCTTCAGGTGTCCTTCTCTGTCCCTTGAAACAAGGACTTTGACAGTGAAAGAAACTGACACACTCTCCCTACCTACAGTTTTCTGTCCCTAGAAAAAATGTTTTTTTTAAGCACAATTTAGCACAAGGAGAATTCACTCACTGTCCTTCCAGGTCCCTGGAAACAAGGACTTTGACAGTGAAAGAAACTGACACACTCTCCCTACCTACAGTTTTCTGTCCCTAGAAAAAATGTTTTTTTTAAGCACAATTTAGCACAAGGAGAATTACCTCACTGTCCTTCCAGGTCCCTGGAAACAAGGACTTTGACAGTGAAAGAAACTGACACACTCTCCCTACCTACAGTTTTCTGTCCCTAGAAAAAATGTTTTTTTTAAGCACAATTTAGCACAAGGAGAATTACCTCACTGTCCTTCCAGGTCCCTGGAAACAAGGACTTTGACAGTGAAAGAAACTGACACACTCTCCCTACCTACAGTTTTCTGTCCCTAGAAAAAATGTTTTTTTTAAGCACAATATAGCACAAGGAGAATTCACTCACTGTCCTTCCAGGTCCCTGGAAACAAGGACTTTGACAGTGAAAGAAACTGACACACTCTCCCTACCTACAGTTTTCTGTCCCTAGAAAAAATGTTTTTTTTAAGCACAATTTAGCACAAGGAGAATTACCTCACTGTCCTTCCAGGTCCCTGGAAACAAGGACTTTGACAGTGAAAGAAACTGACACACTCTCCCTACCTACAGTTTTCTGTCCCTAGAAAAAATGTTTTTTTTTAAGCACAATTTAGCACAAGGAGAATTACCTCACTGTCTTTCCAGGTCCCTGGAAACAAGGACTTTGACAGTGAAAGAAACTGACACACTCTCCCTACCTACAGTTTTCTGTCCCTAGAAAAAATGTTTTTTTTAAGCACAATTTAGCACAAGGAGAATTACCTCACTGTCCTTCCAGGTCCCTGGAAACAAGGACTTTGACAGTGAAAGAAACTGACACACTCTCCCTACCTACAGTTTTCTGTCCCTAGAAAAAATGTTTTTTTTAAGCACAATTTAGCACAAGGAGAATTACCTCACTGTCCTTCCAGGTCCCTGGAAACAAGGACTTTGACAGTGAAAGAAACTGACACACTCTCCCTACCTACAGTTTTCTGTCCCTAGAAAAAATGTTTTTTTTAAGCACAATTTAGCACAAGGAGAATTACCTCACTGTCCTTCCAGGTCCCTGGAAACAAGGACTTTGACAGTGAAAGAAACTGACACACTCTCCCTACCTACAGTTTTCTGTCCCTAGAAAAAATGTTTTTTTTAAGCACAATATAGCACAAGGAGAATTCACTCACTGTCCTTCCAGGTCCCTGGAAACAAGGACTTTGACAGTGAAAGAAACTGACACACTCTCCCTACCTACAGTTTTCTGTCCCTAGAAAAAATGTTTTTTTTAAGCACAATTTAGCACAAGGAGAATTACCTCACTGTCCTTCCAGGTCCCTGGAAACAAGGACTTTGACAGTGAAAGAAACTGACACACTCTCCCTACCTACAGTTTTCTGTCCCTAGAAAAAATGTTTTTTTTAAGCACAATATAGCACAAGGAGAATTCACTCACTGTCCTTCCAGGTCCCTGGAAACAAGGACTTTGACAGTGAAAGAAACTGACACACTCTCCCTACCTACAGTTTTCTGTCCCTAGAAAAAATGTTTTTTTTAAGCACAATTTAGCACAAGGAGAATTACCTCACTGTCCTTCCAGGTCCCTGGAAACAAGGACTTTGACAGTGAAAGAAACTGACACACTCTCCCTACCTACAGTTTTCTGTCCCTAGAAAAAATGTTTTTTTTAAGCACAATTTAGCACAAGGAGAATTACCTCACTGTCCTTCCAGGTCCCTGGAAACAAGGACTTTGACAGTGAAAGAAACTGACACACTCTCCCTACCTACAGTTTTCTGTCCCTAGAAAAAATGTTTTTTTTAAGCACAATTTAGCACAAGGAGAATTACCTCACTGTCCTTCCAGGTCCCTGGAAACAAGGACTTTGACAGTGAAAGAAACTGACACACTCTCCCTACCTACAGTTTTCTGTCCCTAGAAAAAATGTTTTTTTTAAGCACAATTTAGCACAAGGAGAATTCACTCACTGTCCTTCCAGGTCCCTGGAAACAAGGACTTTGACAGTGAAAGAAACTGACACACTCTCCCTACCTACAGTTTTCTGTCCCTAGAAAAAAATGTTTTTTTTAAGCACAATTTAGCACAAGGAGAATTCACTCACTGTCCTTCCAGGTCCCTGGAAACAAGGACTTTGACAGTGAAAGAAACTGACACACTCTCCCTACCTACAGTTTTCTGTCCCTAGAAAAAATGTTTTTTTTAAGCACAATATAGCACAAGCACAAAACACACTGACACTCTCCCTACCTATCCTTCTCTTTCCCTAAACTAAAGGAATCCAGGTTAAGCAAGAAAGAAATAAAAGTCACTGTCCCTGCCTATGCTGCTCTATCCCTGCTCCGGAACACACTACACTAGGCCGCCGTGCTGGCGGCCTTTTATAGTGTGGGGCGTGTACTAAACCCCCTCAGCAATAATTGGCCACAGGCATCCTGCCTGTGGCCAATCATTGCTCTCCTCGCTGCCGGCGCTGTGATTGGCCAAGCATGCGGGGTCACAGTGCATGCTTGGCCAATCACAGCGCCTGGATGACACTGCGATGGCGTAGTGCATTGTGGGCCGTTCGCGTCACTCGAATTTGGCGCGAACGGCCCAAATCGTTCGATCTTCGTCGAACGATCGAACAGCCGATGTTCGAGTCGAACGTATGTTCGACTCGAACACGAAGCTCATCCCTAGTGCTGTGTGGTCATTAATTGCTGCATAATATGATGGTTACTAAAGCTGACAGTTCTGTTAGCAAAGCTAAAGATGTCTGGTATTTAGTTCGGTCCCCTATGGGACAAAGCACATGTATTACTTTGTCCCATGTAGCTAGGTGCTTTCTAACCCCAATTATGAGGTCCAAACTGCACCCCCCTTCCCTCCTGCTGCAGCCCATCCATTAACAGACAGAAAAGGTGGCAGCCGTTTCATAATGACAGGTCGTCTCAGAGCTCTTTCCAGAGAAAAGCAGTGGCAAGTGGAATGCAGAGGGAGGGGGATGTGTTGTTTTCTGCATTGCCCTTGCTTCAGTCTGCTTGTCTTTGGAAAGTGCTCAGAGCGGAGACAAACTTTGAGAGTGTTGAGGCGAGCAGGATATGTCAGCTATGGGGTGAGAGATGCAGATTTCCACATACATCTCTGATCTGTTGCAGGGATGTGTGCAGGGTGGATATAAATCAATGATTTAAAAAATCAGATTTTTTTTTATTTATTTTTTATTTAAATCATTTATTTTTATTTTTATCAAATGTATTTGAATAAAATGCTTTTGGAGTAAAAATCTATCTAAAGATAGTTTTCTATTTAAGCTACATTAATCATTTAGTTCATTCAGCATGAAATGGAGCTTAGTTATGTAGCATGGGGCTGTATATTCTGCAATATTTACAGTTTTGGTAAACACATTCAATGAATGCAAGCTGAGATAACATGCATTCACACAATGTCACAGTAACCATGAGATAAAACAAAGTTCAGGAATATTCCTTTATCCCATTGTTTTGAAAATCTGTGTACACTACAAACTGTATGATTTGAATCGGTTCTGATATCGCTGTTTTACTAACCTGACAGCTTATTATTCTAAATAGGAAACCTTATTTTTTTTTGCAAATGATAAAGATTCTAACTCCCAGCAAGATTAAGTCCTTACATTTTAAAGAGCACCTTTCATTTCAGATCCATCATGGCAGCGCCTGTTGGCGGACATCCACTCACCTGCTGCCGCCACGTCCCTCACCTTGTTGTGTCACTGCCACATCACCAGCCGTTCCATTAAAGTGAATGGGACTGTCGATGAGTCAACAGCAGGTCAGAGGAGGAGCCACTGCATGACAGAGATGACAGTTGCTCTTTAAAAATTATGATTTAAATCAAGCTATTTTACTAGAGATTTAAATCGTGATTTAAATCAAATCCACCCTGGCTGTGTGTTTACATATCCGTTGAATCTGGTGCAGATTGTAGCACCAATATATGTGAGTGCATATTTTATAACCTTTTTTTTTATAAATTAATGTTGTAGAATTATTATGCTATGTGGATTTTTGTTTTATTTTTAACTGCATTACTTGAGCTATAAGAAAAGACAATGAGGCCCCATTCACATGTGGTGATTTGAAATTGTGGGGGAAATCGCTGCAATTCTGCCCACGATTTCAAATTGCGTGTCAATCTCTGCAAAGTCCATGTTTGGATGCCATTATATCGGTTGTCATGTGACAGGATCACGTGGCAAACCGCGCCTTTAAAAATCATATGAAGTGTCCGTATGAATTGGCTGACCCTATGCGACACGCAGAATCATGTGACAATCGTACTTTGAAAATCGCGTAGTGGGAACGATTTTTCCCCCCTGCAGGTTATGTGAACGGCCTGCAGAGAGGAGAAAAGAGTTGCTGCACCCATCTAGGAGAGTGTGTACATTTTGTTTTTTTGTGTAAACCCACACTTCTTTTTGAAGAATTGCAAACATTTTATGTTGCATTTAATTTGAGAAGATTGCTACTAATGTTGCAGCTGGACACATACATAACCATTTACATACGAGAGAAACAGTTTTTTTAATAAATATTTGTGTGGTGGAAGAGACTATTATATATGTATTTATTTTTGGGTTTGGGAAATATTGTTTTTAAAGTGATACTAGTCTCCTTTTTTTTTTTCTTTAAAAATAATAAACATGTTATACTTTCCTCCTCTGTTGCAGTGGTTTTACACAGAGCAGCCTGGATCCCCCTCTCCTCAGGTCCCTCTTCAGTGCTCCTGGCCCCTCCCTCCTGTCGAGTGCCCCCCACAGCGAGCTGCTTGCTATGAGGGGCAACTGAGCTGCAGCTTTGTGTGTTCATTCAGACACGGAGCCCCGGTTTGGCTCCGCCCCCTCTCTAATGATTGGCTAACTTAATTTGATAGCAGCGGGAGCCAATGGCGCCACTACTGTGTCTCAGTCAATCAGGAGGGAGAGTCCCAGATGGCCAAGGCACTTGTGGAAATCGCTGGATAGAGAGGGGGCTCAGTTAAGTATTAAGGGGTGCTAGGGGGGCTGCTGCACACAGAAAGCTTTTTATCTTAATGCATTTAGATAAAAAACCTTCTGCCTTTACAACCACTTTAATGTTGCGTGTTAAATTGATACTAAACAATATCCATATTCTCCAAAAACAATTCATACACATACACTACTTAAAGTGGTTGTAAAGGCTCAAGGTGTTTTACCTCCATGCATTCTATGTAACAAGGTAAAGAACCTTCTGCGTTTAGCAGCCCCCCCCTAGTACTTACCTGAGCTCCATCGTGATCCAGCGATGTGCACAAGAGTAGCAGCTTTCTAGGGTTTCTGCCTCCTTATTGGCTGTGACAGCAGTGGGAGCCATTAGCTCCCACTACTGTCAATCACAGCCAGTGAGCCAATGAGGAGAAGGGCGGGGCTAAGCCACACACTGTGTCTGAATGGACAGACAGAGCAGTGGCTCAGGAGTGAGTATTCTCTGGTGCCCCCATAGCAAGCTTCTTTCAGGAGGGAGGGGCTAGGAGTGCTAGAGGAGGATCTGGGCTGCTCTTCACAAAACCAACTGCACAGAGCAGGTAAGTATAACATGTTTGTTACAGTATTTTGAAGAAAAAACTAAGCCTTTAATATCCCTTTAATAGTCCTGTAATCTATTTTTCATGAACTAATTTCTTACTGTTTTCTGACTCCATGAGCTCCTGAACTTTTCCCTTTTCTTAATTTTTCTTATTTTTTTTGGAATGAGCAGTACATGTTAGTTGTGGTCATGTGTACTTCTCTATACACACTACAAACCTCATAGGCCATCTTAGAAGAGATGGTGGCTATGTTTCTACATACAGTGGGATCATGGAGAACAAATGTAGCCACCCTCCTAAAGAGGTTGTAAAGGCTGAAGGTTTTTTACCCTCATGCATGAAGGTAAAAAAAAAACTTCTATGTGCAGCAGCCCCAGCCCCCCCCATCCTTACCTGAGCCCCCTCCAATCCAGCAATGTTAATGATAGCCTTGGCTGTATGGGCACTCTCCATCCTCAGTAGCTGAGACAGCAGTCGTAGTCCATTGGCTCCCTGTGAATCTCAGCCAATGAGCCAACGAGGAGAGAGCGGGGGGCTAGGCCGAGCCGCAGCTCTATGTTGAATGCATAGAGCAGCGGCTCGGGAGCGAGCACACAGCGGTGCTCCCAGGGCAAATGGCTTTCTCTGGGGGCACTGCTTGAGATGGAGGAGCCAGGAGTGCCAGTGGGGGACCCAAAAATAAGAGGATCGGGGCTTTTTGCAAAAGCATTGCACAGAGCAGGTAAGTATAACATGTTTGTTATTTCGAAAAAAATAATAATGAAGTTTTAATATTACTTTTATATTAAGTCAGATTAGAACAGTAACAACAAAATAGATTTGAAGGAGGCTGTGAGCAATAGAAGGTACTTTGAGTTAAGAACACACACTTGACTAGAATTTTTATTTTTCCAGTGTCGCTATAAGGAACATGATGTTAAAGTGGTTGTAAACCCTTTAAAACCACTTTAACCTACAGGTAAGCCTAGATTAAGGCTTACCTGTAGGTGCTTGAAATATCTCCCATACCTAGGACAAAATGGGAGTGCAGCCTCAGATACAAAGTCATAATGAAAACATAACAACGTACCATCATCCAATTAATAGTAGAAAGACAAAAGGGGGAGGGGGTGGGGGCAAGAGGATAGTTGCTGAAGCTAAACCTTGAACAACCCACCCGAATAATTTGTGGACTATCTCGGTACTAATGCACATGATAAACATTGTTTAAATAAAAGATTTTAATTACAGATAAAAATTATACAAAAAATGGACAGCAATGCACATCAAGGATTGGTTGAAGTCTCTACTAGTTTCGCGGGAGTACCGCTTCTTCAGGAGAGCCAATCTATACAATAAATAGTATAAAAAGATATATAATACAATTCAGCAATAATGTAGATAATTCATAAGAAAAATTAATTAGAACAATTAAGAGCTTACCCGATGAGTAATAAAACAAGCGTGGGAATGGGCCGCCCATGTAGTGCCCCCTGCGGCAGACAAGGGGGGATGGTGCGTCGATCTCTAGGTATAAGGTGTATAATTAATTAATTAAAGGACCCAATAAGTAACCCATACTGAGGTGAGGGGAGGGGGTATATAGAGGAAGAGTACAGGCAGAAGAGGGAAGAGGGAGGGGGAGAAAGCAAGGGTAAAAAAGGAAAGGGGGGGGGGGTTTGGGTGGTGGGGAAGGGGGGGGGTTTTGGGAAGGGGAGGGAATCACAAGGGAGAGAAGGAGATAGGAAGGGGAAGGGAGGGTGGGGGGAGGATAATGGGAAGGAGAAGAGGGGGGGGAAAGGGGGAAGAAAGGGGGGGGGAGAAGGAGCAGGTGGGGGGGACAGAAAAAGAGGGGGAAGGGAAGAAAAAGAGGGAAGGGGAAAGGGAAGGGAGTGGGGAAAAAGAGGGGGGGAGGGGGAAAAAGAGGGGGGGAGGGGGGGGCCGGAAGGGGAAAAAAAGGGGGGATAAGGGGGAAGGAGGGGGGGAAAAGAAAAGAGAGGGGAGGGATCCCTTGGGGTGTAATTGGGGGGGTAAAACTTACCACAGTAGTTACGTCTGTGGGTATATAAACAGCCAGCGCCATGTAGAAAGGGAATTCCCAATGGTGTGCAGGTGAATGGACAGATGGAAAGACCCTAGGTGCAGGTACACAAGGGGCCACAAGAGGTGTAATGTCCAGTGGTTCTGGTAAAGCAACCAGTATACGGTCATCCATGGAGGTATCCATATCTGTGACCAAGAATGCAGGGTAGTGCATAGACCAAAAAGGAGACACCTGTGGCGGTCCCCAATGCACAGCAAGGGTGTCCCGTTGATCACCGCCCTCACCACAGGAGAATTCCTGGTGTACATGGCCAGGACGAGATCCACGCTGCTCATCCAAGGGCAAAGCCCATTAAATGAGCTCCCCAACCAGGAGACGTCCAGACGCACCAGGGCGGCTACGTCCAGCGTCACCCGGGTCTGTTTCCCCGCACTACGCAGGTGCGCGATGTGCGGTACTGCGCATGTGCGCTGAGGCCAAGCCAGGGGGTGGGATGCCCCGAGCCAGGGAAGAGCAAGAGGGGATGGACCAGAGGGACATCCCCGCCAGGGGAAACACAAGTCCGCCACATATGGGAGGGACAGGCAGCCAAATGCCACGCCATTTACTCAAGGGGTGCTATGTACGCGGGAAAAAGAAACAATAATAACACATAATGATAACAGTTGTGGAAATAGTGGGAGTGTAATCCCAAGGGTGATTACTGTAATCGGGTGACATAAAACAGTGCCCTAAACAGCTGAAGGACAGCAAGAGGACCTACGGAAGAGGACAGACTAACAAACGGGGCATCAAAAAAGCATAGGCTAGTGATGAATTTAAGGTATCACCAGTCTGAAGTGAAAATGGGAATAAGGAGTGACAAAGATAAAAATTGTAAATAAAAGATAAACACTTAAATGAATAATAAATAAAAGAATTGGAGATAAATAGATAAAAATAAATAAAAAAATAAAAATAATGATAGTGATAATTAGAAATAATTATGAAGTGAAAGACAGGGCATCAGGGAGCCAGCCTATTGCGGCATCCCATATATCCCTGAATCAGTGCTAGGGTATGGTTAAACCCATAATAATAAAAAACTGCAATTGTTTAAAATTGCAGTAGGTAAAGCAAGTGAAGAGGATGTGAATGTGAAGTGTGGGTAATATCCGTCCCCATATTTGGGGTGAAAGGGTGCTAAATATGAATAATGCAAGGTGCCCCAGTATATTAGGAGTTAAACGTAGTATCTAGATAAGGCTGGGTAGCCAGGTTATAACCATAGAATGTAGAGGAGGGGTCGCCTACCATGTGTAATCCAAAATAGATACTCCAGGAAGAGAAGGGGAAAATATGGAATAGACATAACAGCCATGACGGGATAAGAGGTGTGGAACACCAGGTAGTTCCTTAATGGCTGTATTATGTCCAGTCCGTGTATAAATAAACCTTTAGTAGAGGTGAATGGATAGGAGCTGAATAACCCTACTCTAAGGGAGAAATTGATCTATGGTTGGTACACATAATTCACGACCACATCACATGTTAAACTGGATAATACAAACAATAGTTAATAGGATCAGTTAAATACATAACAATCATAAGGCCTGCCTAGTCAATACCGAAAGTGTCCAAAGTCCAAAAGTTGAGAGGGCAATGTATATACTATAACACCCAGTAATCAATCAGGTAAAAAATGAATATAAGGGGTTAAACATTAGAGGCACTCAGAAGAGAGAAACGGGTGTGTTATCCACCCTATAATTGAGAACAAAATGGGAGTGCAGCCTCAGATACAAAGTCATAATGAAAACATAACAACGTACCATCATCCAATTAATAGTAGAAAGACAAAAGGGGGAGGGGTGGGGGCAAGAGGATAGTTGCTGAAGCTAAACCTTGAACAACCCACCCGAATAATTTGTACCTGCACCTAGGGTCTTTCCATCTGTCCATTCACCTGCACACCATTGGGAATTCCCTTTCTACATGGCGCTGGCTGTTTATATACCCACAGACGTAACTACTGTGGTAAGTTTTACCCCCCAATTACACCCCAAGGGTTCCCTCCCCTCTCTTTTCTTTTCCCCCCCTCCTTCCCCCCTTATCCCCCCTTTTTTCCCCCTTCCACCCCCCCCCCCCCTCCCCCCTCTTTTTCCCCCTCCCTTCCTCCCCTTTCCCCTTTCCCCTCCCCTCTTTTTCTTCCCTTCCCCCTCTTTTTCTGTCCCCCCCACCTGCTCATTCTCCCCCCCTTTCTTCCCCCTTTCCCCCCCCTCTTCTCCTTCCCATTATCCTCCCCCACCCTCCCTTCCTTTCCTTCCCCTTCCTATCTCCTTCTCTCCCTTGTGATTCCCACCACCCAAACCCCCCCCCCCTTTCCTTTTTTACCCTTGCTTTCTCCCCCCCTCCCTCCCTCTTCCCTCTTCTGCCTGTACTCTTCCTCTATATACCCCCTCCCCTCACCTCAGTATGGGTTACTTATTGGGTCCTTTAATTAATTAATTATACACCTTATACCTAGAGATCGACGCACCATCCCCCCTTGTCTGCCGCAGGGGGCACTACATGGGCGGCCCATTCCCACGCTTGTTTTATTACTCATCGGGTAAGCTCTTAATTGTTCTAATTAATTTTTCTTATGAATTATCTACATTATTGCTGAATTGTATTATATATCTTTTTATACTATTTATTGTATAGATTGGCTCTCTCCTGAAGAAGCGGTACTCCCGCGAAACTAGTAGAGACTTCCAACCAATCCTTGATGTGCATTACTGTCCATTTTTTGTATAATTTTTATCTGTAATTAAAATCTTTTATTTAAACAATGTTTATCATGTGCATTAGTACCGAGATAGTCCACAAATTATTCGGGTGGGTTGTTCAAGGTTTAGCTTCAGCAACTATCCTCTTGCCCCCACCCCTCCCCCTTTTGTCTTTCTACTATTAATTGGATGATGGTACGTTGTTATGTTTTCATTATGACTTTGTATCTGAGGCTGCACTCCCATTTTGTTCTCAATTATAGGGTGGATAACACACCCGTTTCTCTCTTCTGAGTGCCTCTAATGTTTAACCCTTATATTCATTTTTTACCTGATTGATTACTGGGTGTTATAGTATATACATTGCCCTCTCAACTTTTGGACTTTGGACACTTTCGGTATTGACTAGGCAGGCCTTATGATTGTTATGTATTTAACTGATCCTATTAACTATTGTTTGTATTATCCAGTTTAACATGTGATGTGGTCGTGAATTATGTGTACCAACCATAGATCAATTTCTCCCTTAGAGTAGGGTTATTCAGCTCCTATCCATTCACCTCTACTAAAGGTTTATTTTATACACGGACTGGACATAATACAGCCATTAAGGAACTACCTGGTGTTCCACACCTCTTATCCCGTCATGGCTGTTATGTCTATTCCATATTTTCCCCTTCTCTTCCTGGAGTATCTATTTTGGATTACACATGGTAGGCGACCCCTCCTCTACATTCTATGGTTATAAACCTGGCTACCCAGCCTTATCTAGATACTACGTTTAAACTCCTAATATACTGGGGCACCTTGCATTATTCATATTTAGCACCCTTTCACCCCAAATATGGGGACGGATATTACCCACACTTCACATTCACATCCTCTTCACTTGCTTTACCTACTGCAATTTTAAACAATTGCAGTTTTTTTATTATTATGGGTTTAACCATACCCTAGCACTGATTCAGGGATATATGGGATGACGCAATAGGCTGGCTCCCTGATGCCCTGTCTTTCACTTCATAATTATTTCTAATTATCACTATCATTTTTATTTTTTTATTTATTTTTATCTATTTATCTCCAATTCTTTTATTTATTATTCATTTAAGTGTTTATCTTTTATTTACAATTTTTATCTTTGTCACTCCTTATTCCCATTTTCACTTCAGACTGATGATACCTTAAATTCATCACTAGCCTATGCTTTTTTGATGCCCCGTTTGTTAGTCTGTCCTCTTCCGTAGGTCCTCTTGCTGTCCTTCAGCTGTTTAGGGCACTGTTTTATGTCACCCGATTACAGTAATCACCCTTGGGATTACACTCCCACTATTTCCACAACTGTTATCATTATGTGTTATTATTGTTTCTTTTTCCCGCGTACATAGCACCCCTTGAGTAAATGGCGTGGCATTTGGCTGCCTGTCCCTCCCATATGTGGCGGACTTGTGTTTCCCCTGGCGGGGATGTCCCTCTGGTCCATCCCCTCTTGCTCTTCCCTGGCTCGGGGCATCCCACCCCCTGGCTTGGCCTCAGCGCACATGGCGCAGTACCGCACATCGCGCACACCTGCGTAGTGCGGGAAACAGACCCGGTGACGCTGGACGTAGCCGCCCTGGTGCGTCCTGGACGTCTCCTGGTTGGGGAGCTCATTTAAATGGGCTTTGCCCTTGGGATGAGCAGCGTGGATCTCGTCCTGGCCATGTACACCAGGAATTCTCCTGTGGCGAGGCGGTGATCAACGGGACACCCTTGCTGTGCATTGGGGACCGCCACAGGTGTCTCCTTTTTGGTCTATGCACTACCCTGCATTCTTGGTCACAGATATGGATACCTCCATGGATGACCGTATACTGGTTGCTTTACCAGAACCACTGGACATTACACCTCTTGTGGCCCCTTGTGTACCTGCACCTAGGGTCTTTCCATCTGTCCATTCACCTGCACACCATTGGGAATTCCCTTTCTACATGGCGCTGGCTGTTTATATACCCACAGACGTAACTACTGTGGTAAGTTTTACCCCCCAATTACACCCCAAGGGTTCCCTCCCCTCTCTTTTCTTTTCCCCCCTCCTTCCCCCCTTATCCCCCCCTTTTTTTCCCCTTCCGCCCCCCCCCCCCTCTTTTTTCCCCCCTCCCTTCCTCCCCTTTCCCCTTTCCCCTCCCCTCTTTTTCTTCCCTTCCCCCTCTTTTTCTGTCCCCCCCCACCTGCTCCTTCTCCCCCCCCATTTCTTCCCCCTTTCCCCCCCCTCTTCTCCTTCCCATTATCCTCCCCCACCCTCCCTTCCTTTCCTTCCCCTTCCTATCTCCTTCTCTCCCTTGTGATTCCCTCCCCCTTCCCAAACCCCCCCCCCCCTTCCCCACCACCCAAACCCCCCCCCCTTTCCTTTTTTACCCTTGCTTTCTCCCCCTCCCCTCTTCCCTCTTCTGCCTGTACTCTTCCTCTATATACCCCCTCCCCCTCACCTCAGTATGGGTTACTTATTGGGTCCTTTAATTATACACCTTATACCTAGAGATCGACGCACCATCCCCCCTTGTCTGCCGCAGGGGGCACTACATGGGCGGCCCCATTCCCACGCTTGTTTTATTACTCATCGGGTAAGCTCTTAATTGTTCTGATTAATTTTTCTCATGAATTATCTACATTATTGCTGAATTGTATTATATATCTTTTTATACTATTTATTGTATCGATTGGCTCTCCTGAAGAAGCGGTACTCCCGCGAAACTAGTAGAGACTTCAACCAATCCTTGATGTGCATTACTGTCCATTTTTTGTATAATTTTTATCTGTAATTAAAATCTTTTATTTAAACAATGTTTATCATGTGCATTAGTACCGAGATAGTCCACAAATTATTCGGGTGGGTTGTTCAAGGTTTAGCTTCAGCAACTATCCTTTTGCCCCCACCCCTCCCCCTTTTGTCTCCCATACCTAGGAGATATTTGCAAATCGACGTACGGCAATTTCTTCTGCGCATGCGCCGGAGTTTAGAAAGGGCACGCTGTGCCGTTTCTATCTCGGGTCATGCCGTTAAAGGCGGCTCCCACGCGCGTGCGGGTGCCCACTGCACATCGTGAATGGTAGATGCAGTCTTCTGGGACCTGTTAGTGTCCCAGGAGACTGCAGGGAGGTGGGAGGGAGGAAAACTTCTGTTCCCGAGCACCGCGGTGCTCAGAATGGAAGTGGGTTGAGGTTGAGTTACGTTTTTTTACTTATTTTATCTTTTGTGTAAATTATGGTGGTATTGCACTTCACAAAGTAGCATTCAAAAGTGAGAAAAATAAAGAAACAGCGTGAATTACTGTGAACATACAAAGATATTCATTATTGCTTGTGATTATGATTACTTTATCACAAAAAATTGACAAGGGATGCTTGTGATATTTTCTCATCCCAGCCGACACATGGGGGGTGTCTTTATTTTCATTGTAAGATGGGTGGGTGGTTCATGTTTAGAGTACAGGCTGGCATGTGTTGTGTCTACAGAGATACAGAAACAGTAGGGCTCTGGTGGTGTTTGGCAGGCATGAAAAGATGGCGTGCCAGCTTTGCTGTGGCATATTTATTGTAATACAAATTTGACTCATTTGTATTAAATACCTCTCTGTTAGAGAACACATTTCTTTGCTGCCGTTACAATGCCACTTAACTACATTGAAAGATCTATCTGTAAACCTTGTCAAAATACCTTTTTAAATTGCCGCACTTTGTAGTATTTTTCTCAGTGGGGGCTGGTGAAGTTTTGGGGGGGGGGCACCAGACCCCTCCCTACTTTTTGACTACTCCCAGTTCTCATAAGCCCCACCCTTTATTCCACTAGTTTCCACCCATAGTGTCAGGAGTATTTAGCTCGGCACCACAGGGCAGAGTATACAGCCCCGGCACCACAGGGCAGAGTATACAGCCCCGGCACCACAGGGCAGAGTATACAGCCCCGGCACCACAGGGCAGAGTATACAGCCCCGGCACCACAGGGCAGAGTATACAGCCCCGGCACCACAGGGCAGAGTATACAGCCCCGGCACCACAGGGCAGAGTATACAGCCCCGGCACCACAGGGCAGAGTATACAGCCCCGGCACCACAGGGCAGAGTATACAGCTCTGGCACCACAGGGCAGAGTATACAGAATATTTGTTACAACAGCAAATAAAGAGTGATCTCCACCTTTAGTGTTATGATACAATGTTGCCATTTGGCTGTGGAAAGCAGTCTGCTTTTGGTTTATTTCATTTTTTTTTTTTTATAAGGATCTGTAATCCTTTGCTTTTGTAAGGGATATCAGTAACTGTTTTTCAATCTCTGTACAGACGTCTGGGAAAAGCCATCAAGTTATTTGTGTTTTTCTGGGGGAGTGGAGGTTTTTTTTTTTTTTTTTTTAGAATGATGAAATTCTATAGATAATAGCAGAAGAGAACATCTCATAGAGCAAATCATTAAAAAAAAAAAGTAAAAGTGAAGCTGTATGCACAACGATCAGGCATATTTCCCTGATTTCAAGGCAGTGCTGAGATAAAAAGATATTTATATTGGGTTCAAGCATTGCCTGCCTTATGCTGCTTCTGAACTTTGCTCCTGGCCAAGTCCTAATAGTGATGGGCTGATAGGAATGTATCTTATGTCTGTAAGCACCAGTAGATTGCGCCACAAGTTTAAATACAATGTTCAAAGGGACCAATATTTTTTTTTTTTTTATGAACTTTCTTTTTGTTAAGCAAGTTTAGAATAAAATTATATATATATATATATATATATATATATATATATATATATATATATATATATATATATATATAAAAAAAATTTTCTTTCAATCAAATAACACAAATTACTCCAAATTTTCGAAGTGATTTACTGCTATACCATTAATTGAGTAGCAGGTCTAATTCATCCTCTTGCTATTCAGGTGTATTCACACAGCTAAATGAATCGGAAGAGGGACATACCTTTCATCTGCTAGTTTACATGGTCCGTATGAGTTTCATTTAGAAATACTAGTTTAATATAATGCAGGCAAGGCCAGTCCTTCTTATTAGATGCTAATCAAAAAACTGTCAAGCAAGAACCCTGCAGTAAATGTTGAATGTTCTTTACTAACTTTTTTAAATAATACAAGTTGTTTTATTTTTACTGGTCCTTTAAAGTGGTAGTAAATTCTTAAAAAAAAAAAAAAAAAAAAGTTTCCACCTGCAAGGCAATATCATTATGTGCTAGTTATGTGCTGCATACTAGCACATTGTGAAAAACTTACCTTTTAAAACGAAGCCCTCCAGCAGCATGCTGTCACCGCTCCAGAATCTTCCATCTTTACCCGGTCTTCCTTCTGGGTTCAGGGACTTTGGCCTTCTGATTGGCCGAGCCGCAATGACAGCATATGCGGAAGTCATAGCTGCAACGCATAGCTCTGAAGGAACAGCACGGGTAGGCTGTTCCTTCGAAGCGCATGCGCTCATGACGTCACCGGCTGCTGCTTGCTAGAATATCTCCTAAATGGTTCATGTTTAGAAAATATTCATTTTACCTACAGGTAAGCTTTATTATAATAATACCTGTAGGTAAAAATAACAAAAAACAGTTTACTACCACTTTAAACTCTTTTGGCCATACTTTTCCTGTGAGTCACAGGAGTTCACTTAGTTCTGCACTGCTGTGACTCAGAGTCAGCCGACAGCTGGCTTTAGAAGATGGCTGGTCCAGGTTCTGCAGGGATCCTGACAATCATGACCAGCAGATGGCTCTGCCCCTCAGTGCGACACTGAGAGCCTGAGCCAGCTGCTTCCACCCCCGTTCACAGGCTGGCACTCCAGCTGGGGTGGGCAGAGCACAGAGTGGATCGATGCTACATCCCCCTAGGTGAGTATGTTTGTTTTTTTGTTTTTTTTAAACCATGCACATTTCTTATAAATATACTGTACTTTTAGGTACACCCTTTAATGAAATAATGTTTTATACTTGAAGCAGTTTTTAGTTTCATCTTTTAACATTCTGGCTAGCTCTAAAAATTAATAGCTTGCTTTTTTATTTTCACCTAGGTCTTCTTGTGGGAACTCTTGATTCAGTTTTAGATTCAACTGCTAAAGTAGCGCCATTCAGGATTCTTCACCAAACCCCTGACTCTCAGGTCTACTGGTCCATTGCTTGTGGTGAGTACATGTCCGCATCATGTCGGGAGAGAAGTATGAAGACTGCAATCGCTGACTTCTTTCTATAAAGTCTGGTTGCCTGGCTGTCCTGTTGACCCCTGGCTGAATTACCCCCGAGTCTCGTTCTCAAATATATATAGTCACTGACCATGAATACATTTGCAGATATGGGGTTTTCACTTCACTTGCTACATGTTTGTTCCAGGTCAGTGACTTAAATTTAAAAAGGAATTAACAAGGAAAGATGTTATATTTTTTTTGACAGGTTTCGTTTACTACTCTTCAGCACCCATAAAGTAAACTGAAGGCAGGGTTGCCAACTTTCAGTAAATATACAAACAGTTTGTAAAATCCATACTTTTTGCATCTGTCCATGAATGTCCATTACAGACATGTAGGCTGCATGTCCGTAACTGACATTCATGGACAGATGCAACAATTATGGATTTTACAAACTGTTTGTAAATTTACTGAAAGTTGGCAACCCTGACTGAAGGTATTGTTGTGGTGATGTAGAACAAAGTAGCAGTTAGATTTTTTTTTTAAGTCTTCCTTAAAGAAGAAATAAACCCTCCTATTTACAGACAAGGAAGCTGCTATCTTGGTCTCGGTTTGATTTGCAGTTGCCACAGTGCTCTACACAAGATCAGCTATGACACCAGCCATTTGATGGCTTGCCAGCTTGGTTGACAGCTGACCTAAGCACATTAGTAACTGTAAGGTTCGATTCACACCTATGCGATTTGCAGTGCATTTAGTTCTTATGGGTCACGTTCACATCTGTGCAGT
Organism: Rana muscosa; assembly: GCA_029206835.1. NCBI lineage: Eukaryota > Metazoa > Chordata > Amphibia > Anura > Ranidae > Rana > Rana muscosa. Next base: position 144,018,839 of record CM055125.1, on the reverse strand, counting down.
TTCCACCAGTGCGTTTTTTGGAAAGGTGCAGGGGCTTTTTTACTTTCAGCATGGTGCATTTTTGGCTCCATAGACTTAAATAGAACTGCATCAAAAACTCATGAAAAATGCATGTTTACATACATTTTTTTGGTGTGTTTTTCTGCATGACAACAGACACCTACTCCTTGCAAAATTAACACATCCTAAAAGTGCAAAACTAATTAAAAACATGCCTTAAAATGGGCCTCAAAAGCACATCATCCGCAAATGCATAGATGTGAACCTAGCCTTACAGTTAATATTCAGGGCATGCCTTGATTGTAACTATTTTGGTATACAGGTAAAGTGGGTGTAAACCCTTACAATATACCCAGTGAAGTGACCATCTTCCTATGATACACAGAGATGAAAAAAATCCTCCTACATAAGTTGTATCTGATAATCTGCAGTAATTTGTCCTGTAAAGCCTTCAACACAAAGATCAGCACAAATCTGGCTTGATCTCTCAGCAGCAGAAAGCGGGGATGGGGATCTGAATTCACACACTGCACAGCTCAGAGAGAAGAACTCTGAGCCTGCCTGGAGGGAAGAGACCCCCCCTCTCCTCACTCTACAGAACAAGCATAGCTGTGAATATCAGTCACAGGCTGTGTACTGATGTTCTCCTGTCCTGTCACTTTTTTTCTCTTGGTGCTTGGAAAAGCTGTCAGAAGTGACTAATGCCCATAACAGAGAAACAAGGAAGCAGAGACAAATGCCACTTTGTAGAGCGACAAGTACACAGCATTTAATTTCATGTCTGAGGTTTATAACCAGGGCTGCTGTTAGAAACCACGGGGCCCCATACAGGCAACCTGACAGCCCCCCTCCCCCCAAAAAAACACAGTTTACTATACTTTAGTTATAAACGAACACAGTGGGTGATCGGTTCTGATCTCTCATTGTGTTCATTTAGGAAAGGAAGGGGCTGGTAAATATGACCACTCTCTACTCTAAAGGATCCTATTGTATGCTTGCAACTGCCAGCTGGAAGGAGGGAAGAGAAGCCAGCAGCACTGTGGGGGTAGAGGGGCCTGGGGCGAAGTGTAAATGTATGGTGCACAGAGAGGGTAATCAGTGCACCAATTACTGGAACCAATCCCCTGTATGGCTCTGCAGCAGCTGAAAGCCAGCAGCAGGGACAGGAGAAGATGCCACTTTCAGCTGCTGCAGAGACAGACATACAGTCCATCGGTTTCAGTAATCCCCCACCGCGCCAATTGCCCTCCCTGCATCTGATTTACCCTGCTGCCTGGGTCCCGTACAGGAGGACTAGTGGTACCCCCCTTATACTTTAAAGCAGTGGATTTAGTTCTGCTTTAGGAGCCCATTCATGTGTTCCTAAATCTTGCTGGGACTGACTTGGAAAAAATGTCTGAATGCAGACTGGAAGACCAACGTAGCCATTGTCCATGTTAGGCAGTATGGTTTCTTCTTTGAGATGATGAAACAGAGCTGTGATAATTATGGTGCCAGTTTTTATAGTTCATCCTTTTGGCAGTGGATGGGAGTGTGCAGATCAGGATAGTTGGATTGAAATCAAAAGTTCATATGTGCATTATTATTCCAAGTCAGAGATTCATAGCATTCACTTTATCACCATAATATCCAATCAACTAGCGGTAGCCTATTTAGGAGGATAATTCAGCAATGGCAAGATCTGTGGTGTTCTTCAATGAAAGGATTCCTTAAAATCAAAAATCTATGAAATAAAAACACACATAACATCTTTATTAGTCTTCCTTCCATGACCAGTTGCTTTCCTGATAACCAGCTTTGCCTTTGGGTGGGTCTGCATTGGTCGGATCACACAGTCTATGACCACAATGACGTGGTCCTGAAACAAATCTTTCTCTTCTCGTCCATGGACGGACACAGCTCCTTCAAATCTTGACTGTTGGGTTTATGTTCCGTCTATTAGGAGAGGACTAGGCAGAACATGTTAGATATGCATACATGTTATTTAAACAGAGTTGAAACAGCACTGCCCAGGGTGCGGTCCCTCTGAACATAACCCTCCACCCTGCAGCCAGCAGCCTCAGTTTTTTTCTGCCTAGTAGAGGAGAACGACCTGGCTCCCTTTGGGCCCAGAGTCCGGAAGAAACTTTTACTTTTTATTATTTTATTTTTTAGAATCTTCTATCAACTGCCGGCTGGGCATGACAGGCAGGATAATATAGATCCTTTTAGTCCCCCCAGTCCGGCCATCGAGCATGAGCAGACCTTAGCTACGTGCAGGGTCGGCCACGACATACCCCATGGCTCCAGGGGTGGCCGGTGAGCTATGCTCCAGGGTTCACATATGACCAAGTGGCTTGCTGTCTTGGTCACAGTGGACCGGGCCGACAGCTACTCCGTACTGCTCGGTTGTAGGTCTGTCAGGAACGCACCAGCAGGTCCTCGCAGGATGGGTAAGTACGGTTCCTCCTGCTTCGGTGGGATAGAACAGCTGGGCTTTCCTAAGGGGGTCATTAGGGGGCTCTCCTGCCCTCCCCTTGCGGGGCTTGCTGCGACTGGGGAATACCTTTTTGGGGGGCTCCAGGTCCCGGCGGGGGTCTGTGGGGGTGTCCAGGCCCGCTCTCTGTGTGGGGGGTTGTAAATTTATTGGAAGCCTCCGTGACTGGCCTTCTCGTCCACCTCGCTTGCTGGGCGCCATTTTTTGAATCACTGGAGGCATTTTTTTGGAGCATGTGCATTGCATTGCAATTTCCATTGGCGGCCATTTTACCGTGGCCGCGCTATGATGCAGGTCTGCAATTGCGGGCGGCCATTTTCTTGTGGTCCGCGCACTTTTTCTGAGGCACTCGGGGGCCATTTTGGAGTGGGTTTTGGCCTCTAGTGTTGGCTTCCTGAACAGCGCGAACAGCGCAATTCACCTAACACAGTTCCTCAGGCACACGCGGTGTGCGGATAGAGCGTGGGCAGCAGCGCTGAGCGGTCTCTGGCTAGGCGGTGAGTCCCCTGGGTATTACCCCCCCCCCCCCCTCGGTCAGTGCAGCAAGGAGGGTGGACAATAATTTTTGTCAGGTATCTTGACTGGGTCCCTAAGGGCTGTCAGTGGGCAACATGAAGTCAGAAGCTGGCGTTTTTTCCCCAGACATTCCGAAGGCAGCAACCGGTGCCCCTGCACCTGCTGTTCCCCTGGACGCTTTGTCGGCAGTCCTGGAGTCATTTGTTGCCAGGGTGGAAGCGGCTTGCGAGCGTAAAGGGGGCACTAAGCGCCCCCGCCATCGCCTGGGGAATGTTCTGACTCGGACTCGGGCCTGGCTGCGGCTCAGGACCCCGGTTCTGATATGTCAGAAGAGGCGGACCAGGACCTTCCCTGTGAGGAGGACCCCTCGTCCGGGTCAGCTCAAGACAGGGCACTTGTCAGTGCACTTATCAATGCTGTGAGGGACACTTTCAAGCTGGAAGATACAGCTGGGACTTCCACTGCAGGGTCTGTCCGTTTTGGGTCGCACAAACCGACCCGCTCTGCTAAGGTTTTTCCTTATGTTGATTTCTTTGACAAGTTCATAGATAAGGAATGGGAACGGCCGCAGAGGCCCTTTGCGGTCCGTTACCCATTTGAAGACAGCCTTTTGAAAAAATGGGCTTCTCCGGTCGTTGATTCCCCGGTCTCTCGGTTGAATAAAGTAACCACTATTCCGGGGGAGGGGACCCCTGCTTTTAAGGACCCTACTGATAGGAGGTCTGAAGCGGTGAGCCGCTCTATGTTCACCATGCTGGGGGTCAGCATTGCGGCCTATATTGGCGGCTACCTTAGTGTCTCAAACACTCACGGAGTGGGCAAAGATATTGCACCAGACTGTGGAGGAGCATCAGCTCCCTCCAGTATGCGTGTCACTGGCCGAACAGTTGGTGCTGGGACTTGTGTACGTCTGTGATGCTACCCTGAATGCAGCCCCTTTAATCTCCAGAGCTTCAGCATCTGCGGTAGTACTGCACCTCCTAATATGGCTAAAATGCTGGTCCGCTGACCAAGCTTCTACGAAAACTCTGGCAGATTTGCCTTTCAAGGATGGGAGGCTTTTTGGTGCCTCACTGGACGACATCATTAAGGATGTCACTGGAGTTAAGAGCACACTTCTCCCTCAGTCCACTAAAGGGAAGGAGCCGCGCCGTAAGCCTGGGCCCTCTTTTCTCACACAGAAGCAGTATTTTCGTCAGTCAGGACCTGCCGGCAGACCCTCCCATGCGGACAAAGGTCCAGCTGGGGGACAGAAGCATCCCTGGGTGCGTAAGCCCGCCAAGCCAGCAAACAAGCCTGCTACCGCATGAAGTTTTGCCCCCGCCCGATTCCAGGGTGGGGGGGCGGGTTTGCAGCTTGGTGGACCTCCCTGCTCTCCGACCAGTGGGTCTGCGAGGTGGTCACCTCGGGGTGCAAGATAGAGTTCCTTTCTTGTCCACCAAAAATATTTTTTCCCTCAAATCTGCCTCTCCTTACGGCTCGTCGGGCTGCCCTCCAGGGCGCAGTGCAAGACTTGTTGTGATCATACCCGTACCACCACAGGACAGGTTTCAGGGTTTCTACTCAAATCTGTTTGTGGTCCCAAAGAAGGACGGAGTTCGTCCAATCTTGGACTTCAAGGCCCTCAATGCCTTCATAAGGATTCAAAAATTCCAGATGGAATCGATTCGTTCGGTGGTGGCTGCGCTTTATCCGGGGGACTTCCTGGCGTCCTTGGATATCAAGGATGCATACTTGCATGTCTACATCTGCGTCAGGCATCAGAGGTTCCTGCGCTTTGCGATCGCCGAAGACCGCTATCTATTTGTGGCTCTTCCCTTTGGCCTAGCATCGACGCCAAGAGTTTTCACCAAGGTGCTCGCCCCGATTCTAGCTTTGCTGAGACAGCGCGGCATTGCTATTGTAGGCTACTTGGACGACCTTCTTCTGAGAGCTGCTTCAAGCTCAGAATTAGAGGAGGACGTGTCTATAGTCAGTCAGACTCTCCGGGAGTTTGGGTGGACACTGAACCTCCAGAAGTCGGTGTTAGTACCAACCCAGTGCCTAGAGTACCTGGGGTTGATTCTGGACTCCTCGGAGGCCGCTAGTCTCCGACCGAATACCAACTGTCGATCAATGTTCTGGAACTCCGGGCGATCAGGCTGTGCCTCTCCAAGTGGTCTCAGAGGCTGCAGGAGCGTCCAGTCAGGATCCAGTCAGACAACGCCACGGCTGTGGCGTACGTCAACCATCAAGGAGGAACAAGAAGTTCAGCTGCAGCGTCGGAAGTCGCTCACATCCTACGGTGAGCGGAAAGGAGCGTACCGGCCCTATCGGCAGTTTACATTCCAGGCGTTGAAAACTGGCAGGCGGACTATCTGAGTCGCCAGATACTGGACCACGGGGAATGGTCGTTACATCCGGAGGTTTTTCAACTCCTTTGCTGGAGATGGGGCACGCCGGATGTGGATCACCTGGCCTCTTGATTCAAATCGCAAGGTGTCAAGGTTCGTGGCCAGGTTCAGAGATCCCTGGGCAGACGCGTTGGTGGCCCCGTGGGGTCAGTATCGGCTAATTTTATGCCTTTCCCCCACTGAAGTTGCTTCCTCGTCTACTCCGCAGGGTGGAGACCGAGGGAATTCTAATCGGCCCAGATTGACCCAGGCGTCCCTGGTACGCCGACCTCGTGCGGCTGGTGGCGGACATGCCCTGGCGACTACCAATGAGGGAGGACCTTCTCTTACAAGGTCCCATTCTTCATCCTGCTTTACAGTTGCTTTACAGTTGCTGGCTTTAACGGCGTCTCTATTGAAAGCCAGGTACTGAGGGACCGAGGCCTGTCGGATTGATTCATTTCAACCATGTTGAGGGCACGGAAATCTTCTTCTAGGAAGATCTACTCTCGCACATGGAGAGCCTACATCTCTGTGTGAGGAGATGGAATGGCGTCCACTGACTTTTTCTGTTTCCAGGATCCTGCTGTTTTTACAGCGCGGAGTAGATCAGAAACTTGCCTTAAGCACCATTAAGGGGCAGATTTCAGCCTTGGCTGTTTTCTTTCAGCGACCCCTGGTGACTCATTCACTAGTAAGTACGTTTGTGCAAGGGGTTCGACATGTGGCTCCTCCGGTGCGCCCACCACTACCTCCGTGGGATTTGAATCTGGTGCTCTCGGCGCTTCAGAAACCTCCTTTTGAGGACATTAGGGAAATTCCTCTTTTGACACTCTCTCAGAAGTCGGCCTTCCTGGTAGCCATCACATCCGTCAGGAGGGTTTCTGAATTGGCGGCCTTGTCTTGCAAGTCCCCGTATTTGGTCCTCCATAAGGACAAATCGGTGCTACGCCCGCAGCCTTCTTTTCTTCCAAAAGTGGTTTCGGCCTTTCACCTGAATGAGGACATTGTGCTTCCATCCTTGTGTCCTCGGCCATCGCATTCCAAGGAGGTTGTGCTACATTCTTTGGACGTGGTACGTGCCCTGCGTGTGTACCTGTCTGCTACGGCTCCGTTCCGGAGGTCTGACTCACGGTTTGTGACGGTGTCTGGTCTGCAGAAGGGCCTGGTGGTGTCATCAGCCACCATTTCTTGGTGGATCAGGCAGACTGTCATTCAGGCCTATGCCCTTAAAGGGCGGGCGCCTCCTTTTCCCATTACGGCGCATTCGACCAGGGCTATTGGTGGCTCTTGGGCTTTCCGACATCAAGCATCTGTATCTCAAGTGTGTAAGGTGGCGACCTGGTCGTCCATTCCCACCTTTTCAAAATTTTACAAGGTTGATGTGAGTGCATCTTTTGGATGCTAGCTTCGGCCGCAAAGTTTTGCAGGTGGCTGTTTGAGGTTGCAACTCCTCCGTTGAGGAGCTCTGCTTGTTTGGGCTGAAACAGTTTTTTTTATTTATTTTTTGATTGCTGTGCCCACCCCTCGTTTTTTGACACTGCTTTGGGACGTCCCAACTGTCAAGATTTGAAGGAGCTGTGTCCGTCCATGGACGAGAGGAGAAAATAGGATTTGTTGTACTCGCCGTAAAATCCTTTTCTCTGTCGTCCATGGACGGACACAGCACCCACCCCTCCTCCTTTTTTTGGTTTGTACTGCTTTTCTACAAACTGAGGCTGCAGGGTGGAGGACTGTTCAGAGGGACCACCCCCTGGGGGGGCTATTTCAACTCTGTTTAAATAACATGTATGCATATCTAACATGTTCTGCCTAGTCCTCTCCTAATAGACGGAACATAAACCCAACTGTCAAGATTTGAAGGAGCTGTGTCCGTCCATGGACGACAGAGAAAAGGATTTTACGGTGAGTACAAAAAATCCTATTTTTGTTTGTGTAAGCAGGCTTAAAATCTGAAGCGGATAATTGACTTTTCTACTTAATGGTGCATCCAAAAAAAAAATCTCCAATATAAGCAGACAAACTAAAAGTCCCGCCTTGCAGTGCGGCTGCTCCAACGCTACAAGGTTTAATTGTTTTTAGTTTGGAGAGACATAAGCGCACTTTTACTCACCTGATCCTCCGTTCCCTTAGCAAATGGTGCTCCTGTCTGCTCCAGAAATGGACTGTCCCTCCGTGTCCTCTGGTCCATTGCTACAGTCCCGGCATTGGTCTTGATGACATCATAGGAACTTAGACCGCCAAAGCACAGAGGAGCCTGTGGGAGTGGCGGATCAGGTATGTAACGCTGCTTCTCTCCCCCCCCCCCCCCAAGGACCTGCCTTTAATTATTTCAGAATTTCTGTTTTTTTGGAGTTTTTTTCCTTTTGTTATACAAACGCAACAGCAAAGATGCCTGTTTAATTTTGACTGTCATTTAAAGCTAGGTTTACTTAACTAACACACACAGAACAGTACTTCCTTCTCCTGTAAAGTACACAGCAGACATAACAGGTTGTGTTTCTGTTTAATAGCTGAGTCACTCTAAGTAAATATTGGAAAAGCCTTTGTAGCTTTTATATTTTATTAATGTTTGATGCCACTGTGTGATTCTGTAGCAGGAAGAATTTCAGTTCTCTTTAGAAGTAAAATAAATGATAAATTTAAGAAGGGGAAGTGAGACTCTCCAGTAACTTGAAAGATTGGGGAGAGAACCCAATGGCAGCCAGCAAGTTTTCATGACAGGTTTCCTTTCCATTTGGTAGCAAAGAAGTTTAGCATTATAGTAATCATAATGTGGCACCTGAAGTGCAAAGATATTATGATCTTAAAACCCAATTGTATGTTAAAAAGCTTTTCTATCAAAGCCCTCTGACCACTTTGTTCTGTAACAAAGAGGCATCTCTTTTAATAGATATCCCGTTACCAGAAAAAAACCCCCACTGTACTGCATAAAGATTATGGCTCAGTTCTTAAAGAGGAACTCCTAGGACTAAACTAATAGTGGGGGTGGGGTCAGGGGGGGGGGTATGCCACAAATTTGCCCTGAATTTGAAGGAAATTAGTCATGCCAGAAACATGGGGGTTGCCATTGCAATTTATTTCTGATCTGGTATTTGCTTGACTGCACTTTACCCTGTGGCTTCAAGTGTAATGGCAAAACTTTTCTGTTTTCATTTTGGATAGAGTAATGGAGGGTTGTCGGTTTTTTTTTTTCCTTTCTTCTTTTTGCAATCTGTGTCCCATTGAAGATATCCCTTCGCTTCCTGTCCCATAGCCAAAACAAAAAGCGAGAGGGAGTCCCAGTGTCCCACCAAGGTCACCAGAACTTGGGTCCCCATTGGAAGATTTCCCCTCTATTACTGTTCTGATGTCAACCCAAAATTTGGGAATTTCTTTTACTTTTACTTTCACTTTCGATGATTGCAGTGAACAGGACAAATATAAAGAGAGAGAGAGAGAGAATCTCCCTAAGACCCCTTTCACACTGGGGCTTGCAAAGCGCCCTGAAACAGCTGCTGCTGTCTCTCCATTGTGAAAGCCCTGCTAGCTGACGAATAGCGCCGCAAAATTGACGGTAAAGCCCCGCTAAAAATAGCGGCGCTTTACCGCCGACACACCTCCCGCCCCAGTGTGAAAGGGGCCTAATGGGGACACAGCAATAAAAACTGAGAGGTGTTGTAATCCTTCTCCACTCTATCCAAAACCTACAAAAAAAAAAAAAAAAAGTTTTGCCTTTGGTTACACTTTAATTACAGAACAACGGACACATTATAAAAAAATGTAATTGGGACTTCTGATTTTTCTTCCACTCTCATGATCTGCATAAGTGATCTGTGTCAGTGACTCGGACTATTAGGCATCATGTACACGGGACATTGTTCAACCTCTCATGAACGATTTAACTTGACAGCTAGAAACCGGCGTGTAAAAAAGGGATTTTTATAACAGCTTGCCTGTAAAATCCTTTTCTTGGAGTACATCACGGGACACAGAGCGACTTAGTCATTACTAATGGGTTATATAGATTACCTTCAGGTGTTGGCACTGGCCAATTCCAAACCGGAAGTACCCTCCCCTATATAAGCCCCTCCCATCCGGGAGCACCTCAGTTTTGTAGCCAAGCAATAAGTGTCCCAAAAAGAGGGGTGGGAGCTCTGTGTCCCGTGATGTACTCCAAGAAAAGGATTTTACAGGTAAGCTGTTATAAAAATCCCTTTTTCTTTTTCGTACATCACGGGACACAGAGCGACTTAGTCATTACTAATGGGACGTCCCAAAGCAATGCCAAATGAGGGGAGGGATACATAAGCTGGGCGCCATCAGGCATGAGGCTCTTTTGCGGCCTGCAACACACTGCGCCCAAAGGCGACATCCTCCTGACTTCTGACGTCTACCTGGTAGAATCTAGTAAACGTGTGTACTAAGGACCATGTTGTGGCCTTACAGACTTGAGCCAGGGAGGCTTGGTGATGCACTGCCCATGAAGTTCCAACTGCTCTTGTGGAGTGCGCCCTAACTTTGAACGGAGGCGGTCTCCTTTTCAAGCCATAGGCTTGTATTATGACCTGTCGAATCCACTTGGCTAAAGTAGATTTTTGATGCTGCCTGACCCTTTCTGGGGCCTTCCGGCAGAACAAACAAAGTATCCGTTCTACGAATCTGAGCAGTGGCTTTAAGATAAGCTTTAACTGCTCTTACTACATCCAAAGAATGCAATAACTTTTCCTCTACCGAACTAGGTTTGGGGAAAAAGGAAGGAAGAACCACATCTTGGTTCAAATGGAACCTCGATACCACCTTAGGAAGAAGGCTGGATGAGGACGTAATACTACTCTGTCCTTATGGATAACCAGATATGGCTCCTTACAGGACAAGGCGGCTAATTCCGATACTCTTTTAGCCGAACAAATGGCTACTAAGAAAATCAATTTCCTGGTGAAAAGAACCAAGAAAATGTGCCGCAATGGTTCAAATGGTTGTTTCTGTAGAACCGACAGAACCAGGTTTAAGTCCCATGGACATATGGGAATACTAACCGGAGGGCTAATACGCATCACTCCTTGTATGAAAGCTTTGACTAATGAATGCAAAGCCAAGGGCCTTTGAAAAAAATATTGACAAGGCCGTCTGACCCTTGATAGTACTCAAGGCAAGCTTCCTATGTACAGCCCACTGTAGGAAGTCCAGAATCCTACCTATTACGTACTTACGTGGATGTCATTTCCTGGCCTCACACCACGTGATGTACGCCTTCTAGATCCTATAATAGATCTGCCTGGATACCGGCTTCCTGGCATTGATCATGGTAGATACCACAGGATTAGAGAGCCCTCTCTTTTTTAGAATGTGGGCTTCAATAGCCAGGCCGTCAAACCTAGGGCTGGTAAGGAAGGGTAGTATATCGGTCCTTGCGAAAGCAGGTCCGGACGATGTGGGAGGGTCCAAGGACTTCCCACTGACATTTTTACAATCTCCGCGTACCATGCCCTTCGGGGCCACGCTGGAGCCACCAGAATCACTGGTTTCTTTTCTACCCTGATTCTGCGGATTAATCGCGGTGGGAATGCATATATCAGCTTGAACTGATCCCAAGGGAACACTAGGGCATCCGAACCGCAAGCTAGGGGATCCTTTGTGCGAGACACAAATCTGTCCACCTTTGCGTTGAATCTGGATGCTAGCAGATCTACATCCGGTGTTCCCCACCGCTGGCATATTGCCTGGAAAACCTCGGGGTGAAGAGACCATTCCCCCGGGCATAATTGCTGACGACTTAAAAAGTCCGCTCTCCAATTTTCCACTCCTGGGATGAAAACCACGGATATGGCTGTGACATACCTTTCTGCCCATTCCAGGATGCAATTCGCTTCTCTCTGGGCTGCACGACTCCTGGTGCCACCCTGGTAATTGATATATGCCACTTCTGTGGCATTGTCTGATTGAATTCTGACAGGTGACCCTTGGAGTTTGGATGTCCATGCTACTAGGGCATACCGGGCTGCTCGTATCTCTAAGAGATTGGTGGGCAGGGCCTTCTCTGCTTCTGACCACTTGCCCTGGAGAGACCATTGCTCCAGTACTGCCCCCCAGCCTATGAGGCTGGCAACTGTAGTGACCACCTTCCAAGAAACCAGACTGAAGGGTTTCCCTTTTTCCAGGTTCTGGGGCACCAACCACCAATGGAGGCTCTTGCGAACGGAAGGGGACAGGGACATTGGTAAGTCTAAAGCCTGAACTTTTTTGTTCTAGGCTGACAGTATGGCCCTCTGCAAGTTCCTTGAATGGAATTGACCGTAGGGTACCGCTTCGAATGAAGCCACCATTTTTCCCAGCAGCCTTATACACAGGCGTATGGATGGTTTTTCTTTTTTGTACCCACTAAGTGGGTCAAATCTTTCAAAGACGACACCTTCTCTGGAGGTAAGAAAATCTTTCTCTGATTTGAATCCAGTCTTAGCCCCCAAGTATTCCAGGCTTTTGACTGGTTTTAGGGCTGACTTGTCTCAGTGAAAAAAACTAGAAGTGGTCGTTCACAAGATAATCAAGTATCTGGAATCTCACGGTTGCATTATCAACCGAGTGGTCTATCAGCAACAAGTCGTCTAGATATGCCATTATCGTTACACCTTGTGTTCCTAGTTTGGCCAATCGTAGGGCCAGAATTTTTGTGAACACTCGTGGTGCCGTGGCCAGACCGAAAGGTAAGGCTCTGAACTGAAAATGGCGCCCTTCTACTGCAAGGCGTAGAAATTTCTGGTGGGCCGGACAGATGGGAATATGCAAATAAGCATCCCTTATGTCGATCGAGGCTAACCATTCCTGCCCTTGTAGGGCGGTGGCCACCGATCGGATCGACTCCATCCGAAAAAGTCCTGATATGTAGGAACTTGTTTAGCCCTTTTATATTTAATATGGGCCTCATGTCCCCATTTGGTTTGGGGACTGTGACAAGGTTCGAGTAAAACCCAAACCCGTTTTCTTCCAAGGGAACCTTCATGATTACCCTTGGGGCAATAGTTGCTCTAGTGCCAGAAGGAGGGATCCACTCTTCTGGGGATCGCTTGGCACGTTTGACCTTATAAAATGGGCAGGAGGAATGTCTTTTAACTCCAGCCTGTATCCCAGACTTACTGCGGAGATCACCCATCTCTGATGGTGTCCCGCCAGGTCTCTGTGAACAACTGAAGTCTTCCCCTCACCCGACTGAGTGGGGGCAACCCTTCATGACTTAGGGGGAGGTTTTGTACCTCTCTTGACCCAGGGTTTCTTGTTACCCTGTGATTGTCCCTGATTTCTGCCCCCTGGATTTGACCGCGGAGGCCGTCGGAACTGTTTCACAGCCGATGTGCCAGGGACTGGAAAAGTAGGCCTCTTAAAAGAAGGACTTCTACCCTTGTTCTTAACTGGTAAGAGTGAACTTTTACCGGCAGAAATTTTCTGGATATATTTGTCCAGAATTTCTCCAAATAAGCGTTCTCCATGAAATGGGAAGCTAACCAGCAGTTTTTTACAGGGAGCTTCAGCAGACCAGTTTTTGAGCCACAGAAGCCTACGCATATGTACTATAGACAGCGTAAAGCGGGAGGCCTGTTGGATTGTATCCTTTATGGCGTCCACTGCAAAACACAAGGCTCTAGGCAGGTCAGCTAGGGCAAGAGCCTGCTGATCTGGTAAGTCCCTTAAGACTTGTTTCAACTGATCTTTCACTGCTTGGCAGACTCCAATCGCTGCTACCGCAGGTTGTGTCACCATGCTTGCTGTAGAGAAAGCAGATTTTAGTAAAGACTCCAATTTTTTATCTATTGGGTCTTTGAACATTGGAACATTATCTACTGGACATGTCAGTGATTTGTTAACAGAAGAGATGGCTGCGTCCACTGTAGGGACCCTCCATTTTTTTATGAACTTATCCTCCATGGGATAGATCACCGGAAAACTCTTGGGGGGAGCAAATATTTTATCAGGATGCTCCCAATCCTGGTAAATAAGCCCTTCTAATAAAGGGTGGATTGGGAAGGAACAGACAGCCTGGGGAGCTTTTAGCGACCCCAGCGAGGAAACCGTAGTGGATGGTGGTTCCGCCAGAGGCATTTTAAATGCTGATCGGACCATGTTAGTCAGAGACTGAACCCATAATCTTTCAGCCTGAGATGCTGAGAAAGGTTCTTCCACTGTTGATTCCTCTATAACTGAATCAACCTCATCCTGATCCCCTTCAGGTAGGTCGATCTCTGTGTGGGGCTGTTCCTCCACTAACAGGCACTCTGAAGGAGGAGACGGAGATCGGACGCGCTTTTCCTGTGACAGGGAAGCAGCGATCAATGCTGTTAATCTCTCTTCCAATCCTCCCAGAGTTGAGGATAAAACCTCCTCTGTTATATATACAGGAGCAGGTGGACTGGGGACAGCCGCAGCACCAGGCACTCCTGCGGGGTTTCTACGGCTACTGACCTCTGAATTCTCAGGGGAGATTGGTGCAGTACAAGCATGCCCAATATCCTCAGAGCCCGATGGAGACCCCTTTGGCTTCCTGGAAGACCTATTTCCGGAGCGTCTGGACGACATATCCTTTAAGCACAAAGCTGAGGTATTCCCGTCGTCATACACCAATTTTTGCTGGTAATAGTCTAACACAGTTGCTGCTATATACCAGCTGGTGTCCACTAAAGTGCCTTTCTATGGGGATGCCTGCATCAACCGCCTCTGTGTGCCACTGTTTGTTGCTAGCTCTGTTTGCATCCAGCTGACACTTGTACTGTGTCTTTTAACCATGCTGGGACGCCTGCACATGCGCAGAAGCGCCGCGGCGCGCATCGAGCGTCATCCACCCGCCCCGCCCCTTTTTTTTCATAGGCGCGTGCACGCGCCCGCGCGTGCGCCCGTGCGCCATTGGCGCCCTTTTCGAAATCAAACAGGGACTAGGAGCCAGGGCCCTTTTTGCCGGAGGGCCTGTGCGGTGGATGAGCGCAGCAACAGGGCAGAGGAAGTGGATTCCCACAGAGAAACTTACCAACTGCCTGGATCTTTTGACTTGAGAAAACCAAAGATCCACATGACAAGAAAAATGGACTACAGCGGCCTCTAGTGGTTTAACACAGGTACCGCGGTCCCTTTTTTTTTTTTTCTTGACTACTATTAACATTTTACATTTTCAGTAGTTACAGGCAAACACAGATCTTAGCGGGAATACCGTTAGGTAACAGACAGAAAGACAAATTAGGCTTGGGGGTCCCCCAATAGAACCAAGTTCCTGGGGGCCCCCACTTACCTGTTCCCCGCCGCAGGACTTTGTTTGGTCCACAGAAGTCCAAACTTCACCTATCACGGCAGGCATTGTAATTAAACCTTCAGGGACCGGGTTCCCAAGGATTCCACTCCCCTGGACCTGTATAGCACCCTGCACAGACAACATCTTGGTCGTGGGTATGACCAGAGCTCTGGATCCCAGGGTCCAGCCCTCCTAAGAGAGGCATTACAGGCAAAACCTTGCTCTTCTGCTGCAAGGCCCGGGTACCGACCGTTTTTTTTTGGGGTTAAAATGAAAAACGTCTGTAAACAAAACGATGCTAAACGTGAGTTACTGCGTTTAGCCGTATTTAGCACTTAAATTGCCTCTAAACTCAGCTTCTGAACGCATTTTTTTGGGTTCCAGAAAAAGCCTCTAAACTCAACTGCCTAGAAACGACTATAAATGACCCTGTGTACTGATAAGATAACATAGAGGAGAGTTCAGGAGCAGTAGAAAAAAAAATGCACAGCTGCTCCTAAACGTCCGTTTACCAGCTGCGGTGTACATGAGGCCTTAGGCCCCATGTACACGGGACGTTTATTTAAAGAGGAAGTAAACCCTCTGGAAGAAAAAAAAACACCCTGCTAGACAAAGGCATAATGAGTTAGTATGCATAGCATACTAGCTCATTATGAATTACTTGCCTGAGATCGAAGCCCCCGCAGCAGTCCTCGTTCCTCTCCTCCGTCTCTGCCATCTCTCTTAGAGCTGCTAAAAGTCCATGTGTGCATGGGACATATAGGCTAATATGCAGGGGTATTTAGAGGCAGGAAAAAAACAAAACGCTGGACGCCCCAGGGAGCAGCTGTAAAAACATCCTATGTGCATGAGGCCTTAAAGGAAACTTTATCTAGAATTAAACTATTAGATTAGGGCAACAGTTTCATTCATTCTAGGTCAGTGGTTCTCAACCTGGGGTCGAATGATGATTTGCCAGGGGTCACCGGATCCTGGGCTGTTCTTGAAGCCTGCATCACTCTCCCAGACTTTTTGCGGCCGCCCAGCAGGGCTATCCCTGGAGCCTGTGGCCACCCAGCTGGGCTGTTCCTGGAGCCCGCAGCCGCCCACTCAGCCTCTTGGCAGGCGCCCATTCAGTTCACGGCATGGCTGGGGGGCAAAGACTAGAGGTCAGCTGACTGGTGAGGAATGTGAAGTGGGAAGGGCTGGAGGAGACCCTATCTCCTGATTGCGACATAGTTGTCACTGCTACAAGACACCACAAAGTCAGAAACACAGTGAAGCCGGAGACACAGTGAGTGACACTACCTGTGATTATAGTTGCCATTAAAAGGACTCCAGGGATTGCTAAATGTCTACGGGTTAGGGGTGCAAATTACTTGTCCTGAAAATAATTTTACTGTTAGGGGTCCTCACAACTTAGGAAATTTGATCAAGGGGTCACGGCACTAGAAGGTTGAGAACCACTTTTCTAGGTGAACTGACAAGGAGTTGAAAAGCTGTCGTCTCACAAATATTCCTTACTATTTTTGTAACTCACTTGTTAGAATAGATAAATGCATGGTCCCTAAAATGTTGTATGACAGAATACAGATTTCAAAATGGTTTAGATGATTACCATATGACAGGTATAGCCCCTGGAAGAAACAGCGGATGAATACATATTATGGAGAGATTTAACCAGTTGTGGACACTGGACATACTACAGGCATCCAAAACAACGTCATCAAAGCACACAGGACATGTGAAGTATGTTCTCTCCTGCTGCTCACCCCTCATCCCCTCTCTCCCCTTTACACTTACCAACTATTCATGACTGTCAAAATGAGTCAAGATTTGTTACATAAATATAGCAGCTGTAATAATGTTTTTAATCACTGAGGCAAGATTGTTTTTTGTAGCTATTCAATTCCATTCATCTGCAGATCAAAGGGATGAGCTTTGATCTACAAATGATTTCAGGTAAAGCAACCTAACAAAAAAGATAAAACTCCATGCTGCTCCTCTCCTTAACTATTTATATTCCTGCAGATGTTTTTGAAATGTCCATTTTTTCTATTCTTTATTTATTACACTAACTTATATAGTGCTGTCAATTTACGCAGCACTTTACATATTTATTATACATTCACATTAGTCCCTGCCCTCAAGGAGCTTGCGGTCTAAAGTCCCTAACTCACATTCATACATACACATACTATGGCCAATTTAGACCGGAGCCAATTAACCTACCAGCATGTCTATGGAGTGTGGGAGGAAACGGGAGTACCCAGAGGAAACCCACACAGGCAAACATGCAAACTCCAGACATCGAGTGCTGTGGTTGGGAATAGTTCAACTTTATTATAGTTTTTTTTCCTTTATTTTTCAGTGTGACATTAACCACTTGCTTATTGTTCAATACAGATACATACGGCAAAGTGGCTCTGCTGCGCCAGATCACTTCCAGGTAGGGGTCGCGCACCACCGGTGACCCAGCCATGCTGTGATTAAACACAGCCGAGGGATTATCGTTAGCACCCGCCGATCGTCCAGAATTTACATAGAGAGGACAGAGCCCTGCCCTGGCAGCAGGGAAGTAACGGATTTCCTTTCCCCGCAAAGTAGGGAATTAAATCTATTACTTGCCTTAGTAAAAGCACCTCGCACAGTACACCATAACACTGGCTAAGCACACATTTAATCCTTGATTGCCCTAGATGTTTAACTCCTTCCCAGCCAGCCAGCCAGTGTCAATAGTACAGTGACAGTGCATATTTTTATTACTGATCACTAGTGTCCAAATGTTCGCAGCAATATCGCAGTCCTGCTATAGGTTACTGATTGCCATCATTACTAGTAAAAAAATAATAATAAATTGAGTATATATCCCACAGTGTGTAGACGTTTGTTGCGCAAACCAATCAATATACGTTTAATGGGATTTTTTTTAATTTGATGCGTTATATTGCAGAACGTAAAAATTTTTTTAATTTTTTTTCAAAATTGTCTTTACTCTTTCGTCCATGGACCGACACAACTTCTCTATTGACAAAGTGGGTATTATCCGTTAATTAGGAGTGACTAGGCAGAAAAACTTGTAAAAAGTGTTGCATCACACCTTCTACAGTACCGCCCAGGGGGCGGACCCTCTGGGTATACCCTCTCAGTCTGCACATCGCAGATCAGTTTTTTTCTGTCTAGCAAGGAGTAGGACATGGCTCCCTTCGGGCTCATTGGTCCGGGGAAAAAAGATATATATATTTTTTATTTTTTTGCTACATTTGTTGTTTCCTGCGATCTTCGATCAACTGCCGACTGGGTGACAGGCTGGATCCTCGATCCTTGTAGTCTCCCCAGTTTCGGCCATCGAGCGTGTGCCGACCCTAGCTACGCGCTGGGTTTTCCACGACATGCCCGTCGCTCCACGGGTGGCCGGTGAGCCTACGCTCCAGGGCCTGCATCGGACCGCTCAGCTTCGGCTGACCTTACGGCCGAGTCGCAGCAGCCTGGCCGGTGAGCTTACGCTCCAAGGCTTGCATCGGACCGCTCAGCTTCGGCTGACCTTACGGCCGAGTCGCAGCAGCCTGTCCGGTGAGCGTCTTGCTCCAGGGCATACATATGATCGTCCCTTCTGGGTCCAATCACAGCATGCCTGGCCAACAGTCACCTTCCGTGCGCGGACGATGATCTGTTTGGAATGTCTTCCAGCAGAATACATGCAGGATAGGTAAGTAAAACTCCCCTGCCTCGGCTGGGTGATTTAGCTGGACATTCCTGGAGAGATCAAGTAAGTGGTTGTGGCCCCTTTCTTCCCTCTCTCCCTGCCTTTCCCTCCTCCCTGGGCTTCTAGCTAAAGGTTGCTGGGTGCTGGGGGTCACCTAGGGGGTCCCACTGGAGCGGGGCTGGCTGTAACTAACATTTAAAAGAAATGTCATTTTTGCTTACCTGTGTTTCTGTGTCTCCATGCTGTCGGCGGCCATTTTGAGGTGGTCCATGCCAAGTTTGGCCTCTTGTAACTGCCTGGCGGCCATCTTCCTGTGGTTCGGCCACACCCACTGGCCCCTATCAGGTGATCGGCGGCCATGTTGGTCCACCCTGTATGCAGATATTGCCGTTCGGCGGCCATCTTTTTGGGGGCTATGGCTGCCTGACCTCTATCTTCTGTCGGCGGCCATTTTCTTAGAGCCCACATTATCTTCCATACAGACGTTTTTGGCAACCATTTTGCGAGAGCCTCCGGCCTCTAGGGTGCATTACACTGGCGTGAAAATTCACACAGGAAGTGCTGATAAAAGAAGCAGACTGACACAGCAGCAAGGGGACAGCATCACAGGCGCAGCATAGCAGTACCTATCCAGGGTGGTGAGTCCTCTGGGTAACCCAGCATCTCTGCAGCGCAGGAGGGTGGCCTATTGATATCTTGCCTGGAGCCCTGTGAGTGTCAGCGTGTGGTCAGCATGGCATCTGAGCCAGATGTCTTCTCCCCTGAAACACCAGATTTAGCAGCTGGTGCCCCTGAGGTGTCTATGAACGCTATGACTGCAATCCTAGAGGCGTTTGCTGCCAGGGTGGAAGCAGCACACGGGAATACAGGGGGTAGTAAACGCCCCGTCCCCTGCAAGCTTCTGGGGATATTTCTGATGCAGAACCAGGTCCAGCTACGGCTCATGGCCCAGATTCTGATGCATCAGAGACTGCAGACCGTGACCGATCGGACAGTGAGGAGGACTCCAAGTCCAGGTCAGTACGCGAGACGGCTTTGGTATCTGACCTTATTACTGCAGTGCGGGATACGCTAAAGTTGGAAAGGACTGAAGAAGTAGCAGATACTCCAGTCCCCTTTGGGTTTCGTAAACCTGCCCGCACTGCTAAGGTGTTCCCTTGTGTGTCTTATTTTGACAAACTCTTATACAAGGAATGGGAGAACCCACTGAGGGTCTTTACAGCCCCAAAGAGGTTTGCAGTACGGTACCCCTTTGAGGAGAGTTTTCTGAAGATATGGACCTCTCCCCCTATAGTGGACCCTTCGGTGTCCAGACTTAATAGAGCCACCACTATTCCAGTAGAAGGGGCTCCTGTTTTCAAGGACCCTGTGGATAAGAAGGCTGAAGCACTCGCTCGCTACCTATACTCAGTGGTAGGCTCAGCAGTACGCCCGGCATTGGCGGGGGCCCTAGTGTCTCAGACACTTACTGAATGGGCAAAATTGCTACTCCAGGGGTTAAAGGAGCGAGATGCTCCTCCTAATGAGATAACTTTGGCCGACCAGTTGGTCCAGGGCCTTAAGTTTGTCTGCGAGTCAGACATGGATACTATTCCCCTGCTGTCAAGAGCTTCGGTTTATGCAGTAGCAATACGCCGCCTGATCTGGCTAAAGGGCTGGTCTGCCGACCAGACTTCCAAGAAAGCCCTATTGGATCTGCCTTTTAAGGGCGACAGACTTTTTGGGGCTTCTCTGGATGACATCATCAAGGATGCTACAGGAGGTAAAAGCACTTTGCTTCCCCAAACTAGCAAGGGTAGGGGACCACGCCAAGGGCAAGGGCCCTCCTTTACTGCACGTAAGCGTTTTTTTCGCCCTCTTAAGGCGACAGGGAAAAGACCCCAGGCCGATAAAGCGCCTGCCCAAGGACAAAAGCGTCCTTGGTCCCGCAGACCCAACAAGCCTGTGGACAAATCTGCGTCCACATGAAGGTCCGCCCCCACCCAGCTCTCGGGTGGGGGGACGTCTTCGCAAATTCGCGACTCAGTGGACTGCTCTAGTCTCCGACAGGTGGGTTTGCGAAGTAATCTCCTCAGGCTACAAGATAGAATTTCTCTCTTGTCCACCAGACAGATTCATCACCTCCAATCTCCAGCTACTACCGACCCGTCGGGAGGCCCTGTATGGGGCGGTCCAGGGTCTACTGGAACGCGGGGTAGTTATTCCAGTTCCAGAACAGGAACGGGGTCAGGGTTTTTACTCATCTGTTCATTGTGCCAAAGAAGGAGGGGGTTCGTCCAATCTTGGATCTCAGAGCCCTCAATTGCTTTGTGAAGGTACAAAGATTTCGGATGGAGTCGGTTCGATCCGTAGTCACGGCTCTCCATCCGGGGGACTTTCTGGCCTCCTTGGACATCAAGGACGCATACCTGCATGTCCCCATATACTCCAGACACCAGAGGTTTCTGCGATTTGCTATCGGGAAGAACCACTACCAGTTTGTGGCCCTCCCGTTTGGCCTTGCCTCAGCACCCAGGACGTTCACCAAGGTGCTCGCTCCGATTCTGGCACTTCTAAGACAGCGGGGTATCGCTATCACAGGTTACTTGGACGACCTTCTGCTGAAGGGCCCTTCAAGCTCAGAATTAGAGGTAAGCGTGTCCATTACCTGTCAGACTCTTCGAGACTGTGGTTGGATACTAAACACGCAAAAGTCAGTATGGTGCCCACTCAACGCCTAGTGTACCTGGGGTTGATTCTGGATTCCTCAGAGGCAAAGGTATTCCTCCCTGTGGAGAAGTTGCAGACCCTCCGGGCTGCAGTACGGCAGCTGACTTCCAGGAATTGGTCGTCACTCCGTTTTTGCATGCGAGTGTTGGGCCTCATGGTAGCCTCCTTCGAGGCGGTCCCATATGCTCAATACCACACTCGAGTGTTACAGAGGGAAGTTCTGTCCAGATGGAACAGATGCCCTTCATCTCTGGATTATCAAATCCGAGTGAGCCACCTAGTCAGGAGATCCCTGGTATGGTGGCTGACAGCACCGGCTCTAATGGCCGGGAAGTCATTTCTTCCGGTTTACTGGATAGTGATCACGACGGACGCCAGCCTTACAGGTTGGGGGGGAGTCTGGGGTGTCCAGTCGGCGCAAGGTCGCTGGACCCCAGAGGAAGCCCTCCTGCCGATCAATGTCCTGGAGATCCGGGCGATCAAGCTGTGCCTCTTCAAATGGTCTCAGAGACTGCAAGGGCGTCCAGTCAGGATCCAGTCAGACAACGCCACAGCAGTGGCATATGTCAATCATCAAGGAGGAACAAGAAGCTCAGCTGCAGCATCGGAGATCGCTCGCATCCTGAAGTGGGCAGAGAGGAGCGTACCGGCACTGTCGGCCGTGTACATTCCGGGTGTGGAAAACTGGCAGGCGGACTACCTGAGCCGCCAGATGCTGGACCAGGGAGAATGGTCCTTACACCCGGAGGTGTTCCAACTCCTCTGCCAAAGATGGGGCACACCAGACGTAGATCTTCTGGCTTCCCGACTCAATCGGAAGGTATTGAGGTTTGTGGCCCGGTCAAGAGACCCATGGGCAGACGCAACGGACGTGTTGGTAGCATCGTGGGGCCAGTATCGGCTAATCTATGCCTTCCCTCCCTTAAGGCTTCTTCCTCTTCTGCTCCGCAGAGTGGAGGCAGAGGGAATTCCAATGATCCTAATCGCTCCAGATTGGCCTCAGCGTCCTTGGTACGCCGATCTAGTACGTCTGGTAGCAGACGTCCCCTGGCGCCTACCACTACGGAAGGACCTGCTGTCGCAAGGTCCCATATTCCATCCTGCTTTACAGTCATTGGCTTTAACGGCATGGCTGTTGAGAACCAGGTACTGAGAGACCGGGGCCTGTCAGACTCAGTAATTTCTACTATGAGAAGTGCTCGGAAACCGTCCTCTAGGAAGGTCTATCACCGCACTTGGAGGGCCTACATCTCCATGTGTGAGGAAATGAAATGGCATCCGCGTACCTATTTGGTTTCCAGAATCCTGCTGTTTTTACAGCATGGGGTAGACCAAAGGCTTGCCCTAAGTACGATTAAGGGACAGATATCTGCCCTGGCTGTCTTTTTTCAGCGACCCCTGGCGACTCACTCTCTCGTGAGTACATTTGTGCAGGGGGTTCGACATGTGGCCCCACCTGGTCCTCTCGGTGCTTCAGAAGGCACCGTTTGAGAATATTAGAGATATTCCCCTGTTGACACTTTCTCAGAAGGTGGTCTTTTTGGTGGCTGTTACGTCAGTTAGACGAGTCTCTGAGCTGGCAGCCTTGTCCTGCAAGGCTCCCTATTTGATTTTCCACAAGGATAAGGTGGTGCTGCGGCCGCAGCCTTCCTTTCTTCCGAAGGTCGTTTCGGCTTTTCATCTCAACGAAGACATTGTACTTCCATCCTTGTGTCCTCAGCCGTCGAATCCTAAGGAGTCGGCGTTGCATTCCTTGGACGTTGTCCGAGCTTTGAGAGTATACATATCTGCTACTTCCCTGTTCCGGAAGTCAGACTCACTGTTTGTTTCGGTGGCTGGTCCCAAGAAGGGCCAAGCAGTCTCATCGGCCACTATCTCTAGGTGGATCCGACAGATAGTAATCCAGGCTTACGCCTTAAAGGGTCAGGCGCCCCCCTTTCCTGTCACGGCGCATTCGACCAGGGCAATAGGTGCCTCTTGGGATTTCCGACATCAAGCGTCTGTTTCCCAACTATGTAAAGCGGCGACTTGGTCGTCCGCTCACACTTTCACAAAATTCTACAAAGTTGATGTAGGTGCATCTTCGGATGCCTCTTTCGGCCGCAAGGTTTTGCAGGCGGCTGTTTAGAGTTGCAACTCCTCCGTTGGAGGAGTGCTGTTTTGTGTTTTGGGGTGAAGTTTGTTTTTATGCTGTTACCACCCCTCGTTTTTTCTCTGACACTGCTTTGGGACGTCCCACTTTGTCAATAGAGAAGCTGTGTCGGTCCATGGACGAAAGAGTAAATAGGATTTTTTACTCACCGTAAAATCCTTTTCTCTGAGTCCATGGACCGACACAGCACCCACCCCTCCTTTTAAGTTTGTACTGCTTTTTGACGAACTGATCTGCGATGTGCAGACTGAGAGGGTATACCCAGAGGGTCCGCCCCCTGGGCGGTACTGTAGAAGGTGTGATGCAACACTTTTTACAAGTTTTTCTGCCTAGTCACTCCTAATTAACGGATAATACCCACTTTGTCAATAGAGAAGCTGTGTCGGTCCATGGACTCAGAGAAAAGGATTTTACGGTGAGTAAAAAATCCTATTTTTTATAGCGCAAAAAATTAAAAACGCAGTGGTGACCAAATACCACCAAAAGAAAGCTCTATTTGTGGGAAAAGGGACATACATTTTGTTTGGGTACAGCGTTGCATGACCACGCTATTGTCAATTAAAGCAACGCAGTGCCGTAACACAAAAAAATGGCCTGGTCATGAAGGGAAATAAATCTTCCAGAGGTCAAGTGGTTCAAAAAGCTCAAAATTGGGGAAAAAAAAAAAAAAAAAAGACGTTTTATTTTGTAAATAACTTTGCAATACCTTGTACCAGAATTGTAATTTTAGTGTCTTTTTAAATGAGGAAAATTTATAGATAAAACTGTATAATTTTTATCTACAGCAATGCTACAGTGCTATAAATTAAAAATGATAAAAATAAAAAAGTTTTTTTGTTTTTGTTTTGCATTCATTGTTTCTGGATTGCATATAAAATAGTTAATGCAAGACAATATCGCCAAAAGAGCGTTTTTTGTCCTAAAAATGACAAATATACATTTTACTTTTTCATAAGTTTTGACAAAGTTGTTGCCGAATCAATCAATAGACCCATAACAGAAATGGAGAAGTTGCTCTAGTCCATAGTTTTTGTACAGGTGTGAGAGTTGACGTGGCTACTATTCTGAACACATTGCCCTGTAATAAATACTGCTGCAGATTTTTAAAGTGCTCTCCATGACCTTTGTGAAAGGAGAAGGCCTCGGCAGCGCAGGGAGAATATACACTGAATGATTTATTCCTGTTTGTCACAGCATCGTTTCACATCTCCCCTTCAGAGGAATCCATTTCAGTGTAGAGTTTCATGAATTGTTTCTGGGATGCTCTTACAGTATAGAAGAAATTCTTCATATAATTCTTGGCACTTGCACTGATCTTCCCTCCGCAGAACTCACCCACACACTTGCAGCATCTAGTCCTGCTTGCTATGGAAAAGCATCTTCTTAGAAGTGAGTGGGTGGGGGTTTCCTCTAATAAGGGAATGCTGAAATGAATCTTCCCTGTAGTATCCATGTTTATTTCAGCTTGTTTTACAGTGCATCTATTTTACATGGGTTACAATATGAACCACTTTACATTAGGCTGGGCACCCCTACTCCGTAACAGGTTTAAAGGGTCAGTAACTTTACAGGTTACTTTTTTTGTGTAAGTTTTATTAATAAAATTCACAGATATGTCTGCATAAACGCTGATATTATAGATAGTCAAAGCAGAAGTATAGCAAAAGCTATTTTCGCTATACTTCAACTATAGAGGACAGGAGTGCAGTTTGTTCTGCACTCATGTGATCCGTTTTTAACAGACAGTGGGCTGAAGCCCACTGTCGACCGATGTCACAGATCTGGTCCAGGCTCTGAAAGGATCCAACCATAAGCCTGGACCGACAGCTAGCTCAGCCTCTCAGCAGTTTGCTGAGAGCCTGAGCCAGCCCCTCCCACCCCCTCCACAACCCAGAGCTTCAATGAGCGTGGGGGTGGCAGAGCAAAGAGCTGGTGGCTGACAGTCCCGGTGTTCTGACGAGAAATGCCCCGTGTCGAATAATTCCCGCCCTGTACTGCGCATGTGCAGCCGAAAGCCGCCGAACATTGGAATACAATTCTGATGCTCGTGCAAGTCTTCAAGAGGCAGACTTGATCATGATGGGCGCGTGTGAGGGGCGGATGGCAACAGAAGGGGGCGTATTCGGTACAGGGGGTCCCCGGGTTACGAACAAGATAGGGACTGTAGGTTTGTTCTTAAGTCAAATTTGTTTGTAAGTCAGGGGAGCAGCTCAGGAAAGAGCAGTGATTTGCAAGCTTCACTAGGCCGGACCAGGCCGCGGCCACGACGGGCAGTTTTAGCGGCCCGGCAGGCCATCGGACCGTACCAGGCCTGTGGATGGGCAGGCAGGATGACGAGGGGGGGGGCCTTAACTCGCAGCCAGGCCAGGAACGGCTTACTCCAGCAAGGCACAGGGCAGGAAGATGGCGGCGGCCGCGGGTGTGCAGGATCGATGTTTCCCTGAACGGTCACAGGCGGAATCTCCGCAATACAGGCACAGGACGCAGCAGGGTATGGAGAGGAACAGGCAGGCATGTAATTAGGTTGTTTTTCTGCCTTTTTTGTGCACAGATGGCTAAGGATGGAGTGCAGGATTCTTGGAGCTCCTCACTAACACGGCAGTGACGTCACTCGGACCCCGTTCGTAAGTAGGAGTCGTTCGCAACTCGGGTGTTCATAACTCGGGGACCCCCTGTAATTCTGGATAAGATGGGGGCGGAATTTGACACAAAACTCAAACACATTTCCTAAACAAATATATCTCTGCTATTCTTCCTACACGTGTTAAGGGCAACACACCATTAGTGTGCTTGCTACCCAGAAAACCTGGCGTAAACCACCCCTTTACAGAGTAGCACAGGGTCACCCTGCTACAGTATATATACATATATCTATCTCCATTACAGTTTCCCTTTTAAGAAATGGCACCATTTAGAATTTAGTAATATTCATTAGTAATAAGTACTAATATGACAATGATTGGCTGTCTGTTTTAATCAATAATATGAGAGTGTTGGTTAATAAAGTGACAAAGGTGCACAGGTATCAGATCAGCTGTGTGTAAATTGAAACGTGAGCCTTGTCCTTTATCTTTGCTATTGTAATTTAGTTATATGCATTTTAACCCTACTCCCAGAGTGAACTACTAAAGGGGTTATCTATATCCACTAACAGTTTAATTGCATAATCTGGAAAGCTTCTTAACACTGCAGCCTGTCTGCCACTCAGTAGTGCAATCATGAATTTAGCCAGTAAAGGAGACTTGGTAATCTCTAGTTTACTAATCTCCTCAATGAACTGAACCAGGATTTACTCAATACTGAAAGTCTATTGGTAAAAGATCAGAATGCCTGTTCTTAGCTAGCTAGAGATCAGCAACTCTTTTGTCACCTGTCTCCATCTACAGGGCACAGTGCAGGCATCAGAGATCTGTTAATATTGATATCTCAAGTAAAAGTACCTGTCGCCACCTGTAAGGAATCCTATATTCTAATTACTAAATATTTTCTGATATACTGTACCCGTAAATAAGATCAACCTAATTTAAGTAATCTTATCAGTCTTCTTTAAATGTGTAGTACTGTATACTTTGTATAAGCCAGTCAATTGCTGTATGTATTTTAATTGTTTTTAGCCCCTTGCCCACTTCTTTTACAAAATTATTTTATTAGTAGAAAAAGTTAATTCAACAGATTAGCCTGACATTGTGCTGGTTACATCAAACATAACATAAAGGGAAATATCCCAACAGAGTGATGCAATAAGAATGGTGCAAAGTTCTCCAATACAATAGAAATTGTAATTTTAAGTCCATAATGAACACCCAATGCTCCGAACTATACCTTATGGTGGACTAAAACCTGGAAACGCTAAGTGATAAAAAGAGGGTGCATACGTACATGGATGAACTGTATACAAGTTGCAAAATTTTAATCGCTGTAACCATCTTCACTAGACCCACCCCTGGAGGCCAGGTGTGTCATATGGACAATTATACATAAAAAGAAAAGTGAACAAAAAGGTGGGGAATAAGAGGGAAAGAAGAGAGAAAAGAAAAAGGAGAAAGAGAAGGGAGGAGTCCAACATGGGGGTGGAGCAGAAGTCTATTAAATTGAAAGAAGAATATTATTGAGCATGGAAGGTTGCTTGCATGTTATACATGACTGCCAGACCCTGAAAAAATTTTTGTGAGTGTCTGAGGCAATTTCTCATTGGTCATGATGTCATTCATGCGATTTTTTTTTTTTTTTTTTTTCTTTCAATAAATTTTTATTTTTCAATTCAAGACATGTACAGAAAATCTTAAAAAATTGTTGTTTAAACATGACAAAGGGTTATTTCCAATTGTTTATGTCACAATGTTCTCATCAAGAGATTAAAAAAAAATTAAAAAAAATTAAAAATAGGCATTCAGGGAAGTCACACCCCACCTGGACGCCCCTAACGGGATCATCCTGCGCCCAGGTCAGGGCCCCCCCCCCCCCAGCCCGCCATCCTCATATGAAACCAATAAAAAGGAACTCGGAATCTTAATGAAGAACAGTACTATACTCATATACAATAACGCCCATCAAATTTAAGACTATCAAATCTTTGAATCATGTTTAAGTATCGAAACAAAAATAAAAGAAAAATAAATAAAACAAAAGATAAAAGAACCAAGAATAGAAGAAGAAAGAAATAAGAAGAAATCACATGCCGAACATGAGGCCCTTTAGGAATTAGAGCGGTCAGGGTCATGCCTGACCTTCAAAGAAACGCCACAGAAAACTGCCTCATATTGCCTCAAATTTAGGGATTAAATTAGTTGATATGCTAACCATCTTCTCTTGAGCCATAATCCAAGAGATCTTATTGTGTATAGCCTTAATGGATACCCTGGGCTTTAGGGGTGCAACGGATCAAAAAACTCACGGATCGGATCGATCCTTGGATCAGGGGTCACGGATCGGATCATTTTCGGATCGGCAAAAAAAAAAAAAAAATTACTAATATCCATGTAATTTCCCCCTCACTGTAATATCCACAATCTTCCCCCCCTGTAATATCCACAATCTTCCCCCCCCCGTAATATCCACAATCTTCCCCCCCCCCGTAATATCCACAATCTCCCCCCCCCTGTAATATCCACAATCTTCTCCCCCTGTAATATCCACAATCTTCTCCCCCTGTAATGGGCATCTCCCCCACTTACCTTACTCTCCCGCCGGCCAGTTCAGATCCACGAGCAGCGAGGGTGAGGGGTGATGACGTCAGCACGCACAAGGCCGCCGCCGGGTGTACCAAGATGGCCGCGGCTCCGGAGCTAGGCCGAAGCCGCGGCCTTTCCTAAGGCCAAGGCCGCGGATCGCGGTGTGTGCCGATCCAAACGGGGTGACCCGTTCGGATCACGGATCGTCACTGATCCGTTGTACCACTACTGGGCTTCCTCCAAGATCTAGCAATAATAATTTTAGTCCCCAGAAGTATAAAGTGAATCAGTTTTCTAGTTGGTTTAGAAACGTTGGGAATATTGTCATTGAGGAGAGCAACAGAAGCTGACCTAGGTACTGAACACGAAGTGACCTTAAATATGAGATTAAAAAATTTCTTCCAGATCGGCCTGATCCTAGGACATTCCCACCAGATATGCACCATCAAGCCCAATAAATGGCAGCCTCTAAAGCAGTTGGGATCCGATTCTGGGTAGATGGATGCAAGCCTGATGGGAGTCATATACCATCTCATGACAACTTTTAAGTTAGCTTCCATGAGGGAGGTGTTCAAAATACTGTGGAATGAGCGAAAGTTGGCCTTTTGCCAGGATCCTAGATCCCAATTTAGCTGGAGGTCATCTTCCCATGCTTTCATGTATGAGGTTTTAGTAGCTGTACAAGTAAGTGAAGAGTAGATGACAGAAATGCCCCCCCTTTGTCCCACGGCCGATCCGCACCAGATCTCATAGTCCGTAAATTTGGGAGGAAGAGGTTTCTCCGTCCAAATATCATTCAAGAATTGTGAAATCTGTTCAAATCTAAATTTTTCAGAGTCAGGGAGGTCAAATTTATTTAGACAATGGGGCATGGTAATAGGACCCCGATTTGTAAAGTATTGTCCTATCCTATATAGACCTTTGTTTGTCCACCAACTGAAGGCCTCGGTATCCATACCAGGAAAGAATTTTGGATTATTAAAAATGTGTGCTAGTGGTTGTGCTACAGACACTAGAGTGGGAAGAGGACGGAGTCTGTCCCAAAGGGCAAATGATTGAGATAAGGAAGGGGATAAAATAGGTGGTCTCTGTCTTTGTGGGCACCAAAGCAGGTACTCTAAGGATAATTGTGGTACCGCTTGTTCTTCTATCAGCACCCAGTCCGGTTTTTCAATCTTGGAATAAAATATAGATAATTGTGCTAGTCTGGCAGCTAAAAAATAATTATATAAGTTAGGCAAACCCACCCCTCCCTTCTTCCTATTTAAATATAGGGTGTTTTGGGGAACTCTGTAACTAGATTTGCCCCATACGAATGTGAGAATTTTACTTTGTAAGGAATTTATCTGATCTTTCCTGATGGGAATGGGGAGGGAACAAAATAACGTATTTTTCGCTCCATAAGACGCACCTGACCATAAGACGCACATAGATTTTAGAGGAGGAAAATATGAAAAAAAAAATCTGAACCAAATGGTGTACTAAAATATTTAATAAAATATAACAGAATAATATTTCTACACTGACAACCAATGTAAGGGGGCACTCTACACTGATCCCCAATGTAACTGAGACATTTACATGACCTCAACACAACAGGAGTATTTGCATATTGAGACATTTACACTGACCAGTGATGTAAATGGTGTATTTACAGTAACCCCCTCTCTCTACTAATCTCTGAATTCTTATCTCTCTCTCAGAACAACTCTTCCCCTCTAACTCATCTGCTAACCTCTGTCCCCCAAACCCCTAATCTTCTAACATCTGCACTCCAACCCCTCCTTCCCATTCAACTCTGCAGCCTCTGCACCTCAAACCCCCCTCTTAAATCCCCTCTACTTGCCCCCTATCCTCACCTGTATGCTGTTCACACCTTCTAGGTGGGCGGCATGCAGAGGTGTGGGCGTAATTAGCATATGAATCGCGGCGGCCGACCTCATTAACATAACAATGCCCGCGCAATTTACATATCAATGCCGATCCTGTCGGGGTTAAATAAAGAACAATACCCTTTTGTTTCTCTCCCTGTAGTAGCTGAAGGCAGAGGAGAAACAGGATTTAGCTGGGGCAGAGTGATGCATAGGGCATCGTTCTGCTGCTGAAACGATCCCCCTATCAGCAGCTCTCCTGGTCAGTATTCGCTCCATAAGACGCACACACATTTCCCCCCGTTTTTTGGGGGGGAAAAAGTGCGTCTTATGGAGCGAAAAATACGGTAGATATAAAATTCTAGGGAGTAATGTCATTTTCACTGAATTAATCCTGCCCAACCAAGATAGTTCGAATTTGTCCCAATTTTTAAGATCTGTAATAATTTTATGGAATAGGGAAGGATAGTTACTTGTGTAAAGAGATTCTGTTCGAGCAGTCAGAAAGATTCCCAGATATTTAATATGAGAAGAATTCCATTCAAATTTGAAAGACTGTTTGATGACGGAAACTATGGGTAACGGGAGGGAAATATTTAGTGCCTGTGACTTGGCAAAATTGACCCTGAGTCCTGAAATATTAGAAAAATCAGAAATTACTTTATAAAGATTCGGGAGGGAGGTAATGGGAGAGGTAAGAAAGAGAAGCAAATCGTCTGCGAAAAGTCCGCATTTATGCATCTGATTCCCACAGGTTATGCCTTTAATGTCAGAATTTTGTCTAATGGCTATGGCCAAGCTTTCAATGGCCATAGCAAAGACAATAGGGGATAGTGGACAACCTTGTCTTGTACCCCTGGCTATATTTATCGGAGAGGAATAATATCCCTGTATACGAATTTGAGCTTTAGGTTGAGAATACAGAGCTCTAATAACTCCCATAAAACGTGGGCCAAAACCCCATCGTTCTAATAGGGGAAAAAAGTATTGCCAGGATACAGAGTCGAAGGCCTTCTCCAGATCAAGTGCTAACAGGAAACCCTGTTGTTTTTGACCTCTGTCCCAGTTGGACTGCAAAAGGGAGATCATATCAATCGCTCTTCTCACTTGATCTGGGCCTTGTCTTCCTGGCATAAATCCTACCTGATCCTTGTGAATATATTTAGTAATAAAAGAGGAGAGGCGATTCGCTAAAATTTTAGTGAGAATTTTCAAATCATTATTTATCAAAGAAATAGGGCGATAATTGGAAACTTCTTCTGGGTTTTTATCCGGTTTGGTTATAACAGTAATGTAGGCTGTATTAAGTTGTGTACCTAATTGGGAACCCCTTGTAGTAAAATTATTTTTTTTTGTTAAATATGGGGTAAGGGTGTCCTTGAAGGCTTTGTAGTAGGGAGCTGATAATCCATCAGGTCCCGGGGCTGATCCCGCCCTGAGATCTTGAATTACTGCTGTAACCTCTTCAACAGAGAAGGGAGCTTCTAGGATATCTCTATGTTCCATATTCAAGGATGGAATAGAGAGGCCATCTAGGTATGAGGATACCGAGGTTCATGGGTATATTTGAACGGTCGCTATAGAGTTCGGAATAAAATGTCTGAAAAGCCTTTAGTATCTTTTCAGGGTTAGCCGTGGGGTTCTGTCCAGCAATGCAGATCTTAGGTATGGAATAAACTCTCGTTTTAGGAGACAATTTGGATGCCAACATTCTACCTATTTTACCTGTTTGAGTATAAAATTTATTACGTGTCCAACGGAGAGATTTCTCCGCTTTTGTAGTGAGTGCTAAATTGAGTTCTAGTCTACTCCTTTCAATCTTAGACAATAAGGATAGAGAAGGTTTCCTTTTATGCTGTGTTCTCAGGGTCCTGTATGATCTCTCCAATCTATCAATGTCCGCTTCCCTTTCCTTTTTGATTCTTGTCGAAATTTGGATAAGCTTGCCCCTAATAAAGGCCTTATGAGCAGCCCAAAGGACTTCAGCGGAAACATTTTCTATATCATTAAAGCTGAAGTATTCTTGAAGAGCTTTATCTATTTCCATTTGTATGGCTGGATCGGAAAGTAAAGACTCATTTAGTCTCCAATTACCCCCCTTTGATCTACCAGTTTTAATGCGTAGGAACATGAAAACCATGGAGTGATCAGAAAGGACCGTGTCTTTGATGATTGATTTAATAACATCCGGGAGAATATAGGAAGGAACCAGGATATGGTCAATCCTAGAGTAGGTGTTGTGTGGGTGAGAGTAATGAGTATAATCTCTTATAGAAGGATTAGATTCTCGCCATACATCAGCTAGGCCTTTATCATGCAAAAGTCTAGCTATTTTCAGGCTTATCTTAGTGGGTCTGGTTAATTGGGTCGAGGGGGGTTTGGATTTGTCCAACCCCTGATCAAATGCTGCATTGGAATCTCCCCCCCAAATGATTGTGCCCTCTAATTGAGGAGATAGGGTGTCCAGGATGAATCGAAAAAATTTATCTTGCCCTGAATTGGGGGAATAATATGAAATCAGAGAATATATTCGTCCCTCTATTGTGCCCTTAACCAGTATAAACCTGCCCTCAGGATCTTTGAAATCAGATATGAAACTAAACTGGCATGATTTTGAAATACAAATAGCCACACCCTTAGTTTTCTTTTCGGCATTAGCTAAAAAAAATTGTGGGAATCGGGAGTGTATAAAGCTGGGAATGAATTGCCTAGGGAAATGGGTTTCCTGAATCATGAGTATGTCAATACCCAGGGATTTATAAGAGTCAAAGAGTTTGCGTCTCTTAACAGGGGAATTCATGCCTTGAACATTATGTGTAGCTATTTTGAGTGAACCTAGTACGGAATCAGCCATGGGACTCAGGGAGGGAGCTGCCATTGTCATCCACTATATCTACCTTACCGCAATACACCATCCTCAGGATCTGTAAGTGTTCTAGACGGGTAATCAAAAGCCAAAGGATCATGTTGCGGGTACCTTCAATTGAATCTGCAAAAACCAGAACTGCCAGGCATGTGATAATAGGATTAGAGATAGGAAAGGAGAAAAAAGGAATGAAAAAGTGGAAAAAATAAGAAGAGTAAAAAATTGTCATAGAAAAACAGTAATAAAAAAATTAAATTAAAAATTTTAAAAACCGAAAAAAGGATGAAAACGATCTCGAGGAGGATAAATTCCTCCCCCAAAGGTAGAAAATGAAAAGCCCATTCCCTAAGGAAAAGGCTATTCCTTCCACAAAGTCTCTAGGAGACTCAGGGGAAGGGTGGAAGCACATGGGACCCACCCCAGCCAGGGCGCCCCTTAAAAAAAAACTAAAGACTTACTAGATCTACCATATTCAGGTCTGTCCGGAGGGACCCCCACTTCTCCCCCCTGAAGTGGATAGAGGAGCGAGAGTCTCACCCCCCCCCCAAATTGGACAAAGAACTCTACAAGTAGTAGATCGAACTCAGAAAAATTGAGAGGGGGATAAAAACCCCTTGCAAAACATTTTGGAAAAATTTAAACAATCAGAACAAAAAAAAAAAATAATTCGTTCCAGACTCTTAGAATAAATCTTTCCTGGAACTCATGGGAATCGCGGAGTACAAAGTATAAATTGTGAGCTTGGGTCTCTTCAAGCGGGACCATTGTCTTTGGCTTTCTTGGTTCTTGCCCTGGTCCACAAGGGAGATTGAGGGCTGGTAGGGTTCGGTCTCTTTGAAGATTGTGGGCCACTTCGAGAAGTGTCCATGTAATTTTCTTGAGTGATGATCTTGAGATTCAATAACAGTTTTTCGCCGTTAGGAAAAGTAGAAAAGGAATGATTCTTCCCTTTGTAAGAGAATTTTACTGCAAATGGGAATGCCCACTTGTATTTAATGTCTTTTTGTATGAGGGCTAGAAGTAGAGGCTTCATTGCACGTCTGCGTTGCATTGTAGAGGGAGAGAGGTCTGCATATAATTGGATTTTATGACCCAGGCATAGAATCGTAGACATATTTCGCGCCTTGCTCATTAATTTCCTCCTTTATCGCATAGAAATGGGGTTTAATTATTATGTCTCTCGGTAGACCATCTTTCCTTAGAGGACCTAAGGCCCTATGTGCTCTATCTAGCTCCAGGCGGTCTTGTGGAATTTCTGGGATTAGGGATTGAATCATATTTTGAATCGCTGCCGGGATGTCAGTTATGGATTCTGGAAGTCCTCTAATACGGATATTATATCTCCTGGACCTATTTTCCAAATCGTCGATCCTAGACAAAGCTGTATCTAATTGTTCTTGAATAAAATGGACTTGTTCTGCATTTTGATTTGTGGCGGACACTGTTTGATCCAACTTACACTATGTGTTCTCAATTCTGGCTCCTAAATTCTGAAAATCAGCCTTTAATTCTCCCGTGATTTTAGCCGCAGTTTGAGAGAGGCCCCTATCAAGTAATTCAGCCAGGGTCTGGTACAAGTTGGCCATAGAAAATGTAGATGTATTGGCCAGAGAGCTGACAGGACAAGAGCTGTCCTGATCCATAATAGGATTAGCCAAAGGGGTTAATGCTGAGTTCTCCTGAAAATGTTCCCTCAGGGATTCATGAGGGGGATGAGATGGAGAGATAGTCTGTATAATAAAGCCAGATGCGTGTGAGGAACATTGTTGGGCTATCAGATCTGCCATATTAATTCCCTTTGAATTTACCTCAGCACTGTCACAAACAATCTGTGACTCGGCGGCCATCTTGGATTTTCGGGCGGAATTTCGATCGGCCGTTGCGGCTTCCATTGAGCCGTAAAAATTATTATTTATAGATGGGGGGGGGGTGCCGGGAGTCTGGGGGTTCTGTGGATACCAGTGGTTCCAAATTTCGTTCAGTAGAACCGGAGTTATGGGCGCCGCTGTGCTGGGGTGGTGAGGAGCTACTGGCTCAAGCAGCCATCTTCAGAGCTCCGCCCACAATGCTCTCCCATTCATGCGATTTTTAACTACTTCACAGCTAAGCACAGGAGTTTTTCAAGCTCTTGCAATGGTCAACTAAGTTTCAGTAAAAAGATGCAGAGCCAATTGGCGCTCTGGGCGAATGATTTCCAGGATTGGTTTACAAAGAAGGGCCTCATAGGGGTCCCTTTTAAGATTGGAATAAAACATGTTACGAAGAAGGGTATAAATAAACCCTGACCCATAGTCTACATTACTTAGGACATTCCTACCAAATATGGGCCATAGTTCCCTCCTGTGAGCAACCCTGGAAACAAAGGGGAATAGGATGGAATGACGCGAGCTAGTCTAGCTGGTGTATAGAACCATCTATAGAACACCTTGTAGGCATTCTCCAAAATGAGGACATTCTTGGAGCTCTTAGAAAGGGCTGTTGTCATGATCTGCCAATTCTCTGGATCTAATTGTCTTCCAAAATCCTTCTCCCAATTAGAGGTGGTAAGATTTCCCTTGGGGTTTCCTGAATTAAATAGTTGATGAGTAAAGTAAAGATATTAATCCCGGAGAATGAGACTGTGCCCTGCAGAGGCTTTCAAAAGTGTTCAATGTATATGGAGTGGGTCAGGATTTTATAAGTTGTTAGAGGAAGTGTCTAATTTGTAGGTAACTATAATGTTCCCATAAGGGAAAATCATGGGAAGATCTAAGGGCTTCAAAAGTTGTTAATCTTGTAGGGGTGAACAAAGAATGAATGTCAGTAAACCCATTATCCGTCCACCACAAACGGGAGGAAATAGCGGGCAATGAGTAAGGTGCAGTAATGGTAAGTGGGGGGGTAATTAGACCTGCCGAAAATTTACTTGAGTCCCACAGGCTGAGAGAATGGGTCAAACGCAGCCCGAACCTGGTCGGGTGATGTATAGGGGGGAGCAAGGGTAAAGAGGAAACAGGAATAGGGTGGGATTCAACCAAGTCAATAATGGCCCATAGTGGCATTTGGTATGTGTCATGGAGGTGAGATAATGGGGCTGTGTTTGCTGCCGTATATTATGGTTGGAGATTGGGGGAATGAAAAACCCCCATTTATCCTCCAAACATAGAAGACCCATTTATTGATTCTGACTGAGTGGGGCCCCATGTTAATTTCAAGAGTTTGCGTTGGTGAATTCCCAATATATACAAGGTAATTGGGACTGGCAATGCCTGAAAGATAAGACATACGAACTGCAGAGAGGTGCAGGAGGTGAAACCAGAAGTAGAGCATGTCAGTAAAAGTTTTAACCCCCGCTAGCAGCCTGAAAAAGGGTTAAAATCGCCCGCAAAATGCTGCTGCAGCGGCGCTTTGCGGGGCGGTTCGGAGGCGCTGCCCATTGATTTCAATGGGCAGGGGCGCTTTAGGAGCGGTGTATTCACCGCTTCTACAGTGCCTCAAAGATGCAGCTGGCAGGACTTTTTTTTACCATCCTGCCAGCGCACCGCTTCAGTGTAAAAGCCCTCAGGCTTTCACACTGGAGAGAAAGGAGCGTCTCTTTCAGGGCGTTTTGCAGGCGCTATTTTTAGCACAATAGCGCCTCAGTGTGAAAGCAGCCTAAGTTTTCTAAAAAGAGGGGGGAACTTGGCCTGGTATAGCCCTTCATACTTGGGGGTAAGTCGGATACCCAAATAAGGCAATGAGGGAAGCCATTGAAACGGAAAGGTTGTTTTCAGAGAAGCCAGTTCAGAAGGGGAAAGATTTACTGATATCGCCTTATGCCGCGTACACACAACCATTTTTCTCGTCGGGAAAATTAAATTTTTTCTCTTTGACGAGAAAAACGACCGTGTGTGGGCTTTTGATCATTTTTCCCAATGAGAAAAACGGCATTAATCACGACGAGAAAAATTAGAACATGCTCTAATTTTTCTCGTCGTGATTCACAGCATTTTTTTCTGCGGCAGTTTCCCCATAGGGAAACGCTGCCGGGGAGCCTACACACGGTCGTTTTTCTCGACCAAGAGAAAAAATGTCGGGAAAACCGGCCGTGTGTAGGGGAACAAGCCGTTCCTCGTTTTTCCCGTCTATTTTCTCGACGGTGTTTTCACCGTCGAGAGAATTGATCGTGTGTACGCGGCATTAGACTTAGTGGGATTAACATGCAGGCCCAAAAGAGATGCAAAAGCATCCAAAAGGGGTAAAAAGTTAGGCAACGAGATTCTGGTTGTTGTCAGAGTCAGCAGAATGTCATCTGCAAATAGGGAGATCTTATGGGCAGAACCTGCGACCTTGATGCCTTTTTTATATCTCGATGTGAACGAATCGCCTCTGCCAAAGGCTCCATAGCCAAGACAAACAGGAGCGGCGAAAGTGGGCAGCCCTGTCGAGTGCCCCTCTTGATCGGGAAGATAGAAGATTCGAAACCATAATATTTAATTTTAGCCTGGGGGGCATTGTATAGTGCTGCCAGCCAGCTTAAAAAGGAGGTATCAAAACCATAGTGAGAGAGTACAGTCATAAGATAAGGCAATGACAGGGTGTTGAAAGCCTTGTTTACATTCAGCGACAAAAGCATAGTTTCTAGAGAGCGGCTATGGGCAAGGTGCTGCAATTGTATAATTCTCCTAATGGCATCCCTCGCCTGTCTTTGTGGTACAAATCTGACTTGGTCTTTTTTAATTAAACGGGGGGAGGAAAGAATTCAAATGATTAGCCAAATTTTTGGTGAGGATTTTCATATAAATATTAATAAGGGAGATGGGTCTGAAGTTGGCCCAAGAGGAATAATCACGGTCAGGTTTTGGGAACATCACTATATTGGTTGTCAGGAGAAAAATTCTGACCATTTTTAACTTTGCCGTCAAGGGGGAGGCTAACGCGTCCGCTAGTTTTCTATAGTAGAGTGCCGTAAATCCGTCCGGACCCGGCCTCTTACCCACTTTTAGTTCTTTAATGCATTGCCGGACTTCAGATGCTTGAATATCACGATCCATAAGATCCATGTGCGCCATGGATAATGTCGGTAATGAAAATCGCTGTAAGAAATCTTTTATATCCTGGTCATTCTTGAGATTGTGGGCTGAATATAAAGTAGTAAGTCTATGAAAGAACTCATCTAGTATCCGGACTGGGTTGCTAGTAAGAACATTATGGCAAGTGCGTAAGGTAATAGGGGTAGTTTTGAGATTAAAGTATGTAACCTTATGGCCAGCATCGCATTTGGTTTGTTTGCTTTGGCATAACAATTCTGATGAGACCAGCGCAGAGCGCATTCCGCCTGATCAGTAAGGCATTAGTCCAATTCTGAGCCTGGTCCAAAAGTTTACGATTAGCTGGTGTGGGGGTTTGTTTAAAGGTGGAAGAAATAGATTCCAACCGGGTTTCTAATTTTTGTTGTAGCTGTTGGCGCTCCCTTTTGCATTTTGTTTCTAACTGGATCATGTGTCCCCTAAATACAGCCGCCTTATATGCCCCCATAAAGTCACCAGAGAGGAGGCGGAAGCGGAATTAAAACAAAAATATTCCACAGAAGCTTTCAGTAGGTCTTCCTGAATGTCCTTAAAGGATAAGATCGAATCATTCATGCCCACTTCTAATAGAGAGAATTACATATCCAGAGTGCTCATGGAATCTCTCTTCACTTTACTCTTTTGTATATGTGTAAGGGTCACCCTATTTGAACATTATACAGTATATGGAGGATGTGCTTTCTGTTTGTAGTTCTATCCAGTGATTGTGCTTTACTGTCCCTTTCTTTCAAAGCATACAGTATATATTAGCTGTTTAAATTGACAGTAATCAATTAGGGATGAGCTCCGGCATGTTCGCATTGAACACGTGCAGGGTCCGCCAGGAAGTCGGCACCGCGCTGCGCTAATCACAGCCAAAGAGACATTTCCCGATCTCTGCAGCTGAGCACCGGTAAATGTCTCCCTGCCTGTCATTAGCGCAGCGCGGTGCCGACTTCCTGACGGACTCTACACGTGTTCAATGTGAACATGCCAGAGCTCTCATCCCTATAATCAATATGTTTAGTTTGCTTTATTTATTAAAAAGTTTATACTTGAGTAGCATCCATTCAGATTTTAGCCTTCCAAAGCCAAACAAGTAAAAAATGGACTGGTTAGTTGCTATAGGTTACTGCGCTCAGAAAAGGGAACTTAAAGTGACTTTTTCATCTTAAAAAAGCTAAGCTAAGCAGTTAGCAAGTATAAAGTGCAGGCACCTTACGTTACCTGTACATACCTGCAACATCACTAATTTCCCTCTGCTGTGGACAAATGTAAGGGGACAATATCCAGAGGAACCGAGAACATTTGTTCCACCGACACACAATCCTTTACTAAATTCTGGACAGACCAGTCAACCATTCTAGACAGAAAACAGGCCCAGTAGTACTGTTTGATATTTGGGAGGCCAATACCCTCTTTGTGTTTAGAGAAAATCAGGCGGGCAAAGCTGAGGCCTGTGGGTTTTTCCTTGGCAGAGATACAGGGACCGTTTTTGGAGTATGTATACCTGTTGAAGCAATATATGAGTTTTTAATATGGCTGCTCTTCTAAGCCAAGAATAACACACTTTGTCCCAGGCTTTAAAATCTTGAATAATTTGGGCTAGCAGGGGTTGGAAGTTGTGACAGCAAAGGTTTGACTGAGCAGATGGTAGCTGGATCCTCAAATAAGTAATGGTGTCTTCTTTCCTGGAAAGAGGATACTGACGCTTACTATAAGACACCTCATTGGCTGGCAAAGATATATTGAGTGTGTTTGATCTAGAGAGTAGTTAACCTTTAAATTGGAAAGGGGCTTGAAATAGTCCAATAAAGCAGGCAGGGATGACCGCAGTTTAGTCAAGGACAGCAAAACCTTGTCAGCAAAGCAAACTTATATTCTTTCCCCTTCATCCGAACCCTCTTGGCAGCCA
Source organism: Rana muscosa (assembly GCA_029206835.1). Taxonomy (NCBI): domain Eukaryota; kingdom Metazoa; phylum Chordata; class Amphibia; order Anura; family Ranidae; genus Rana; species Rana muscosa. The sequence continues at coordinate 143,978,829 of CM055125.1, read as the reverse complement.
GATTGGCTGCGAGTTTCCTGAAAAAGGGTTCAAAATTAATAATAAACATTATGGGCAATAGGGGGCACCCTGTCTCGTTCCATTACGAATCCAGAAGGCGTCTGACAAGTGGCCGTTGACTCCTACTTTGGAATGCAGAGAGGCCTACAGGGATAATATCTGAGAGCAGATGCCCAAGGAGCGCAGGGCCATTCCACATAATCCCAGGCTACCCTGTCAAATGCCTTCTCTGTATCCAGTGAGAGAAAGAAGACCCTCTGTCTCTCAGCTGTAACCCAATGGTATAGAACACTTTCAGGGTGTTGTCACGTGCTTCCTTACCCGAGAACAAACCCCACTTGGTCTGGGGAGATCCATTTGGGCAAAAATGGAAGCAGTCTGTTGGCTAGGATCCTGGTATATAGTTTGACATCAATGAGATGGGCTTATAGCTTTCTATGTGGGTCACACATCCTTGCCTGTTGTTGTGGATCAGGGTAATGTGTGCTTCCAACAATGAAGGGGAAGCAGGAGAAGATACAATTAGGGAGTTAAAGGCCGATATGAAGCATGGGGATATCAGAATATTTTTGCCGAGCCAGGGAGAAAAAAGTGAAGTCTTTCACTGAAGGGTGAAGTGTACTCCAAAAACCATAAAGTGTAAGGTTGGTCAAGTTAGTTTTAATGCCTGTAAGGCAAAGCCAAGGACCCTGTCAAGGTATCTGGTAAAGGGGTAAGAAGAACATTGAAGTCACCACCTACATCTAGAAGGCCCTCCTTGAACTCTGCCAATTGTTCACAGACCTCTGAGAAGGCCCACCTGTCCTTCTTCATTTGGACAGTAGATATTGGCCAAAGTCACTGGTCTGGAGCCCAATTTGCCCTTTAAAAAAGGTTTGCCAAGAATAAACATAGGAGTAAGGCCTCATGCACACTGGACTTTTTTTTACAGCTGCTGTTTTTGGCTTCAGACAATTTTTTTTCTACAGTCAATAAACTCCCCAGCATGTTATACTATGTGTCCATGCACATATAGGCTTTTATCAGCAGTTTTTGGTAGAGGTGTTTTCTAGCTGGAAAGATGGAACTAGTGGGTTTTGAGAGGAGTTTTTCAGCTGTAAAAACATTTAAGACTCCATGCACGCTGGGCTTAAAAAACGTCTCTCAAGTAAAAAACGGTCATATAGAGCATTTTTTGTACAAAGTCTAGACGAGTTTAGGAGAGTTTTTTTGAAAAAAAATTCTGCCTCCAAGCTCCAATCAGAAATGCGAACCAGAAGGGTTTTTTTTTCTGCCTCTTAACGTTAAACACAAAATATGCCTCTTAATGTCCTAATGTGCATTGTTACATTGTTGTATAGTTGGGTTGAAAAAAAGACACAAGTCAATCTAGTTCAACAATAAAAAAAATATATATACCGTATTTATCGGCGTATAACACGCGCCGGCGTATAACACGCACCCCAAGTTTAGGAGGGAATTTTAGGGAAAAAAACGTTTAGGCTACATGTGTGCCAAGTTTGGGGTCCAGAAGACCTACGACCGGCCGGTACCGGGTCCCCAAAATCACCAGAGAAATGACCGTTTAACATGGGAGTCTATGGAAGGGGTGCCCGGTTTTGAAAAATCGGTGCTCCCCGGCCGTAGGTCCCCCGGACAAGAAACTTTGCACAGGTGCGAGGTTTGGGGTCCAGGGGACCTACGGCCGGCCGGTACCGGCTCCCCAAAGTCCGGGAGATCAGGCGCAAAAAGGTGACTCGAGTATAAGCCGAGGGGGGGCATTTTCAGCACAAAAAATTGTGCTTAAAAACTCTGCTTATACTCGAGTATATACGGTACATTTAAATGCAGCCTTATCAGTGTCCATTGCAGCCTTGCCACAGTGCAGCCTTGCCCCAATGTCCATTGCAGCCTTGTCACAGTGCAGCCTTGCCACAGAGTCCATTTCAGCCTTGTCACAGTGCAGCCTTGCCCCAGTGTCACCTTGCCGGAATTTAAAATTGGCGCCGAGACTGGGCGGAGCGGGGCGAACGCCGCCGAGAATGCAGGGACTGGGCGGAGCCGAGATACACATAGCCGAGTGTACTCGGCTATACTCGGCTCCGCTCGCAGTCACGCAGAGTCCCGCCCTATGATGGACATAACACAGGTCCAATGGTGGGACTGGGCGTGACTGTGAGCGGAGCCGAGAAAAGCCGAGTACACTCGGCTATGTGTATCTCGGCGGCGATCGCTCCGCTCCGCTCACAGTCAGCGGAGACCGCTCGGGATATGTGGGTATCGGCATATAACACGCACCCACGATTTTCCCCTGATTTCAAGGGGAAAAAAGTGCGTGTTATACGGCGATAAATACGGTATATGTGTGTATGTGTATGTATATGTATATATATATACACACACACACACACACACACACACACACAAACACACACACAAATCGTACAATCCCATATACCCAATTCTATACCCACAGTTGATCCAGAGGTAGGCGAAAAACCCCAGCAGAGCATGCTCCAATTTGCTACAGCAGGGGGAAAAATTCCTTCCTGATCCCCTGAGAGGCAATCGGATTTTCCCTGGATTGTGTAGATTCTACAGGAAGAACACAAAACTCCTGTAGAAGCAACGTTTTTTTTTATGCCAGTGTGCATGGAGCCTGAGGCCTCGTACACACGGCCGAGATTCTCGTCGAAAAAAACATGTCGTTTTTTTCGACGAGATTCTTGGACAAGAAACTTGTCCCGGCCGAGTGTACACACGCTCGTTTCAAAGAACCCGCGGTTCTTTGAAAGGAGTGTACGCAGTGACATCATCGACTACGTCGAGCATGCGCTCGTCACATTCGATGCCGTCGCCGCCATCTTGGTATACCCTACGTATGCCTAGGAAGCTACCGCGCATGCGTCGAATTCATTTCGAACATGCGCGGGCTTCCGGGAGGACAGGTAAGTGTACACACACTCACTTTTCTCGTCGAGAAACATGCCGAGGAGAATCTCGACGAGAAAATAGAGAGCAGGTTCTCTATTTTCTCGTCGAGGTTTGTCGGTTTTCTCGACGAGAAACCCGCTAGCAGCGTACACACGACCGATTTACTCGGCAAGACCTCTCTGCCAGCAAGTTTCTTGCTGGTTCTTGCCGAGAAAATCGGTCGTGTGTACGAGGCCTGACTCCTGAAAAAAGCTGAAAACAGTTTACACAGCTATTCTGCATTTATCAGTGTTTTTGAGCCCTAAGCTTTTATGGGAGTATAGTTTTGCTAAAACAATGCTACAGCTTAAAAATGCTGAAAAAACGCTACTGCAAAATGCTGAAAATCTCACTCTACAGCTAACGTTACTGTTTTTTTTTTTTTTTTTTATAACGTCCAGTGTGCATGAGGCCTTATAGTTACTGTATATCATCATGTCCATGAAAAGAGTGGCAGGCACCAGACCCTCCAGCAAAAAGTCCTGCATAAAAGCCATCCCATTTCCTGGTTACCTATGTGTATGCCTCTAGTAACCCCACCCCCACAATATCTAGAAAAATGAAGTAGTCAACCAAGTTGCATATACACTGCTCAAAAAAATTAAAGGAACACTTTGAAAACACATCAGATCTCAACGGGGCAAAATCTCATGCTGGATATCTATACTGATATGGACTGGGTAATGTGTTAGGAATGAAAAGATGGCACATCATTTGATGGAAATGAAAATTATCCACCTACAGAGGGCTGAATTCAAAGACACCCCCGAAAATAAAAGTGAAAAAATTATGCAGCAAGCTAGTCCATTTTGCTGAAATTTCATTGCAACAACTCAAAATGGTCCTCAGTAGTTTTGCATTTGGCTACAGTCAGTGTCACTACTGGTAGCACGAGGCGATACTTAACCCATCAGCAGGACCAGTATCTGCTCCTTTGTGCAAGGAGGAACAGGATGAGCACTGTCAGAGCCCTACAAAATTACCTCCAGCAGGCCACTGACCAAACAATCAGAAACAGACTTCATGGGGGTGGCCTGAGGGCCCGACGTCCTCTAGTGTGCTCTGTGCTCACTGCCGGACACTGTGGAGCTCGATTGGCATTTTCCATTGAACACCAGAATTGGCAGGTCCGCCACTGGTGCCCCATGCTTTTCACAGATGAGAGCAGGTTCACCCTGAGCATATGTGACAGACGTGAAAGGGTCTGGAGAAGCCGCGGATAACTTTATGCTGCCTGTAACATCGTTCAGCATGACCGGTTTGGTGGTGGGTCAGTGATGGTCTGGGGAGGCATATCCATGGAGGGACGCACAGATCTCTACAGGCTACACAATGGCACCCTGACTGCCATTAGGTATCGGGATGAAATCCTTGGACCCATTGTCAGACCCTACACTGGTGCAGTGGGTCCGGAGTTCCTCCTGGTGCACGACAATGCCCGGCCTCATGTGGCGAGAGCATGCAGCCAGTGGAGGATGAAGAAATTGATACCATTGACTGGCCCCCACGCTCACCTGACCTAAATCCAAAAGAACACCTCTGGGACGTTATGTTTCGGTCCATCCGGTGCCGCCAGGTTGCACCTCAGTCTGTTCAGGAGCTCAGTGATGCTCTGGTCCAGATCTGGGAGGAAATACCCCAGGACACCATCCATCGTCTCATTAGGAGCATGCCCTGATGTTGTCAGGCATGCATACAAGCACTTGGGGGCCATACAAACTAAGGACCATTTTGAGTTGTTGCAATGAAATTTCAGCAAAATGGACTAGCTTGCTGCATAATTGTTTTACTTAGATTTTCGGGTGTCTTTGAATTCAGCCCTCTGTAGATGGATCATTTTCATTTTCATCAAATGATGTGCCATCCTTTCATTCCTAACACATTACCCAGTCCATATCAGTATAGATATCCAGCATGATATTTTCCCCCGTTGAGATCTGATGTGTTTTCAAAGTGTTCCTTTAATTTTTTTTGAGCAGTGTGGAAGAATGGCACATGTATAGGTGAGCTAGGAATGCAGTTCAACAGTTGTCACCCAGTTTTAGTTATATAGGTACTGGCGTGAGAGGAGAGGCAGGGTCCAGACCCTCCAGTAAAAAGTCCCTTGCAGAAACTGGCTCATTTGCTAGTGTCCTATGTGTATCGGGGTACCTTTTAAAAAGAATGGGGGTAGGGCTTCATTCACAAAGTCTGTTTTCAAATCATAGACAAGGAGCTGAGTAACACCCCCACGAGATCAAAGGGGGCAGACAGACCTCTATCCAACTACTGAAAAGAACCAGTGAGTGAACTTGTTTGCACCAGTAGAAAAAATGTGCATCCTAGTAGCAGCTAATAGGTGCAGCTGGGTACTCACCGGGACTCTGGAGGAGACCCCCTCTGAATTCCTTCAAACATATAAGGTTAAACATTTAAAGCATTACCAGACTACTGTTGTGTAAAACAAATGACAAAGACGGCATGTGGACGGTTTCAAGGGTCAGGCCCTGTCGATTTCTTCTCCCAACACGATCTTGGAATGATACTTGGTAGATCCCTATGGTGTTGGATAAGAGCGTTTTTAAAAGTGATTGTAAAGCTTTAAAATTTGTGTTATCAAAATAACAACCATGTCATACTCACCTGCTCTGTGCAATGGTTTTGCCACTTCTTCTTGGGTCCCCTGCTGGTGCTCCTGGCTCCCTTCCCCACCCTCCCCACTGATTAGTCCCATAGGAAGCTGATTCTTATGGGGACACTCGTATGTGCTTGATTCCCAGCCGGGCTGTTCTGTTTGCATCTTTTCAGACACACAGGCTCGGTCCCACCCCCCCCCCCCGCTCTCTGCTTACAGGTTTTGACTGACACAAGCACTAGCCAATGGCTCCCAGTGATCCCAGCCAAGCCTGCAGGATGGGCGAGAAGAGAGGAGCTCCTGCCGATGTGCACAGCGCTGGATGGAGATCAGGCTTAGGTAAGTATTTAGGGGGGAATGCTAGGTTAGAGTAGTTTAGACCAAACAAAAAAAATTAGTCTAATGCGAGTGCTGAAGTAAAGGCAAAAGAAGTAAATACAAAAGTGCAAACAATTTAACCATCAAATAATATGCATTTGAGAACACTCCTGCAGTCCAGTAGTCCTTTCCCCCAGCAGTGCAATATGGAGAACCCCATTACCCCTCTGGTGTCAGCTGGTTACAAGCTAGATGAAGCTACTACCGCAGAGCCCTATAGCCTTAGGCAGGCCAAATGCACCTCACATAATTGGGAAGGGGGGGGAGGCCCTGTGTTGCTATCAATAGCTGACTTGGTCAGCAGTAAGGATCGATTAGACCCATAATCCATGTAGAGTTGTGGATTCCCCTTGTGTCTCTAAAATGCAGCCATCTTCTTCAAGCACCAAACAATGCCCTTTTTGATCTCTGTTTTACTCTAATTTATCTACTTATTGTCAGTAATTGTAACCTACTTCTGTAACCACAGCATTATAATGAGATTTGTGTTCAGCCCACTGCAGGGTTTGACCCGAACCTTGAATGGTCGACATTCATGAACTGGCAAACAATTTGGTCGGTTCATGACCCCAAACCAGATGCAAAAACAGCAAGGAGTAATTCATTTATTGGTGGTATAAGGGCAAGGGCCTCTTCCCCAGAATGCTGGCAAGTTGGTTGTGGGGGAATTGTCATAATCTGGAAGCCCCCTCTAAAGATAGGGGGGCCCAGGTACCTGTAACTACCTAGCTCGGTCAGGACACCAAACATTGCAGGATTTTATGTAGCGATTTTATTGCAGCCAAATAAAAATTAATTTTTGGCAACCTCTTTTTTTTTTTTTTTTTTAAGGGGCTAGCCGAGATGTGATTTTAAAACACTGGCAATGGCTGGAACAGAATGTTATGAAGACGTTGTCAGTATTTGACTCAAGTGATGACATAACCAGTTTTGTGCAAGGCAAAATCAGGGTAGGTATAGTTTTAATTCATATTTGTTTCCATACAATTACTAGAGGTTACTGCTTGCATATGTATCACACAGTACAGACCACAATGAAGTCAAATAATTATGCTTTTGTTTTCTTTTGTGTTTAGAGTATCTTTTGCAATATTACCCCGATAACCTATTGCAAATAACCTCAATAACAGTTTACAGTGAATTTAAAGCAACCCCCTTTTTTTTTTACCATTGAGTACAGAAACTGCAGTAAGATATGAAATGTTTAGCTTATAAATAACTCATTGGTGCATAATCATTAAACAGAAATTGCTCCAATCTACTCTCGGAGACCCAGCTGAGTGCCACCATCTTACCTTTAACATAGCATGAAGAAAGTAAAATCAGGCAATCATAAACCACACTTCAATGACTCTACCCTTCCTATGGCAATCATGCTTTTACTAACTTCTGCATACCTCATCAACCAAGGATAGTGTTTAGAGCTGGGAGTGAGGGATAAGCTGTTCACTTGGCAGAAAGACAATATTTGCATATCAGTAAGGGTCATTGTTGATGGTCTTTCGCTGCCTCCCCCTAAAAGTCTATAGAAAATTAGCTTGAAGCAGACCAAATGCAGGTCAATTTCAGGTCAAATGCATCTGCAATATATTCAATATGTAAGTCAACTGATGTCTCTCAAATCAATGTCAAAAGAATGCTGCTGTTGCCCATTAGGGCCTGTCGACACAGACCCCAACAGTGGTTAGTCTGCTTAGTCTAAAAATTTGGGGGAAAGGTATGCACATGAAACTTCTGATTACGAAAGTTCCACTATGTTTATAACGTTTTTGGGAACGGAAAACTTTACTTTCAATAAAGGCAATGTACTGTACATGTGTGTAAATTACTAGAAGCGCTAATGAAACAAAATAGTGTAAATCCAATAAAAAGATAACCAAATAGTGAAAGCTGCAATCAATCAAAAAATATCTGTGACCTTAACATGTGATTAAATAAACAAATATTGATGCGCTGAACACCAACCAAATTATTGTGCACTTGTGACAGTGTTCAAACAACTCTCCTTGCTGAGAGTGGATAATCTGACAGTAAAGTAATCTTCAGTAAAATATTTTCAAGGAGGGGGAGGAGCCCAAGTCACGCTCGCATTGGCAGTCTGTTTGAGGAACACAGGAACTACTGAGCTGAGCACACGCTGATGATCCCGGAGGTTATGTGAGTGCGGGCCACGGCTGTGACAGGTTGTGTCTTGCAGAGGCTTATTGCGCTATGATCTGTTTCCTTTTCTTTTTCTTTTATGTGAATGGGATTATCCTGAAAATTGGAGCTTGTAAGGAGGAGTCTGATCTAGGAGCAAGTACTGTCTAAAATCATCACGGTGCAGATGGTGATGTTTTTTGCATTATATTGATCAGTGATCTATATGGACTGGGGACGCGCATAATAAAGCACTATAGCCCACATTGGAATCCATGCTATTTGGATCTATATACACAGTTACGTGTGGTGTGGTGGGGATTTTTATGTTTTTTATTGAAGATATTTTACTGAAGATTACTTTACTGTCAGATTATCCACTCTCAGCAAGGAGAGTTGTTTGAACACTGTCACAAATGTACTGTACATGTGTTAGAAAATATATTTTTACAAAAATAGGATTTAGAAAAGATAAAATATAGGCTTTCAAATTTGGGAAATGAACAAATGCAATTTACTGTTTATCCTCCAGGGGCTCATTGCTGAAGAAGGAAAAAGCTCATTTGTAAAAGAAGAGGATCCTGAAAAATTTCGGGAAGTGCTGATGAAGTTTAAACAATGCTTTGGATTGCCAGACCAGGAGAAGCTGGTGACTTACTACTCTTGCAGTTACTGGAGAGGGAGAGTACCTTGTCAGGGATGGTTGTACCTCAGTACCAACTTCCTAAGCTTCTACTCCTTTCTGCTTGGAGCCGAGAGTAAGTACTTACACTGAGAAAGAACAAGCTGCTAACTGAATTAGTGTGGATTTGTTGGGAAGCTTGTAGTATTTGTGTAGTAGCAACAGGTTTATAAGCTAGATAGCTCATAAAATTTAAAATAGTTGTTATAGAAAAAGGTGCAGTTTTCTAGAATTACTGTGCTGTAGGCTTAGATTTCCCCAGTGAGATCCTCACCTGCTGTACTTATTCAATTAAAGAGAAGATAGAACTGTTTTTAGAGCAATTTTACGTTTTAATTTGAACGTTTAAAAAAAAAAATTGTTAACACCTAAAGTGGTTATAAAGATGTTTTTTTTTTTACAATTCTGCATTAAGGTGGAAACCTTCTGTGCACCGTCACAAGGGGGCGGGGCCACTATGTACCCCATACTCATTCACATGGGGAGGGCTGGGACCTGGGGGCCCACTTGTTAAAGGAAGCCTACAGATTACGATAAGGCCCCTGCCTGCAGACCCCCACAACCACTGTCCAGAGTTGTGGGGAAGAGACCCTGGTCCCCATCAACATGAGATGGTGAGAAATATGAGAAATAGTGTAATAACATCAACGCCATTAAATCATTATTACCAAAAAGCCAATAACAAACTTAACTTAAGTGCATCATTAATCCAAGCCACCACTGCTCCCTACGATCCTCCTCAATGGCTCCATCCTGGAACCAGATCTCTGTGCAGGACAAACTGGGGAGCAGCAACTTGCTTGTATGGAGCCATGGTGGTTGTTTTATCCTGGAAACCTAATATCAAAGTACCACTGAGGAAGATCATAGAGAGCAGTGGCAAAATTTCCTAATCCCTGCAGTGGAAAGGGCGAGTATGTGCTGCTGAGAAGTATGTACTGTATGTGTTTGGGATGGTGGGAGTGTCTGGGAATTAAAGAAAACCTGTTGCTTTGTGGGGTAAAGCTTTAATAAATATTTCTAGACAACATGATAGATCTTTGTTGTCTACAAAAAAAAAACTGTTATTCGCATCCTGTGATAATTTGTACGCCAATATTAATACTAGGAGAGGAAAGAACACTGTAAGTAAATCTTGGCCTGTTGTTTTGCATAGTGCTGTCCAATTGAGAGTGTCCCAAGAGGTGGAAAGAGCAAAGGGAGGCTGGAGCTGGTTCTAGACCAGGCTTGATATATTATTTAAACTGTGTATTTCCTTGTTTGCCTGATGTTCTACAGTTACAGATTAAAGGCTTAAAAAAAAGTCTTCCAACATATGTACAAATTAGAATTGGGGAAAAAAAGACAGAAATTTTTAACGTTTTGGCTTTTGTTTTGTTTTTTAAATGACAAACATGTTATACTTACCTGCTCTGTTCAGCAGTTTTACACAAAGCAGCCCTGATCCCCCTCTTCTCTGGTCCCCCGCCGGTGCTCCTGGCACCACCCTCCTGCCCCCAGAGCAAGCATTTTGCAATGGGGCACCCAAGCATCTCTGCTCCAAAGCGGCTGCTCTACGTGTCCATTCACACACAGGGCCACGGCTCGGCTCAGCCCCCTCTCTCTCTCTTCTCATTGGCTCACTGGCTGTGATTGAGCCTCAGCCAATGAGGAGCTGAGGCTCTCGTGCACATAACTGGATCGCGATGGGGCTCAGGTATGTGTTAGGGGGGGCTGCTGCACGAAGAAGAGAATGCATGAATGTAAAAAACCTTGAGCCTTTAGAGACACTTTAAGGGAAAAAATCTTAATACACTTGAAAGGCAACAAAGCACAAATAAATGCCTCTAAAAACCTTCTGGAAATACAAGTAAAAAACTCCAATACATTGCCCATTTTTTTTTTTTATTGGAAACCAACTTTATTGAAAAGTATGCATGGTACATAAATCAACATAAGCCAGTATGGCCAATATAATAGTACATACATGAACACAGTGAAGCATCTGTGTGTCACAAAGATAATAACAGCAGTGAAAGTAAAACCGGTATACAACAAAAATAAAAGATCGACATGTCAAGTACACGTTTCACCATCCGCCATCCATCTGTCCCAGACCTTCTCAAACTTTAGCGGACACCCTCTATGTACATAAATCAGTTTTTTATATGGGAGAGCATCATTAACTGCCTTTTTCCAACACTGAATTGTAGGGGGCAGGGCCTGCATCCAATTACGGGCCACTACTTTTCTTGCCAATAATAGCGTCTCATGTAAAAAGGTACGGAGGGGTTTGTCGGCATCCAAGTCTGGCAACAGGCCAAGTAGGCACATCTTTGGGTCAAGGGTAGCAGGGGAGCCCATCTGATCGTGTAGGAAGCGTATCACCTGTGTCCAATATGCCTGAATGGTGGGACAGAACCATATGAGGTGGTAAAAGGAGCCCGGGGTATGGTCACAGAGGCGGCATCCCGGATTGTACGTGGGCCTGAAACGTGCCACTCTCTGAGGGGTCAGATATGTTCTATGTATAATGTACAGCTGTGTGAGGCGGTCCGACAGCTTGGGGGAAACCTTTTTCACGTCCTCCAAAATCTCGCCCCAGTCCCCATCCTCTATAAGTCCAACATCCGCCTCCCATCTAGTCTTAGCAGTATAGGCCAATGCTGTGGTGCTAGGGAGACGAATGGCGGAGTACAAAGTGGAGATGAGCTTAGCAGGCACATTACCCGTGACTGTGTCCACTATGGAGGGAACTGCCAGGGACGGGCAAGAGCCAGAAAACTGGGCCTGTATGGCGTGGCGGAGTTGCAAATACCTGAAAAAAAGGCAATTGGGGAGGGAAAATTCGTCCTTCAGCATTTGGAATGATTTAAGGCCTGAATTAGTCATGATCTGGTGTATGTATAAGATCCCATGGCGTATCCACGCCGCGGGGTCCGGAATGGACAATAATTCTGGCAAGCATGTATTGTACCAGAGAGGGGTATGAGAGTGTACCCTTGGGGTCCCAGTTCTCTGCAGTGCCGCCCGCCATACCCTCCGGTGGTGAGTCAACATGTCTGCTGTGTGTTGGGGGGGGGGGCATCTAGTCAATGGGGCTCTCAGGGCCGATTGAAGTGGGGTATGGGCCGAGTCATCTGGGTGCTCACAGAGTAGTGTCTGGTATCTCGTTAGTTCATGTTTATCAAAATAATAGAAGTGGGACAGCTGGGAGGCAAAATAATAATCCTGAAAGTCAGGGAGAGCAGCTCCTCCCAACGTCACAGGGTTCTTCAGGATTCTCCAGGACAATTTGTGTCTGCCATGACCCCAAATAAATGAATTCAGGATGGATTCAATTGTCCTGAAAATTTTTTGTGGTATATAGAGGGGAGCATGCCAGACCAAATAGAGTATCTTGGGAAGGAGTATCATCTTAACCAAGCTGACGCGACCCATAACACCCAGGGGTAGTCTGGCCCAAGTCTGCGTCTTGTTCTTGATCAGAGCAAACAGGGGTTCGATGTTCAGTAGTTTATAATCTGAGAGCGATCTGGTGACCTGTACGCCAAGGTATTTAATCTGGGAGACCCTTGGAAGAGCCAGAGGAGGGGACGCAAACGAGGAGGGGAAATGGTCAATCGGAAGGATCTGGGACTTAGCCCAATTAATACTCAGACCCGAATGGCCACCCATACGTTCTATGGACTGGAGGGCTGCTATAAGAGAAGGACCGGAGTCCGCCAGATACAAAAGTGTGTCGTCGGCATACATCCCAATCTTTTCTTCCAGTTTCCCCATCCTGAGACCTCGGATGCAAGTGTCCACACGGACCATTATGGCCAACGGCTCCACAGCCAATGCGTAAAGCATGGGGGAAAGGGGGCAGCCCTGCCGGGTCCCCCTCTCCAGCGGGAACTGGTCAGAAAGCCAACCGTTCACAAACACTCTGGCCCTCGGGGATTGATAGAGGAGTTGGACCCAGCGAATAAAGCTGGGGCCAAATCCAAATCTTGAGAGACACTCCCACAGGTAGTTCCACTCCACGGAGTCGAAGGCCTTGGCGGCATCCAGCGCCACCACAACCCTCGAGCCAATTTCATCATGGGACCCCTGAATATTCATAAATAGGCGGCGAATATTCATGGCCGTGTTCTTCCCTGGCATAAAGCCGGTTTGGTCAGGGTGTATCAATGACAGAATAACCTGGTTAAGGCGGGAGGCTAGAATCTTAGCTAATATTTTAATATCTACCTGTAACAGGGAAATGGGCCTATACGACTCCGGGTATTTAGGGTCCTTTCCGGGTTTGGGAATTACGACTATTTGGGCTTCTCGCATAGATGGGGGTAGAACTCCTGAGTCAAATATAGATTTATACAGGTACTTAAGTTCAGGGATTAGGATTTCGGAGTAGGTGGCATAGAATTCAAGAGGTAGGCCATCCAATCCTGGGGCCTTGGATGAGGCCAGACAGGAAATGGCCTCGGAGATGTCCTCCTCAGTAATAGGGGCTTCCAGAATTTCAAGCTGGTCGTCTGTCAGTTTAGGGAATTGAACTCCCGCCAGGTAGTCCCTAGTGTCTTGGGGAGTGTGGGCGACCCTAGAAGTGTAAAGTGCACGGTAAAATCTCCCAAATTCCTCCGCCACCAATTGCGGATCGGTGATGTCGTTCCCCTGCGGGTCGGTCAAGGACACCACCACAGGGGGACGCATATCCAAGTGGGCGAGATATGCGAGCAGTTTTCCCGATCTCTCTCCATACTCAAACACCCTCTGTCTACAGAAGAAGATACGTTGTTTAGCCTTTTCCATGTGCAATTGGGAGACCTGGCGCGCCTGAATCTTTAGATTATTGGCCGCGCTGGGCGAGGGGTCCCGGTGGAACGCCTCCTCCAGCACCTGCAGGTACTCCGCAGCCTGCTGGACAATAAATGTTGATGACCGTTTAAGCCTGTTAATACGTGTGGAAAGTAGGGAACGAGCGTGAAGTTTAAACATTTCCCACACCACATCATGCGCGGCAGTGTCCCTGTTGGCCGTAAAATAGTATTGCAATTCTGTGGGGATGTCATCCTGGTCCTGCAGGGCAGTCAGCCAGAATGGGTTTAGCCGCCAAGAAGGAGCAGGGGAAGCCTTCAGGAGCTGGATCGTGACCCAGTAGGGGGCGTGATCCGAGAGTACTCTCGGAGCAAAGCCCACATCTCCTAACTTAGGCAGCAGGGACATTGAGATAAAAACAAAATCAATTCGTGACATTGTGTTATGACTGGCTGAAAAGCATGAGAAGACTTTAGTGTGCGGGTGTCTGTGGCGCCAAGTGTCGACAAGAGCAAAGTCGGTCATTATGCGGTGCAGTCTGGTATGGGTCGGTGGGTTAAGGGGGGGATCCAGTGTGCCCAGACGGTCCAGAGCGGGGATCAGGGTCATATTAAAGTCCCCCATCCACACTGCCGGTACGGAGGGGTATTGTGTCATAAAGGCAAGGCCCTCCTGAATTACAGCTGAGTTGTACGGGGGGGGGGAATATAGCAGGCAAGTAGCAGGATAGGAGACCCATTAATGGTGGCGTGCATAAACACATATCTGCCCTGCTGATCCGTGCGGAGCAGTATAAGCTCAAAAGGTACCCGTTTGGCAACCAGGACCGATACTCCTCTGGAATATGAGGTGTGAGTGGCATGATAAGCCCACCCCACCCAAGGTTTTTTAAGGGAGGATTGCAAGTGGCCCGTGACGTGGGTCTCGACCAGTGTGATAATGTCAGCTCTCTGAGATTTGAGAAATGTCAGGACCGCTGTGCGTTTGATCTTATTGCGTAAGCCTCTAACATTCCACGTGAGGAACTTCAGGGAACTCATGGTGGGTATATGGTGTGTATAATAGACCGCAGATAAGGACACATCAGACAGTACAGAACATATCAGCAACCAATATTGATAGTGCATGTATGACAATGACATAGTACCTTTAGCAGAAATGAACAATTGTGAACATAGTGGCAAATAAAAAACAGCCAAAACATTTCCCCTCCCTCCCAGTCCAGTGCCACCCCAACTCGGCATGAACATAGTATCCCAAAACCAGGTATCAACCGGGGACATCCAACGTGAAAAAAGCATTGGAGGCGAGGGACTTAATTTCAAAGGGACATAGATACCTGTGATGAACAGAAAACAAAAAAAGAGGAAAAAACAGTCAGGTAAACGGGGGGAGTGAAAAAAGTCCATAGAGAACCTAGGGGGACGACTTCTTCTCTGAGAAGTGCATGGGGTGTAGGGGCCACAAAAGCACAACACCATTGCAGCCGTGCAGAAGGGAGCCCCGCCTGCCATCAGGGTGGTACATAAAGTAGGATAGGAAGTTCCAGCAACGTTCGGTAAGCTGCCCTCTACAAGCATTTCCCATGCGTGGGGAGAACGGGGAATTAACAGTTAGATCACCCGAAGGTGGCGAGCACGCTGTGAGATCCGAGGAGGGGCGGAAAAGGCTTATAGGTCTGTCTCCCCCGTCCCGGCGGAGGGCACTCACCAGCAACAGAGCAACCGTGAGGCGAATCACCAGGGCACGAACAGGGAGTGCCACCGGCACAGGGGGCGGCAGGGGAGAGAAAAAAAAAGTACTCACAGCTCCCAGACAGCGCGGTATGCTCAATCTTGCCGATCTCTCCGGTCAATCCAAGTGGATGCAGACTCTGGGTCCTCGAAGAAGTGGGTCCGACCGTCGCACTCCACACGAAGCTTTGCAGGGTACAGCATGGCATATTTGAGGTGTAGAGTGCGGAGGCGCTTCTTAACATCCTGGAACCTGGACCGCTGCCGCTGCACCTCATTGGAGAAGTCCGGGAAGACGGCAACACGAGCATTGGTATGGGGGATATTCCCCTTCTCTCTGGTTAGGCGGAGGATCTTGTCGCGATCCCTGAAATTAAGGAACTTCGCTATCAGGGTACGCGGTGGAGCTCCTTGGGGAGGAGGGCGGCCAGGGATTCGATGAGCTCTCTCCACTGCAAACATTACCGAAAATGCGTCTCTGCCGAAGGTTGAGGTTAGGAGGTTTTCAAGGAAGCTCTCCGGATCGGTGCCCTCAGCAGACTCAGGAAGACCGATGAAGCGGAGGTTACATCTCCGAAGGCGATTTTCCATGTCATCCTGTTTTGCGCTAATCTGTTGTAGCTGGCGGCGCACCTCATCGGTGGTATGTTGTAAAGGGTGTAAGATATCCTCTGCTCTGCTAATACGGGTCTCCGTCTCCGTCACGCGGTCCCTGAGGGTAGAGAGATCCTGCCGGATAAGGGACACATCAATTTTTACCTCCTCGATCTTGGTGGTAAGCGTGCTCTGGCACATGGCGATGGCATCCAGTAATTTGTTAGTAGCCACCACAGAGTGATCCGCATCCAGGATAGCAGCAGCGCCGTCTCTGACCTGCCGATCCCCCTCCTCAAGCCTGCGGTATCTGGCCAGTTTATCGATGGCTTCAGAATTATTTTTAGACGGAGACATGCTGTAAGGCGACAGGGAAGATCCCTGGGTGCACCAATATGGCCGCTGTTAAGGAGGTCGGGTCCTCCACGACCTCCCCCCCCCTCCGCTGCCCAGGGACGGCCCAACGTAGGCAGCAGGTCACTCTCAAGCAGCTGTAATGGCAACAGGCTGTATGCAGGGGAATCTGAGCTCAGGGGAGTCAGGGAGGCCTGTAATACTTGCCAAAGATGTCTCCGGGTGGAGCAAGATGGCCGCCGTTCCGGGAGTCAGGCCGAGACTGTGGTCCGCTCACACAGCAGGTGTAGAGTGCAAAGACACCCCAGCAGCTGCAGCAGGTAATCCGGGGGCCGATGTAGAAGAGGATGGAGCCCAGTGCGCCCAGGGAGGCAAGGAGAAGTGTCCAGGGCCGCCGTCGGGAGGGCCAAGATGGCCGCCGAACCAGGAGCTAGGCCGAAGCCGGGGCCTTTCCTGAAGCAGAGGACCGGGAAGCGCCGCGACGGCAGTGGCGGCAAACCAGCGGGCTAACAGGCTTCAGGAACCGCAGGGAGAGCAGGACACGTCCTCGGATGTAGGGGATGGCAGGAACCGAGCAGGATGCAGGCAGGATGGTAGGTTAGGAGTATGGGCAGACGGAGCTCACATCACATGCGACCTATCCCATTGCTATCCAGGCCACGCCCCGTACATTGCCCATTTTAACAATATTTTACTTGGTGTCTTCATTTAAAACAAAAAGGGAAAATTATGTTCAAAGTTGTTTCCCCAACTTGACCGAGAAGTGCTATGAATGTATACTGCAGCTGCTTTCCCAGCTTTTATCTCTGGGGGAAATGTTCTAATAATTATTACAATGCTCCTGGAGATAGGAGTGGGGGGGAATTGTATTACAGGATCAATTACAGGACAAATATTACAGAAATTACTTTATCAGAGATGGCGCAAGTTCTTAAAAGTAAAACGCGCTTTAATGTGTATCTAAAGCTCAAACGTTTTCCTTTTTCTTCTTGGATAGTGTAGGGCAGTGTTTCTCAACCTTTTTTCAGTCAAGGCACCATTTAAAATCATAGACAATCTCAAGGCACCTTTTAAAATTATGGAAAGTCTCAAGGAACCCCATTCTAAAATGTAAAAAACTGTTCTAATAATTTTACATAATTCAGCAACAGCCACACGTAGAACACCCAATGTTAGAGGTGATTTTTTTTCTTTCAAACCAAAAACACTTTTGCACACTGGTACTGACTAGTATACCAATGTTTCTCCTCTTCCCAATTTCTCTCCATCATTCAACTAATGTGACCCAATTGCTGAGGGAGAGGGGCAGATCGGGGTCAAACGAGGATGCTGTGGAGGTGACAGACATCCTCCTTATCAATTGATGACATCATTGGTTGTTAGGATGCCAGTGTCTAGAAAGTCCTAATGGTACATAATGAAAACCTGTAGCTTTGTGTAACTAAAAGGCAGGCTTCATCCACCTGCTGGCTTGTATACAATTTTTTTTATCAATTTTGAGGCATTTTGCCAAGGCACCCTGGTTGAAAAACACTGGTGTAGGAAATGAATAAAATCCCTGTCAGTTTTTTTTTATGCCGCTGTGTCCTAGTAGGGAGATTACTCGTCATTTTCTGCCCTGTACGTACAACAGGGTGTGAGAATAATACTTTCCAAACAGGTATGCAGTTGATTCCTGTTCTTGGGACAGCTGAAAATGTTGGATTTTTCCTGACTTTCTGTCTCGCATATAGCGGTCAACAGGATAGATAGAAAGGGTGATTCTCCATAGTTTGGTTTTTCTAACCACTACAAAAATTTGTAACAGAACAGGGTAAATGTGACATATATTTTTTTCTTTCTCGTACATCACGGGACACAGAGCGGCATAGTCATTACTATGTGGGTTATATAGTTTACCTTCAGGTGCTGGCACTGGCAACTTCCAAACCGGAAGTACCCTCCCCTATATAAGCCCCTCCCATCCGGGAGCACCTCAGTTTTTTGCCAGTGTCTAAGGTGTTGGCCAAGAAGTAACATGTGTTTTTCACTGAGCTTGCGTACAGGTTCTTTTGGGCCTCAGTAAGCCATTCCGGATCCGACCAAAAAAGCTTCATAGCTAAACGGTCGGTACCCGGGCCTTGCAGAGAAGAGCAGGGTTTTGCCTGTAATGCTTCTCTTAGGAGGGCTGGACCCTGGGATCCAGAGCTCTGGTCATACCCACGACCAAGATGTTTTCTGTGCAGGGTGCTATACAGGTCCAGGGGAGTGGAATCCTTGGGAACCCGGTCCCTGAAGGTTTAATTACAATGCCTGCCGTGAGAGGTGAAGTTTGGGCTTCTGTGGACCAAACAGAGTCCTGCGGCGGGGAAAAGGTAAGTGGGGGCCCCTCAGGAACTTGGTTCTATTGGGGGACCCCCAAGCCTAATATGTCTTTCTGCCTGTTACCTAGCGGTATTCCCGCTAAATATCTGTGCATGCCTGTAACTACTAAAAAATGTAATAATTTTAAGAGTGGTCAAGAAAAAAAAAAAAAAAAAATGGTTAAACCGCGGTACCTGTGTTAAACCACTAGAGGCCGCTGTGGAACGTTGTTTTCTTGTCATGTGGATTTTTTCTTTCCAAGTCAAAATCCAGGCAGATGGTGAGTTCTCTGAATGGGAAACTGTTTCCTCTGCCATGTTGCAATGCTCGTCCATCCCCCAGCCCTGTGGCAAACAGGGCCCTGGCTTCTGTCCCTAGTTCCTTTTCAAAAAGAGCGCCGAAGGCGCACGTGCCTGCACGCGCCTCTATTTATAGAGGTGAGCTGGAAAAAGGGGCGGAGCTTGGTGAATGACGCTCTGTGCGCGCCGCGGCGCTTCTGCGCATGTGCGGGCGTCCCAGCATGTTAAAAAGCACAATTAGGTGTTGTCAGCTGGTTATGGAAGGCAGAAACAGAGCTGGCAACATTTAGAAAGGCATACAGCAGGCGGTTGATGCAGGCATCCCCATAGAAAGGCACATTAGTAGACACCAACTGTTTATATACCAGCAATTGTGCTAGACTATTGTCAGTAAGTGGTGTATTTCGGCTGGAATACCTCAGCTTTGGGCTTAGGAATATGCCGTCTAAAGTCTCCGGGACTAAAAATCCCAGGAAGCAAAGGGGGTCTCCATCGGGCTCTGAGGATCTTGCTTTGGCTGCACCAATCTCCCCTGAAAAATCAGAGGTTAGTGACCGTAGAGCACCCTCAGGAGTACCTGGTACTGTGGCTGTCCTCAGTTCACCTGCTCCTGTGTATATAACAGAGGAGGTTTTTTTCCTCAGCTCTGGGAGGACTGGAAGAGAGATTGACAACATTGATCGCTGCTTCCCTGTCAGAGGGAAAGCGCGCCCGATCTCCGTCTCCTCCCTCAGAGTACCTGTTAGCAGAGCAACAGTCCCATACAGGGATCGACCTACCTGAAGGGGATCAGGATGAGGTTGATTCTGTTGTAGAGGAATCAACAGTGGAAGAGCCATTCTCAGCATCACATGCTGAAAGATTATGGGTTCAGTCCCTGACTAACATGGTCCGATCAGCATTTAAAATGCCCCTTGCGGAGCCATCATCCACTTCTGTCTCCTCGTTGGGGTCACTAAAAGCTCCCCAGACTGTCTGTTCCTTTCCAATCCATCCTTTACTGGAAGGGCTCATTTACCAGGATTGGGAACATCCTGATAAAATATTTACTCCTCCCAAGAGATTTCCGGTGGTCTATCCCATGGAGGATAAGTTCATCAAAAAATGGAGGGTCCCTACAGTGGACGCAGCCATCTTTTGTGTGAATAAATCACTGACATGTCCAGTAGATAATGTCCAAATGTTCAAGGACCCAATAGATAAAAAATTGGAGTCCTTATTAAAATCTGCTTTCTCTACAGCAGGCTTGGTGACACAACCAGCAGTGGCAGCTATTGGGGTCTGCCAAGCAGTGAAGGATCAGTTGAAACAGGTCTTAAGGGACCTGCCAGATCAGCAGGCCCTTGCCCTAGCTGATCTACCTAGAGCCTTATGCTTTGCGGTTGACGCCATAAAGGATTCAATCCATCAGGCCTCCCGCCTTACGCTGTCTGTAGTACATATGCGCGCCGGCTTCTATGGCTCAAAAACTGGTCTGCTGAAGCTCCCTGTAAAAAATTGCTGGTTAGCTTCCCATTTCATGGTGAACGCTTATTCGGGGAAGACCTGGACAAATATATCCAGAAAATTTCCAGTGGTAAAAGTACACTCTTGCCGGTTAAAAATAGAGTTAGAGGTCCCTCTTTTAAGAGGCCTGCTTCTCCAGTCCCTGGGACATCGGCTGTGAAACAGTTCCGACGGCCTCCTCGGTCAAATCCCGGGGGTAAAAATCAGGGACAATCGCAGGGTAACAAGAAACCCTGGGTCCGGAGAGGTACAAAACCTCCCCCAAAATCAAATGCATGAAGGGTTGCCCCCACTCAATCGGGTGGGGGGAAGACTTCAGTTGTTCGCATAGACCTGGCGGGACACGATCAGAGACAGATGGGTGCTCTCCGCAGTAAGTCTGGGATACAAATTGGAGTTAAAAGACTCCCCTCCTTCCCATTTTATAAGGTCGAACGTGCCAAGGGATCCCCGGAAGAGAGGATCCCTCCTGTTGGCACTAGAACAACTATTGCTCCAAGGAGTAATTATGGAGGTTCCCCTGGAAGAATGCGGGTTCGGGTTTTACTCAAACCTCTTTACAGTCCCGAAACCAAACGGGGACGTGAGGCCCATATTAAATCTAAAAGGGCTAAACAAATTCCTACATATCAGAACTTTCAGGATGGAGTTGATCCGATCGGTGACCACTGCCCTACAAGGGGAGGAATGGCTAGCCTTGATCGACATCAAAGATGCTTATTTGCACATTCCCATCTTTCCAGTTCACCAAAAATTTCTACGCTTTGCAGTAGAAGGGCGCCATTTTCAGTTCAGAGCCTTACCCTTCGGTCTGGCCACAGCACCACGAGTGTTCACAAAAATTCTGGCCCCATTATTGGCCAATCTAAGAACACAAGGTGTAACGATAATGGCATATCTAGATGACTTGTTGCTGATAGACCACTCAGTGGAAAAACTAGAAGTGGTTATTCACTAGACAATCAAGTATCTGGAATCTCACGGTTGGATTATCAACCGAGACAAGTCAGCCCTAAAACCAGTCAAAAGTCTGGAATACTTGGGGCTAAGGCTGGATTCAGACCAGAGAAAAATGTTCTTGCCTCAAGAAAAGGTGTCGTCTTTGAGAGATTTGATCCACCTAGTGGGTACAAAAAGACAGCCGTCCATACGCCTGTGCATGAGGCTGCTGGGAAAAATGGTGGCATCATTCGAAGCAGTACCCTACGGTCAATTCCATTCAAGGAATTTGCAAAGGGCCATACTGTCAGCCTGGAACAAAAAAGTTCAGGCCCTAGACTTACCAATGTCCTTGTCCCCTTCCGTTCGCAAGAGCCTCCGTTGGTGGTTGGTTCCCCAGAATCTGGAAAAAGGGAAATCCTTCAGTCCGATTTCTTGGAAGGTGGTCACTACAGATGCCAGCCTTATAGGCTGGGGAGCAGTACTGGAGCAATGGTCTCTCCAGGGCAGATGGTCGGATGCAGAAAAGGCCCTGCCCATCAATCTCTTAGAGATACGAGCAGCCCGGTATGCCCTAGTAGCATGGACATCCAAACTCCAAGGGTCCCCTGTCAGAATTCAATCAAACAATGCCACGGCAGTGGCATATATCAATCATCAGGGTGGCACCAGGAGTCGTGCAGCCCAGAGGGAAGTAAATTGCATCCTGAAATGGGCAGAAAGATATGTCCCAGCCATATCTGCGGTATTCATTCCAGGAGTGGAGAATTGGAAGGCGGACTTTCTAAGTCGCCAACAATTATGCCCAGGGGAATGGTCCCTTCACCCCGAGGTTTTCCGGACAATATGTCAGCGGTGGGGAACACCGGATGTAGATCTGCTAGCATCCAGATTCAACGCAAAGGTGGACAGATTTGTCTCTCGGACAAGGGATCCCCTAGCTTGCGGCTCGGATGCCCTAGTGTTCCCTTGGGATCAGTTCAAGCTGATATATGCATTCCCACCGCCACAATTGTTACCTCGATTACTCCGCAGAATCAGGGTAGAAAAGAAACCAGTGATTCTGGTGGCTCCAGCGTGGCCCCGAAGAGCATGGTACGCGGAGATTGTAAAAATGTCTGTGGGGAGTCCTTGGACCCTCCCACATCGTCCGGACCTGCTTTCACAAGGACCGATATACCACCCTTCCTTACCAGCCCTAGGTTTGACGGCCTGGCTATTGAAGCCCACATTCTAAAAAAGAGAGAGGTCTCTCTAATCCTGTGGTATCTACCATGATCAATGCCAGGAAGCCGGTATCCAGGCAGATCTACTATAGAATCTGGAAGGCGTACATCGCTTGGTGTGAGGCCAAGAAATGGCATCCACGTAAGTACGTAATAGGTAGGATTCCGGGACTTCCTACAGTGGGCTGTAGATAGGAAGCTTGCCTTGAGTACTATCAAGGGTCAGATTTCGGCCTTGTCAATATTTTTTCAAAGGCCCTTGGCTTCGCATTCACTAGTCAAAGCCTTTATACAAGGAGTGATGCGTATTAGCCCTCCGGTTAATATTCCCATATGTCCATGGGACTTAAACCTGGTTCTGTCAGTTCTACAGAAACAACCATTTGAACCATTACAGCACATTTCCTTGGTTCTTCTCACCAGGAAATTGATTTTTTTAGTAGCCATTTGTTCGGCTAAAAGAGTGTCGGAATTGGCCGCTATGTCCTGTAAAGAGGCATATCTGGTTATCCATAAGGACAGAGTAGTGTTACGTCCTCATCCAGCCTTTCTTCCTAAGGTGGTATCGAGGTTTCATTTGAACCAAGATGTGGTTCTTCCTTCCTTTTTCCCCAAACCTAGTTCGGTAGAGGAAAAGTTATTACATTCTTTGGATGTAGTAAGAGCAGTTAAAGCTTATCTAAAAGCCACTGCTCAGATTCGCAGAACGGATACTTTGTTTATTCTGCCGGAAGGCCCCAGAAAGGGTCAGGCAGCGTCAAAATCTACTTTAGCCAAGTGGATTTGACAGGTCATAATGCAAGCCTATGGCTTAAGAAGGAGACCGCCTCCGTTCAAAGTTAGGGCGCACTCCACGAGAGCAGTTGGAACTTCATGGGCAGTGCATCACCAGGCCTCCCTGGCTCAAATCTGTAAGGCCGCAACATGGTCCATGGACATGGTACACACGTTTACTAGGTTCTACCAGGTGGACGTTAGAAGTCAGGAGGATGTCGCCTTTGGGCGCAGTGTGTTGCAGGCCGCAAAAGATCCTCATGTCTAAGATAGCGCCCAGCTTATGTATGGTGTATCCCCCCCCCTCATTGGGCATTGCTTTAGGACATCCCACATAGTAATGACTATGCCGCTCTGTGTCCCGTGATGTACGAGAAAGAAAATAGGATTTTTATAACAGCTTACCTGTAAAATCCTTTTCTTGGAGTACATCACGGGACACAGAGCTCCCACCCCTCTTTTGGGGACACTTATTGCTTTGCTACAAAACTGAGGTGCTACCGGATGGGAGGGGCTTATATAGGGGAGGGTACTTCCGGTTTGGAAGTTGCCAGTGCCAGCACCTGAAGGTAAACTATATAACCCACATAGTAATGACTATGCAGCTCTGTGTCCCGTGATGTACTCCAAGAAAAGGATTTTACAGGTAAGCTGTTATAAAAATCCTATTTTTTTAAAAAAATTCTGAGTTTACAATCACTTTTAAGTTGCTGAATGCATTCCATTTTCATCTTGCAAAAATATAGGCACTTGTAACATTTTATATTCAATCCTGCTGTAATGTATTCCCTGCTAAGTACATATTACACTGTGTGGTGTGGTATCTTCTCTGTCTGATATAAAAATGATACTTTTTGGGGAAAACACCCAAAAAAAATCCATAACAATGAGTGATGTATATGCAAAAAAATTTAAGCTGTTCATATTTATGTGTATTGTTCTACTCCAGTTAAACTGATCATCTCATGGGATGAGATCTCCAGACTGGAGAAGACCTCTACAGTTCTGCTCACAGAGAGTATCCATGTTTGCTCTCAGGGGGAGGACCATTATTTCTCTATGCTTTTGCACATTAATGAAACATTCCTCCTAATGGAACAACTGGCCAGCTATGCTATCCGAAGACTTTTTGATAAAGAAACATTTGAAAATGATCCAATACTGAATGATCCCCTGCAAATCACAAAAAGGTAAGCATTTCTATTTAAGTATATCTACATGGGGACCTGTAACTTTTAAACTAGCTTTGAGTCCCTAATTCCTTCCTTCTATTGTTTGCAGTGTTGCATTGTTTGATCCTATTCTTGGAATGAGAGAATAAGGCCTCATGCACACTGGATGTTTTTGGACATTTTACAGCTGCTGTTTTTTGCTTTAGATGTTTTTTTTTTTCTACAGTCAATAAACTCTACAGCGTGTTATCCTATGTGTACAATACATGCACACATAGGCTGTTATGAACTGTTTTTGGCTGGGGTGTTTTTTGATTGGGAAAAACCCCCAAAACTAGTGGGTTTTGAGAGGCGTTTTTCAGCTGTAAAAGCGATCTAACGTCAAAAACCACCTAATAATGCTGATAAATGCTCAAAAACATGGCCTACAAGCGGTTTTTAACATTTTTGATCTATTGGAAAAAAGAAAACGATGAAAAGCGCTAAAAAACGCTAGTGCAAACACTTTGAAGAACTCACTGCAAAGCTACAGCCGTTTTTATAACATATAACGTCCAGTGTGCATGAGGCCTTAAAGTGGTT
This sequence comes from Rana muscosa, assembly GCA_029206835.1. Classification (NCBI taxonomy): domain Eukaryota; kingdom Metazoa; phylum Chordata; class Amphibia; order Anura; family Ranidae; genus Rana; species Rana muscosa. The sequence continues at coordinate 143,953,760 of CM055125.1, read as the reverse complement.
CAGATCTTTTTACCTTAATACATTCTTTGCATTAAAGTGTTACTAAATTCACAACAGTAAAATCAGTCTGTATATGCAGTAAAGCATGCTTGTTATACTCACTGTGGAACCTAAGAGGTTAATCCTCCGCCTTGTAAAAAAAGGCTGTTTGATCCTGTCTTTGATCCTCTTCTTCTTTTAAGCCGTGTACACACAATCGGTTTTACCGATAAAAACAGTCCGATGGACTTTTTCCATCGGACAAACCGATCGTGTATGGGCCCCATCAGTCTTTTTTTCATCGGTGAGAAAAAATGGAACATGTTTTAAATTTATCCGATGGGAAAAAAAACTATGGCAAATTCCGATCGTCTGTGTGGAACTCCATCGGACAAAAAACCCACGCATGCTCAGAATCAAGTCGACGCATGCTCAGAAGCATTGAACTTAATTTTTATCGGCTTGTCGGGGGGTTTTACGTCACAGCGTTTTGGACGATCGGTTTTTTGAATGATGGTGTGTAGGCAAGACTGATGGAAGTCAGCTTCATCGGATTACCGATTGAAAAATCCATCGGTTTAAAATACATAGGAAATCCGATCATGTGCACAGGGCTTTACTGTCCCCAATCCATCTGCTGATAGTACAGAGCCTTGGAGGCACTCTGCACATGCTCAGTTTGGTGTGTATTGCTAGAAAGGTTTTTGTTTTGTATTTTTATTTGTGAGGGTGCCTGTAATCGGCACTCAGCACTGTCCAGACAGAAAGTCAGGGGTCATGCAACCTCATAGGGACAGTCAGTGGAGAATGAAAACTCCCCCTACAAGCTTTTAACCAGTGCTCAGCCAGGTACTGATAGAAAACACAAGACTGCTATATACTGATGATGAAAAAAGGTATTTGTTAGTTTAGTTACTTAAATAATTGCATTTCCATGTTCTGTGTAGTGTGGGAGCTTCCACCCCCCCTGTATATACCTGAGCCTGATCTCGATCCAGCTCTGTTCCCAAGAGGTGTGGCACTGTTGTCTCTCTCCTTCCTCATTGGCCATGGGCCCCTGCTACTGTCAATCAAATGCAGTGACAAGGGAGAAGGGGCTGGGCCGAGTTGGACTGTTGTGTGTCAATAGACATACATACCGCACCCCATGATCGTGCTTGCACGTGTTCCACCATAGGAAGTGCCTTCCTATGGTGGCACATGAAGGAGAGGAGGAGCCAAGATCACTGGCGGGGAACCCTAAAAGTGTGAATTAGGGCCACTCTGTGCAAAAACATTGCACAGAGCAGGTAAGTATAACATGTTTTGTTTGTTTTTTAAAATAACAATTTTTTTTTTTTTTACATCCTCCTGTAGTGCTCTCTTGTTGTTTATAATGTGACATGGAAATGCAATTATTTAAGTAACTATAAACTAACAAATGTCTTTTTTATAAAAATAAAATAAAAAATGTGATAAAAAAAAAAAAGGAGTATTTAAAGGGCAGCAGAAATCGAATCTAGCATATAGGGATCAGTAAAGCGAAAAGAATGAAAGCTGTAAAACCCACTTGCTTTTAATTTCCTTTGAAAATACTTTAACCTGAGATACTCACAGAACTTGCATCTCAGTTACCTTGGGGGCAAATTGTGACAATAGTGAAGTCTGTTGAATCTCTTCAATACGTGGAGTAATTATTGAAGTGGTACTACAATGCCCCTCACATTTTCCCCAAAAATCAACACTTAGTAACAACAGTCAGATGGAAGATCTGACACATTAAACCTCGTCAAAGGACTATTGACAACTTTGGTCTGAATTGCAGTTTGAGGAATACATATCTGTGAGGCTGGGTTAATGACCTATACCTGAACTCTACAAAGTAGAAGAGGAGCTCCAGGCTCCCCCCCCCCCCCAAAAAAAAAAGTCAGCAGTTACAAATAAGCTGCTGACTTTTAATATAAGGACACTTACCTGTCCAAGGATCCAACGATGTCCTCACCCAAGCCAATGCTTCAATCGGCTTCAGGTGCAGGTGCTGGCATCGTAAGTAAAGAGAACAGGCAGTGAAGTTTCCTACTGCACATGCCCTTTGTGAATGCTCCTGTAGTCTTCTGGGATCTGTGATGTGTCCTAGAAGACTGCAAGGGATGGAGGGGACGACGACTAACTTCTGGCTCAGATTGCCGCGGCGGCGAATCTGACCAGAAGTGGGAGCGGATACCTGTCAAAACCTGGTACCTGCCCCCCTCCCCCAAAAAATACCAAATGTGGCAATGAGGGGGGGGGGTGTAAACAAGCAGAACTAAAAGTGGTCAATTACTTAAAACCCTGAGAAGATGATACATTTTCTTAAAGCTGAGGTCTTGTAGAGTAAAATAAGAATTTTATTGCATGTCACACAATATTTATGCAACTGTTTAACATATTTTCAGCAAAAAATATTCTACATTGAATTTACAATATACAGTGCCTTGAAAAAGTATTCATACCCCTTTTAAATTTTCCACATTTTGTCATGTTACAACCAAAAACGTGAATGTATTTTATTGGGATTTTATGTGATAGACCAACACAAAGTGGCACATAATTGGGAAGTGGAAGGAAAATGATAAATGGTTTTCTATTTTTTACAAATAAATATGTGCATTTGTATTCAGCCCCCTTTACTCTGATACCCCTAACTAAAATATAGTGGAACCAATTGCCTAAATTAGTAAATAGAGTCCACCTGTTTTGTAATTTAATCTCAGTATAAATACAGCTGTTCTGTGAATCCCTCAGAGGTTTGTTAGAGAAGCTTAGTGAACAAACAGCATCCTGAAGGCCAGGGAACACACCAGACGCAGGTCAGGGATAAAGTTGTGGAGAAGTTAGGTTATAAGAAAACACCCCAAGCTTTGAACATCTTACGGAGCACTGTTTAATCCATTATCCGAAAATGGAAAGAATATGGCACAACTGAAAACCTTCCAAGACCTGGCTGCCCACCTAAACTGACAGCCCGGGCAAGGAGAGCATTAATAAGAAAAGCAGCCAAGAGGTCCATGGTAACTCTGGAGTAGCTGCAGACATCCAGAGCTGAGGTGGGAGAATCTGTCCACAGGGCAACTATTAGTCGTGCACTTCACAAATTTGGCCTTTTATGGAAGAGTGGCAAGAAGAAAGCCATAAGAAGTCCCATTTGCAGTTTGCGAGAAGCCATGTGGGGGACATGGCAAACATGTGGATGAAGGTGCTCTGGTCATATGAGACCAAAATTGTACTTTTTGCCCTAAAAGCAAAACGCTATGTGTGGCGGAAAACTAACACTGCACATCACCCCGAACACACCTTCCCCACCTTGAAACATGGTGGTGGAAGCATTATGTTGTGGGGATGCTTTTCTTCAGCAGGGACAGGGAAGCTGGTCAGAGTTGATGGGAAGATGGATGGAGCCAAATACAGGGCAATCTTAGAAGAAAACCTGTTAAAGTCTGCAAAAGACTTGAGACTGGGGCGGAGGTTCACCTTGCAGCAGGACAACCACCCTAAACCTGCAGCCAGAGCTACAATAGAATGGTTTGGATCAGGGGTCTCCAAACTTTGGCCCTCCAGTTGTTCAGGAACTACAATTCCCATCATGCCTAGTCATGTTTGTGAATGTCAGAGTTTTACAATGCCTCATGCGACGTGTAGTTCTGCAACAGCTGGAGGGCCTTAGTTTGATCCCTGGTTTAGATCAAAGCATATTAACCACTTGCCAACCGCCGCATGTACATTTCCTTTGGCAGAATGGTACGGCAGCGCAAAGGGACGTACCTGTACGTCCCTTTGAATCGCACCCCCGCGTGCTCGGTGAGCTGGTCCCGCGGACTCTATGTCCGCCAGGTGCCGGTGGATTCGATGTCCGCCGGGTGCCCGAGATCGTCTCACAGAGCTGCAAAACGAGGAGATGCCTATGTAAACAAGGCATTCTCTGTTTTGCCTAGTGACATGGCAGGGATTTACTGCTCCCTGTCATCGGGAGCAGTGATCGCTGTCATGTCAGTGGTAGCCCACCCCCACTGTTAGAATCACTCCCTAGGACACACTTAACCCCTTCATTGCCCCCCTAGTGTTTAACCTCTTCCCTGCCAGTGTCATTTACACAGTAATCAGTGCATTTTTATAGCACTGATCGTCCCAAAATAGTGTCAAAAGTGTCTGATGTGTTTGCCATAATGTCGCAGTTACGATGAAAAACGCTGATCGCCGCCATTACTAATAAAAAAATATAATAATAAAAATGCCTATTTTGTAGACGCTATAACTTTTGTGCAAACCAATCAATATACGCTTATTGCGTTTTAAAAAAAATCATTTTTTTTACCACAAATATGTAGAATAATACGTATCGGCCTAAACTGAGAAAGAGATTTTTTTTTTTTATATTTTTTGGGGATATTTATTATAGCAAAAAGTAAAAAATATACGGTAGCTTTTTTTTGTTTATAACGCAAAAAAAAAAAAAAAAAATCGCAGAAGTGGTCAAATACCACCAAAAGAAAACTATTTGTGTGGAAAAAAAGGATGTAAATTTTGTTTGGGTGCAACGTCGCAGGACCGCGCAATTGTCAGTTAAAGCGACACCGTGCCATATTGAAAAAAATTGCCTGGTCATTGGGCAGCCAATTCTTCCGGGGCTGAAGTGGTTAATGCGTTAGAATGGCCAAGTCATAGTCGAGACCTAATTCCAGTTGAAAATCTGTAGCAAGACAAAATATTGAAAACCATTTATCATTTTCCTTCCACTTCACAATTATGTGTTGGTCTATCACATAAAATCCCATTAAAATAAACTAGTTTTTGGTTGTAACATGACAAAATGTAGAAAATTTCAAGTGGTATGAATACTTTTTCAAGTCACTGTAATACCCAGTTTTTGGCAAAATATAAAAGATGAGGTTCAGTTGCGTTAATAGAAACCAGACATGTCAACTCTTAAATTTGCATGCACCCGTGAAATCTCAAAAAAAACGATGGTACCCAAAATTCCCCATGGGTGACATTTTTAAAAGCTTTTACAGCTCATCATTTTAGCGTTAACCTTGAATTATGGTCCTAGCATTATAGCACTCGCATCAACATTTGTGGCAGTACCTCACTTATAGTGCAGTGATGGTTTACATACACCACAGAGTGTAAAACCGTGTCTTATGTAAACATAGATATGCCCAGGATAGTTGTGTCCTCTGTGCATAAAAAAAAACACACAGGCACACCGAAACAAACCCCTTGGGTCTTTTGATTTGGTTGGATAATTCTTAACCGCCCTTCCTGGTGAAAGAAAAGATTGCTGCATTAGCAGCTGCAGACTTGATTTTTTCTATTAAAACTACTAAAGATTACTAATAATACGTGATAATGGCCAGTGATTTCTGCAACAGCAGATCAGACTAAATTCGGCTTTACGTGGATCAAAATTCAGAGGGTTTAGGCACTGGCTGAATTTCGATCCTCTCGTGGACAGGGCAGTATTACAGAAGTCGACCTACTGATCGACTTCTGTACAACTGCCCTGTCACAATTTCCCTGCTTGATCAGTGCTGCAGGCTGTAGCCTGCAATGATGATCTGTGTTTTCTGATGGTGGGGAAGTCTCTCCGCTGTCGGAATATAATATCTTAGCAGGGAGGTTTTGTTTTTGTTTTGTTTTTCGCTCAACCTGCTGGTTGAAAAAAAAAACTGACTCCTCTATGGGATTCCTTAATCTTCAAGTGATTTGAGCTTGGTGCAGTACTGAGACCAGGTGGACTCCACCTAATCGTACACAGATACTTTTTTTTTATTTTTATAGAGGAATGGTTAGAACCAAGTTTCACCTCTGCAAATCTGTTCTCATACTAGGAGGTAAGACAGTGAAAGACAATCTAGTTTGTCAGCTAAAGAGTATCAGAAAAAAATAATTTGTGTTTATCCATTATAGGCATGGAGAGCCTTATCTACCTACTAACCAGAATGATCAAATAACACACCCTTTTGATATTCCCCACTAGAGGTCTGGAAAGCCGTGCACACACTGAGCATTTTACTACATACTTTCGACTGCCAAGAGAAGAGACATTGAAAGAGGTGCATGAATGTTTCTTATGGATACCCTTCAGCCACCTAAATACTGTGGGGAAGATATGTGTTTCCGAGAACTACATTTGCTTCGCTAGCCATGATGGCAGCCTTTATAGCACAATCATACCTTTACGAGAGGTAATATCAATATGCAGAAATCTTGCTACAGTGATAAAATAAAAGCTTTAATGAATAAAAAGGTAATTAAAATAGTTTTTTTTTTTTTTTAATCATATATATGCAGGTAAGGTTTTTCCATTGGATACGTATTTCAGTTTTGTTTTTTTCCACCAAATACAAGCCTTTTGAAACTCTTCAGGACATCATGCTAGTAGCATTTTAATAGTGATTGATAGGCTTCTAAATGCAGCCCTTTAAGAAGACTAATAAATGTATACAAGTCTGTGGTAATGCCTGAGTGCTATTGATATATTCAAGGGTTTAAAGCAAACATGTTGCAGTCATGGGCAATAAAAAAATGAACAGGTGAATGAATATTAATGCAATAGAAAACCTGCATTTCTAAAAAAAACGAATGGATTTAGTATTAGAGGTACATTTAGTTGTATTTAAATCTCAACTTTTCTTCGGTAAAGAGGCTGTCCATCATAATAATGGACCGATTGGTGAGGGGGCAGGACTAAGTGTGGCTATTACAGGAAAAGTCAGGATTTGCATACCAGGTCAGTTGCCCATACTGATCATTTCTATATGCTTTTTGTCTGACCGTAACTTTCATTTTTATTATTACCCAGGTTTGTAATTGATTTACATAAGGAGGCTTATTACACAACCACTATGGCTTATTAACATCAAATCTAAACAGCTTATGACTATATAAGGGGTATATCCAGTGGGTTCTAAAGCTGGCCATATACTATTAGACTATTTTTTTTTTATATACAGCGTGCTGGCTAAACACAAGAAATAAGACTTCATCATCCACACAAACAACATGGATGGATAAATCCCCTCTGTCTGGCTATTGTATTCTGACAGCTGCTAATGCTGGATGTCAGGATGCCCCAACAGTGCTTGCAGCTGCTTCAGGCATTGGTCGGCCGAAATCTTTTGGCCCGATTTCTTTGACAAAAGTTGATTAAGTATTTGACTTTTGTTGAGCCGGCAGGGTCACCCACTATTAGATTTTCAACCAATTCTTTTGATTTGGCCAAAATTCAAACGTATGGCCAGCTCTAGAGTGTATTTCCCTTATCTCCCTAATGAAGTACAGAGAAAAAAAAAAAAACTTGTCTGGGGTTTTTACCATTACCTTAAACTAGAAGGCTTTACGTACATTTGAAATATTGTGCTGTGTTATTGTTTATCTTGATTTTTTTTTTATGTTTTACATTAAAGATTTCACTTATATTTGCAGATTACTGGATTAGAAAAGTCTGATGTGATATCAAGGGCCATTACCATTAGCACAAAAGGGAAGAACATATTTCGTTTCACTGATGTTCGAGACTTTGAATCCTTGGTGGCAAGATTGAGATCCAGATGTGCGATAACAAGTCCCCAGCACACAGTTTACACTGAGGTAAGCTTAAAAATAAAATATATACCGTATATACTCGAGTATAAGCCGACCCGAATATAAGCCGAGGCACCTAATTTTACCACAAAAAAAATGGGAAAACTTATTGACGCGAGTATAAGCCTAGGGTGTCCATCTGCATGCCTCACTTTTCCTCACTGTGTCCATGTGCATGCCTCACTGTGCCCATGACTAGACTGACGTTTAACATGGGAGTCTATGGAAGGGGTGCCCTGCTTTGAAAAAATCAGTGCTCCCTGGCCAGAGGTCCGCCAGACAAATAACTTTGCACACTTGTAGAGGAAGAGTGGGGCTACATGTGTGCCAAGGGACCTACGGCCGGCCAGTACCGGGTCCCCAAAGTTCGGGAGATCAGGCACAAAAAGGTGACTCTGAGTATAAGCCGAGGGGAGCATTTTCAGCACAAAAAAATGTGCTGAAAAACTCGGCTTATACTCGAGTATATACGGTATCTATAACTTGCACTATTTTTTGTTCTAAGAAGCATTAATTAAGTGTTTGGATTGTAATAAATAATTATGTATGAAGATAGTGTGTTGTTAAAAAGTAGATGGAATCCACTATCCAGAAGACGAAGTGGGGGCTGGTAAAACTACTTATGATCTGAACACTTGTTCATGGTGGCAACTGTACAGAAGTGTTGCACATGGTGCGTGGTTTTCCTTGTGGTGTAAAAGATTTTGAAACCTCATTCTCTGTCAGTCCCAGTCATTAGTTCTTGCAAACAATACTTTATTACTAGACACCCATAGAACAATTTCAGGCAGGAAGTAAAACAATATTTCTCTTTCGTCCAAGGACGGAGACAGCTCCTTTTAATCTTGACAGTAGGGTTATATGCCGTCTATTAGGAGAGGACTAGGACGTCTATTAGGACAAGAAATAAACTCTATCTTGTACCCTGATCAAACCACTTTGCAAACCCAATGGTCGGAAAGCAGGGAGATCCACCGAGCTGCAAACTCGAAAAGGCGACCCCCCCCACCCGAGAGTCGGGCAGGGGCAACCCTTCATGCTGTCACAGATTTGTTCGCAGGCTTGTTTGGCTTGCAAAACCGGGGACGCTTTTGTCCCTCAGCTGGCCCCTTGTCGGCCTTGGAACGCTTACCTGCGGGCCAGCTCATGCTCGATGGCCGGACTGGGGAGACTACAAGGATCTATATTATCCAGCCTGTCACCCAGCCAGCAGTTGATAGTATATCTCAGGATCAAAAAAGTAGAAAAAAATAAAAATCTCCAAGACCAATGGTCCCAACAGGGAGCCAGGTCCTTCTCCTATGCTAGGCAGAAAAAAACAGCTGCTGAGTGCAGGGTGAGGGGTTATAGCCAGAGGGACTGCCCCCTGGGCGGTACTGTTCAGCTTTGCTATAGTTGCATGTTTTTAATTGTTAACATGTCTGCCTAGTCCTCTCCTAATAGATGGCATATAACCCTACTGTTAAGAATAAGAGGAGCTGTGTCCGTCCATGGACTTCAGAAAAAAGTATTTTACGGTGAGTACAAAAATCCTATTTTTACTAATGCTAACGCAGCAACATTGCCAGAAAGTTCAGGTCGCCAGTTACGTTCAAACTTCCAAGGCAAGTTTGATTATGATTTGTGGCTGTGAGGAACTTCTTAGAGCCAGCATGTTTTTCTACCTCACCAGCAGGTGTGTTCCAGGATCAGACAAAAAGGATGGATTAGTGCAGTATAGCAATGTTTCGTAAAAACAAAAAAACAAAAACGGAACTGTTCCCAGGCTGAATTTTAAGTCAAGTGTAGTTTTAATGCCACCTTCTGTGAGAGGGCAGTGTTTTTAAGCACATTGTTATAATACTGAATGTACTTTTGTAGCATGTAGAGCTGCTTGAGCTGTGACTCCATGACACATGGTATGTTTTATGATTGTTTCAATATAAGTATATATACAGTGTAATTTTTCAGACTAGCTACAGTCACAATGCAGCAGAGTTCCCAGAAGAGCATCCAATGGTGGGACCAAAAGGCACCAGCAAGACTGTGAGCACAGAAGCCTTAATGACTGTGTTTCATCCTCAGGATGCAGAGAACCTTGATCCGATAATGGTATGGAAACTTTTACATTACCTGTTATTCTCACCAATATTGTACAACATTACTTGTGGTCCTTGGCCTCTTCTTCACCAGTAAATTGGTTGCATATGAGGGAGTATGATCACAGTGTTTGTAGCATGATTACTGTAAAACGACTTTACTGTAAAACAACTTTTGATATCACTGCTAGTTAGGGATGACAAAACTAGACCTTCTATGAATACCCATTTTTTAAAGGATATTTGACTTTCCACTTGCAACATAAAAATGTCACATGGTCCGAGAAGTATTCTTTTGAAAACTGGCTGTATAAGATGTCTACCTGCAGATTTTCTATTTATTTCTTTACACCCTTGGCCAGTTATTTGTGCATTTGTTTTTGGAATTATAGAAAAAATTTGACTATATGCTAATATTTTCATATTTTTGTCTGTAGACTCTGTACTTGAAATCAATAAGTGTATGCAAAAAATTACAGTTTGGGATTCTTCTTTCAGAAATATTAGTGATATGGATGCTGCTCAGAAACTGCATCGAAAATAATATATATCATGTTGTTATATTTTTTCGCAGCTAAAAGAAAAAATGAAGGAGCAGTCTTGGAATATTCTGTTCACAGAATGTGGTCGTGGCATTAGCATGTTTCGTACAAAAAGAACTAGAAATCTAGTTGTTAGGGGGATTCCCGAAACTTTGAGAGGAGAACTTTGGTTACTTTTCTCAGGTAAAGGTTGCCTTTTAAATGTCACTGTAATATGTTAGCGGTGTAGAACTATATATGACTTTGCAAATTTTGCTTTATTTTTTCTGAAAATGGTGAAAATTTATGTAATTAACTTGTAATTGCCGTAGATATTCTTCTTCTAATGAGAATTAATGCATGCACATACATTAGATGTGAAAGATCATTTCTTTACTACCTGTAGGTTAATGGAATACAATCCTTACACTTTTCTTGCACACTTGGTGAGCTGATGAAGACATGAGCAACTGGAGACAATGATCCAATAGGGAAAAGTGTATAAATATTAGTCCTCTATATATTAATCCAAAGCTGGCCACACACAATTTTATTTTTCTTCTCGGTCAACATTGCTTAACAATAAAAATAGTGGTATTCAGCGCTGAAAAATAAATAAATCTAATAGCAAACTAATGCAGCCAGCACTTAGGGGTGAATTCATAAAAAAAACTCAAATAAAACATATAAATAAAGGAGTGCAGCGCAAAAAAAAAAAAAATTACATTTAAATAAAAGAGTCCATAAAGGTCAACAAAGGTCCATAAGGTGAATAGTATAAGCATGCGATGTGGATCAAACACATTGACCAGAAAAAAGATCCCTCCACCACACACAGAGTGGCCTCTCACCTCTATGCTTCGACCTACAGGAGGTCACAGGGCATAAGATAAATTTGCAGATGGATAGCAGATGACATCCAATCTCTCAGCCTCCCCCTCCAGAACGACATATATCAGCACAGCATAAGTAGCAATGAACTTGGTAAGCTTCCTCCACCGTCATCCAGTTATGCAAATAAACAGAAGAAACTTCCTAGTGCTCTCTGATATACAGCTGTTTATTCATAAAAAGCAGAGTAACAAAATCGGTACTCACATTTAAAAGCACTCCTAAGCGAGTGCAAACAGAAAGCAGCATGTAAAAGATCAACAGGGTCCCAGATGCTTGGAGATGATCGCGGCAGCGTCCGGCGTAGCTCCTCCCCCCCATACGCGTTACGTCAGTGGGCGTGACTTCTTCAGCGTGGGGCGGGGCTGAACACGGACTTGCCGCAAATGTTTAAATAGGTCTACATGACAACCCATGGCCAATCACGAATCCCGGAACGGACAGCCAACCACGGCTAACCTTTCAGAAGACAAGCTTCTCACTGGGAAGGGGATAATGACATGGATAGAATACATACAGCGGTCAGCATATATGCAACTGGTCAATCGTTGCAATAGATGCCTATATCCATACACTGCACCCTCAGTATCCTAGACCATATATAATATTTAAAGGGCAAATAGCCCCTCAATAGTAAATAATGAATAAAATGTTAAAATATATCCATAACGAGATATAAGTATAATACACGCCACCGCAATCATCTCAAAGCATTTACATATATTTAAAAGCACAAAAAAGTAAACAAAAAATTGGAAAAAAGAAACCGATAAACAACCGATATTAACATCAACAATGTAGTGAGCGCATCCACTAACTGAATGGCATCTACTTGTACTTTCTCCCTACAGAGTTGTTGGTAAATTCTGTATGTTACCTCAACATTTCATATTCCTGAATATGTGTCTATTGTATCAAGTACTTTTGTTAAAAAGTATCCTTTACTCTGCATTGCTTTCTTTGCATGAAATACCTGCCGATCCTACCAATCTCCCTGCTTTCCTTTTTCAAACTGACCACACTAGGCATGGTAGCACATCCATCTCGGTGTGGTCAGTTTTCTTCTTTCCATTTTACTTGAGAGCACCGCCTGCCTATCCTCTTCACTGGGAAGATCAGTGTGCTGCTGTTTCTCTGCCCCCTGCTGACACCCCCGTTCCCTGTGGTCTCCAAGCCTCTTATGCAGCTCAGAACAGTGGTTATATGATCATTTATAATAAAGAAAGAAAAACAAGGTGTTTTAGGCAGGTGTGAAAAAATGAATGTTTTCAGAAACATATTTTATCAACAACATGGAAAGTAAATGAACAGAAGAGAAATGAAATCGATATTAGGTATTCAAAATTGCCCCAGTTCTTCTAGTTACACTTGCACACCGTTTTTGAAAGAATTAGGCAGGTAGGTTGTTCCAGACATTGTGGAGAACTAACCGCAGATCTTCTGTGGATGTAGGCTGCCTAACCTCCTTTTGTCCATCCTTCCGTGGTTGCAGGAAAGTAATTTGCGCTGTGTATTGCCTGCATTAGTGGCCCATATACTTCATGCAGTAACCTGTATGCATGGCAGGCTTTCATAGGTAATTCAAGTTCAAGCTATTGGTTATCACTACCAGAGTGTCACAGGTAGGCTTTTTAAATTTCTTGTTAAAAGGGAAGAATCCCTTGTATTGAAATATAAATATGAGAGCTAATTGGAAATAATTGAAATCTTGAAAAACAATCACTGAATGCATCTAAAATTACAAATTTTAGTAATGTAACAAGCTGTCTATCAGTATTGATAGGTGGTGATGGTGAAAAAATGCGCTCTTTCTCCAATACTTTAACTGTGAATAATAACCAATATTTATAATCTGATGTTCTGTTGGTTCTCAGCAATCATCAAAAAAAACTATCAACCAATCATAAACAATAAAACAGCAAAAGTCCATATAATCATGAATGTAATAGTCCTATATAACTTGTGATATATATCACTCCCAAGTAAGTGCTGCAAAGACATGCAAGCAGAAACATCTCCACCCTGGTGAAACCCTTGGACCCCTTTCACACTGAGGGCATGTTGCAGGCGCTATAGCGTTAAAAATAGCACCTGCAATCCGCCCTTAAAAAGCTGCTTCATTGCCTCCAGTGTGAAAGCCTGAGGTAAAAAAAGTCCTGCTAGCCGCATCTTTGGAGCGGTGAAGGAGCGGTGTGTATACCGCCCGCAATGCGCTGCTTCAGCAGCGCATTGCGGGCAGTTTTACCCCTTTCTCAGCCACTAGCGGGGGGTAAAACCGCCCCACTAGCGGCCGAAATGCGCCGCAAATCCGCCCATAGCATCGGCGGCAAAATAGCGGCATTTTACCGCCGACGCTATGGGCGGCTCAGTGTGAAAGGGGTCTAATGGACAACCTCTTACCGCTATATTGACCCCCATAACAAAGGTCAATAAGAACTTCTTTCCTTGTTAAAGCAGATCTTCACTGCATTTGAGCACCACAAACCAAAAACACTACTTAATTCATTTGGAATATTCAAAGCAAACTCCCCCATCCATCCATGTCTCTCTGCTTTATTTTGTTGAGAAATCACTTTGAAAAACAACCCCCTAGCAATTCTGGTCATGGCCATCTTGAGTCAGGGCAAATAATTCAAATAATTCATATAGCATTTACTTCCTGAAATCCACCTGCCCTTAGCTCAAGCATGCATGCAGTAGAGTGTGCTTAGCTGAGAAAATCCATCCCTCCTCTCCTCCCTTCCTGAAGACTCCTGGGGTATATGATATCATTTGCCTATTCAAGAAACCAGGAAGTAACTGAAGAAATGTAAAACATTTTTTTTTAAAACAAGTAAATATGATATACTTTCCTGCCTATTTACTAATGATAGCAGCATGAGGAGTAAAGATAATCAATGTTGAATCGGAGAGTAAAGTTCCACTTTAATCAGCCGGATTCTAACTCTTGGAGAACCACAGTAGCTCATGTTGATAAAGGCGTTTGCAATGCTGGGCCCAAATTTTTCACCCATTGCCACACCAGTAATTTGTCTAAAGAACTCCCCCCCCCCCCCCCCCCAAACCAAAAGTAATTGTGATCTAATCCAAACCAATTATTAACACACTGCGCAGATAATCACGTACACAAGATTCTCAGTATTAATTCTACCTATCATATAGCTGCTTCCACCTTGTGCACTGAAAGAGTATGCTGTAAAGATCCTATAATATAAAGCTGTATTATTATTACTTATTGGCAGGTGCAGTTAATGACATGGCAGCTAACCCAGGCTACTACCCAGAAATTGTGGAAAAGTCTCTCGGCACGTGCACTTTGGCAACTGATGAAATTGAGCGAGACTTGCGCAGATCGCTTCCAGAACATCCAGCGTTTCAAAGTGACACCGGCATCTCTGCATTGAGAAGAGTGCTGACAGCATATGCATACAGAAACCCCAAAATTGGATATTGTCAGGTTAGCTTCTCTTCACTTATATTCTCTAGAGTTGTGTAAAAGGGACATATATTTCAGGAGTATTGTTTTTTTTTTTTTTTTCCTCTTCAAGGCTAATTTATTATGTGCTATGAAGATCATTTGTTTATTTGCTAATTCTGTATGATATATCTGCCAACAAGTACTAAAGTCTCCAGTTTTAAGGTGTGTTGTATCGTATGAATTGTTTATAAAGTGGAGGCAGGAGGTGCAGAAACCTGGCATGTACAGGTATTTTATTTCTAGTGCTCTTCAAAAAAATCATAGCAGACATACACGTTTGGCTGCACTGCTGTTTTAAATGAAATGGCTAGCCATTTTAATGTTCAACTCTTGGCTGATTTATGCCTAGTGTCATTCAACCCATTTCCTGTGAGCACAGAGAGTCACGGGCCCACTCTGGACTTAACAGGAGAATGTTGCAGAGAGCACCATCAATGCATGGCATTCATCTCTGCATCATTTAGTATACGCCACTGCAGGAGCAAGAAGAAAGTGAAGAGGACCTGTGATGTCACCAGACACTCTAGAAATAGGGTAAGTATATTACATTTTTTATAAGGATACAGGTGGGGGTGGGAGACTAAAAAGACAACATATACCGTATATACTCGAGTATAAGCCGAGATTTTCAGCCCTTTTTCTTTCTCGTACATCACGGGACACAGAGCGACATAGTCATTACTAATGGGTTATATAGATACCGTCAGGTGCTGGCACTGGCAACTTCCAAAACCGGAAGTACCCTCCCCTATATAAGCCCCTCCCATCCGGGAGCACCTCAGTTTTTTGCCAGTGTCTAAGGTGTTGGCCAAGAAGAAACATGTGTTTTTCACTGAGCTTGCGTACAGGTTCTTTTGGGCCTCAGTAAGCTATTCCGGATCCGACCAAAAAAGCTTCATAGCTAAACGGTCGGTACCCGGGCCTTGCAGAGAAGAGCAAGGTTTTGCCTGTAATGCTTCTCTTAGGAGAGCTGGACCCTGGGATCCAGAGCTCTGGTCATACCCACGACCAAGATGTTTTCTGTGCAGGGTGCTATACAGGTCCAGGGGAGTGGAATCCTTGGGAACCCGGTCCCTGAAGGTTTGATTACAATGCCTGCCGTGATAGGTGAAGTTTGGGCTTTTGTGGACCAAACAAAGTCCTGCGGCGGGGAACAGGTAAGTGGGGGCCCCCAGGAACTTGGTTCTATTGGGGGACCCCCAAGCCTAATTTGTCTTTCTGTCTGTTACCTAATGGTATTCCCGCAAAATTCTGTGCATGCCTGTAACTACTAAAAAAATGTAATAATTTTTAATGGTGGTCAAGAAAAAAAAAAAAAAATTTTTATATATATTTAATATATTAGACTGCGGTACCTGTGTTTGTCCACTAGAGGCCGCTGTGGAATGTTTTCTTGTCATGTGGACTAGTTTCTTCTCAGCAGAGCAAGTCCAGGCAGATGGTGAGTTCTCTTATGGGAAACTGCTTCCTCTGCCATGTTGCAATGCTCGTCCATCCCCCGGCCTGCGGCAAAGAGGGGCCCTGGCTCTTGTCCCTAGTTTCCGTTTTTCAAAATTAGCGCCGAAGGCGCACGTGGCCGCGCGCGTGCGCGTGCACGCGCCTCTATATATAGAGGTGAGCCGGGAAAGGGGGCGGAGCCTGGGGGATGACGCTCTGTGCGCGCCGCAGCGCTTCTGCGCATGTGCGGGCGTCCCAGCATGTTAAAAACCACATTTTTGTGTGGTGAGCTGGCTATGAAGTACAGAGACAGAGCTGGCAACATTTAAAAAAGGGCATACAGCAAGCGGTTGATACAGGCATCCCCTAGAAAGGCACATTAGTAGACACCAACTGTTTCTTATAGCAGCATTTATGCTAGACTATTATCAGTAACTGGTGTATTTCAGCTGGAATACCTCAGCTTTGTGGCTTAGGAATATGCCGTCTAAAAACTCCGGGACTAGAAATTCCAGGAGGAATAGGGGGTCTCCATCGGGCTCTGAGGATCTTGGGCATGCTTTGGCTGCACCAGTCTCCCCTGAAGAATCAGAGGTTAGTGACCGTAGAGCACCCTCAGGAGTACCTGGTACTGTGGCTGTCCTCAGTTCACCTGCTCCTGTGTATGTAACAGAGGAGGTTTTTTCCTCAGCTCTGGGAGGGCTGGAAGAGAGATTGTCAGCATTGATCGCGGCTTCCCTGTCACAGGAGAAAAGCGCCCGATCTCCGTCTCCTCCCTCAGAGTGCCTGTTAACAGAGCAACAGTCCCATACAGGGATCGACCTGCCTGAAGGGGATCAGGATGAGGTCGATTCGGTTGTAGAGGAATCAACAGTGGAAGAGCCGTTCTCAGCATCACATGCTGAAGGGTTATGGGTTCAGTCCCTGACTAATATGGTCCGATCAGCATTTAAAATGCCACTTGCGGAGCCATCATCCACTTCTGTCTCCTCGTTGGGGTCGCTAAAAGCTCCCCAGACTGTTTGTTCCTTTCCGATCCATCCTTTACTGGAAGGGCTCATTTACCAGGATTGGGAGCATCCTGACAAAATATTTACTCCCCCTAAGAGATTTAAGGTGGTCTATCCCATGGAGGATAAGTTCATCAGAAAATGGAGGGTCCCTACAGTGGACGCAGCCATCTCTTGTGTGAATAAATCACTGACATGTCCGGTGGATAATGTCCAAATGTTCAAGGACCCAATAGATAAAAAATTGGAGTCCTTATTAAAATCTGCTTTTTCTACAGCAGGATTGGTGACACAACCAGCAGTGGCAGCTATTGGGGTCTGCCAAGCAGTGAAGGATCAGTTGAAACAGGTCTTAAGGGACTTGCCAGATCAGCAGGCTCTTGCCCTAGCTGATCTACCTAGAGCCTTATGCTTTGCGGTGGACGCCATAAAGGATTCAATCCATTAGGCCTCCCGCCTTACGCTGTCTGTAGTACATATGCGCAGGCTTCTATGGCTCAAAAACTGGTCTGCTGAAGCTCCCTGTAAAAAATTGCTGGTCAGCTTCCCATTTCATGGTGAGCGCTTATTCGGGGAAGACCTGGACAAGTATATCCAGAGAATTTCCAGCGGTAAAAGTACACTTTTGCCGGTTAAAAATAGGGTTAGAGGTCCCTCTTTTAAGAGGCCGGCTTCTCCAGTCCCTAGGACATCGGCTGTGAAACAGTTCCGATGGCCTCCTCGGTTAAATCCCGGAGGTAAAAATCAGGGACAGTTGCAGGGTAATAAGAAGCCCTGGAGCAGGAGAGGTACAAAACCTCCCCCAAAGTCAAATGCATGAAGGGTTGCCCCCACCCAATCGGGTGGGGGGAAGACTTCAGTTGTTCACAGAAACCTGGCGGGACACGATCCGAGACAGATGGGTGCTCTCCGCAGTAAATCTGGGATACAAATTGGAGTTAAAAAACTCCCCTCCTTCCCGCTTTATAAGGTCAAACGTGCCAAGGGATCCCCAGAAGAGAGGATCCCTCCTGTTGGCACTGGAACAATTATTGCTCCAAGCAGTAATTATAGAGGTTCCCCTGGAAGAATGGGGGTTCGGGTTTTACTCAAACCTCTTTACAGTCCCGAAGCCAAACGGGGACGTGAGGCCCATATTAAATCTAAAAGGGCTAAACAAATTCCTACATATCAGGACTTTCCGGATGGAGTCGATCCGATCGGTAGCCACTGCCCTACAAGGGGAGGAATGGTTAGCCTCGATCGACATCAAAGATGCTTATTTGCACATTCCCATCTTTCCAGCCCACCAAAAATTTCTACGCTTTGCGGTAGAAGGGCGCCATTTTCAGTTCAGAGCCTTACCCTTCGGTCTGGCCACAGCACCAAGAGTGTTCACAAAAATTCTGGCCCCATTATTGGCCAATCTAAGAACACGAGGTGTAACGATAGTGGCATATCTAGACGACTTGTTGCTGATAGACCACTCAGTGGAAAAACTAGAAGTGGTTGTTCACGAGACAATCAAGTATCTGGAATATCACGGTTGGATTATCAACCGAGACAAGTCAGCCCTAAAACCAGTCAAAAGTCTGGAATACTTGGGGCTAAGGCTGGATTCAGACCAGAGAAAAATTTTCTTGCCTCAAGAAAAGGGGTCGTCTTTGAGAGATTTGATCCACTTAGTGGGTTCAAAAAGACAGCCATCCATACGCCTGTGCATGAGGCTGCTGGGAAAAATGGTGGCATCATTCGAAGCAGTACCCTACGGTCAATTCCATTCAAGGAAGTTGCAAAGGGCCATACTGTCAGCCTGGAACAAAAAAGTTCAGGCTCTGGACTTACCAATGTCCTTGTCCCCTTCCGTTCGCAAGAGCCTCCGTTGGTGGTTGGTTCCCCAGAATCTGGAAAGAGGGAAATCCTTCAGTCCGATTTCCTGGAAGGTGGTCACTACAGATGCCAGCCTTATAGGCTGGGGAGCAGTACTGGAGCAATGGTCTCTCCAGGGCAAGTGGTCAGAAGCAGAAAAGGCCCTGCCCATCAATCTCTTAGAGATACGAGCAGCCCGGTATGCCCTAGTAGCATGGACATCCAAACTCCAAGGGTCCCCTGTCAGAGTTCAATCAGACAATGCCACAGCAGTGGCATATATCAATCGTCAGGGGGGCACCAGGAGTCGTGCAGCCCAAAGGGAAGTAAATTACATCCTGAGATGGGCAGAAAGATATGTCCCAGCCATATCTGCGGTATTCATTCCAGGAGTGGAGAATTGGAAGGCGGACTTTCTAAGTCGCCAACAATTATGCCCAGGGGAATGGTCCCTTCATCCTGAGGTTTTCCGGACAATATGTCAGCGGTGGGGAACACCGGATGTAGATCTGCTAGCATCCAGATTCAACACAAAAGTGGACAGGTTTGTCTCTTGGACAAGGGATCCCCTAGCGTGCGGCTCGGATGCCCTAGTGTTCCCTTGGGATCAGTTCAAGCTGATATATGCATTCCCACCGCCACAATTGTTACCTCGATTACTCCGCAGAATCAGGGTAGAAAAGAAACCAGTGAGTCTGGTGGCTCCAGCGTGGCCCCGAAGAGCATGGTACGCGGAGATTGTAAAAATGTCTGTGGGGAGTCCTTGGACCCTCCCACATCGTCCGGACCTGCTTTCGCAAGGACCGATATACCACCCTTCCTTACCAGCCCTAGGTTTGACGGCCTGGCTATTGAAGCCCACATTCTAAAAAAGAGAGGGCTCTCTAATGCTGTGGTATCTACCATGATCAATGCCAGGAAGCCGGTATCCAGGCAGATCTACTATAGAATCTGGAAGGCGTACATCGCCTGGTGTGAGGCCAAGAAATGGCATCCACGTAAATACGTAATAGGTAGGATTCTGGACTTCCTACAATGGGCTGTAGATAGGAAGCTTGCCTTGAGTACTATCAAGGGTCAGATTTCGGCCTTGTCAATATTTTTTCAAAGGCCCTTGGCTTCGCATTCACTAGTTAAAGCCTTTATACAAGGAGTGATGCGTATTAGTCCTCCGGTTAATATTCCCATATGTCCATGGGATCTAAACTTGGTTCTGTCGGTTCTACAGAAACAACCATTTGAACCATTACAGCATATTTCCTTGGTGCTTCTCACCAGGAAATTGATTTTTCTAGTAGCCATTTGTTCGGCTAAAAGAGTATCGGAATTAGCAGCTATGTCCTGTAAGGAGCCATATCTGGTTATCCATAAGGACAGAGTAGTGTTACGTCCTCATCCAGCCTTTCTTCCTAAGGTGGTATCGAGGTTTCATTTGAACCAAGATGTGGTTCTTCCTTCTTTTCTTTATCGTACACCACGGGACACAGAGCTAGTCATTACATAATGGGTTAAGGGTCACCAGCGGTGATTGGACACTGGCACAACCAATGGAAGACAGTTCCCCTCCATATAACCCCTCCCATCAGGGAAGTACCTCAGTTTTTTCGCCAGTGTCGAAAGGTGTTGGACGCGTTAGGAGGTGCTAAAGGAAAGCTCTACCAAAGAGACCCTCTGGGGGTAAAAGAGCTATGCTTTCGGATCCATCCAAGACGCCTACAAATGAGCTGAATCTGGATGGGATCCGGGCCTCATCCATGAGGCGTCGCCTGTAATGTCTCTCTTCGGAGGACTGGGCTCTAAGATCCAGCACTTTCGCTATTTCGCTATAAAGTCCTGGTAAGAGTCTTGTACAAGGCCCAGGGGAGAGGTATCCTTTGAATAGGAACCCATATCCCTGAAGGTTGGCACACATAGCCCACCGTGAAGGGTGAAGTTTGGTATCTGTCTGAAATCTTTCAGCAGAAAAACCTGCGGCGTGGATAAGGTGAGATTAGAAGGTCCATAACTAGGTTGGGACCTTTTTCAAAAAGGTGGATGTCTTCTTTTTTTCCACCACTGGGGGGAGTAAAGAGCTGAATATACTCACCTCACTCTGTTCAGTGTCGGCTTCGGCGAAGTACACTGCTCGTCACCTCCGCTGCTGAGCTTGCTGGGGCACCCCGATCCTCCTTTTGGTGGCCGACCAGACACCTGCAGATGCAGGTAAGTGGGAACAAGGGCTGATGAGAGTCCTCTCTCACTATGGCCACCGCCATAGCGCTAAGGGCCGCGCGCGCGCGAGCGCGCTTTATCGGAGGGGGGGGGCGAAGGCGTGCGCGGGCACGTGGCGCGCGCAGGCACAAAAACGGCGCCAAATTTAAAAGACTGTCAGTGTGAGAAGCACTGCAGCAGCAAGCAAGCTCGTTAGTTCTCTTATTCCTGGCAGAGAAACACAGCAGCTATACAGGGACGTAAGACTCCATGTGGTTGGATTGGGTACTTCCTAGAAGACATCCATGTTATGCATAGTTATGTGTTAAAAGTTGCATACTTAATGTATTTGCTAAACTAAACACGGTAGTATATGCATTTAGGTACCTTGTATTTTGTCTAAACAGTAAGCCTTCCAGGGGAAGTAATACGGACAAAAAGAGATAAGAAAGCACCACCGCCTGAGAGGAGGCTCTAACTGTGCTGACTCGGTACCTTTCTCTCCTGTGTTGCTAAATGCACCTGTTCAGGATGAGCCATTACCTCTGTCAGGTATGGCGGCTTCCCCAGTGAAGCCTGGGCCTGTATATGTCACTGAGGACACTTTATCAGCTGCCCTAAATAATCTGGAGGAAAAAATTGCTACCTTAATCGCTAAGTCCTCTAAAAAGGGACAATAAGCGAAGCAGGTCTCTTCCAGTATTGGACCTCCCTTCAGAAGTACCTGAGGGAGGAGGATGAGGAGGAGGAGGCTACATCAGCAGAGGATGAGGAGCCAGATTTTAAGGTCACAGGTACAATGCTATAGCAGTGCATTTAAGTTAACCTCTGCGGAGGTAACGGAATTACCTGTCTCCTCCCTAGGGTCATTAAGATCCCTGCAAGGTGCATGCTCCTTCCCGGTTCATCCGTTACTAGAGGATCTAATATACGCAAACTGGCAACATCCAGATAAGCGTTTCTCACCTCCAAAAAGGTTTAACATTCTTTATCCTATGGGGGAAATTTTTTTTTTTTTAAAGAAATGGAGCCTGCCTACGGTAGTTGCGGCTATTTCTTGTGTAAATAAAAACCTGACATGTCCGATGGATAATGTACAAGGGTTTAAAAGATCCTTCTGAGAGGAAGTTGAAATCCTCCTTCCTTTTGGCCGGCTCAATTACCCAACCTGCAGTAGCAGCAGTCGGTATGTGTCAGGTCATCAGCCAACAGGTAAAGCAGGGGCTGAAGGAACTGCCTTCAGAGCAGGCTAGAAATTGGGAAAATTTGCCTAAAGCCTTATGCTTCACAGTGGATGCCATGAGAGATTCTATCATACAGGCATCACGCCTTACACTCCAGCTGGTACAGATGCGCAGAGTACTTTGGCTTAAGCATTGGTCAGCGGAGACCCCATGCAAAAAGCTGTTGGCAAGTTCCCGTTCCATGGCGAACGCCTATTTGGGGAAGATTTAGAAAAATATATACAGAAGATCAAGTGGTAAAACGACTTTTACCTGAGAGAAAGAAAAACAAGAGACCTTGTTTTAAACGCTCTCTCCCCAGCTCCCGGGAAATCTGACTCCAGCCGCCCACAAAAGCCAAGGGGCAAGCTCAGAAGAACAAGAAGCCGTGGGGTGCAAGAGCTAATAAGCAAGCCCCCAAAGCCTCTCAGTGAAGGGGCGCCCCCGCTCGGCCGAGTGGGAGGAAGGCTTTGTCAGTTCTGAGCGACTTGGTGGTCAGAAATCCAGGACAATTGGGTAGTATCCACAATATCCTCAGGGTACAAACTGGAATTTCGAGAGATCCCATCTTCTCAATTCCGAGGTTCAAGACTCTCCAAGGATCCACAAAAAAGAGAATCCTTCTTCAAAGGTTTGAATCACTTAATGGCTCAAGGGGTAGTTACAGACGTACCCCAAAAAGAGCGAGGTTCAGGTTTTTACTCAAACCTCTTTGTGATTCCAAAGCCAAATGGAGATGTCAGACCCATCCTGGATCTAAAATCCCTAAATCGGTTCCTGAACGATCGCCATTTTCGAATGGAAACGATCCGATCCGTGGCCGCCACTTTAAAGGGCGGAAAATTCATGGCGCCCATAGATATCAAGGACGCACATTTACACATACCCATCCTCCCCGCTCACCAAAGATTCCTAAGGTTTGCGGTAGAAGATCGCCACTTTCAATTTGTGGCTCTGCCGTTTGGTGTAGCCACCGCGCCCATAGTATTCACAAAGGTGCTAGCTCCTCTGTTAGCAAACCTAAGAACACGGGGCATTGCGGTAACAGCCTATCTGGACGATCTACTAGTAATAGATCAGTCAAAGGACGGATTGGGTCACGCTGTACACACTACAGTAGGATACCTGGAGCATTTAGGATGGATTATAAATTTACAAAAATCCTCTCTCCAGGCCCAAAGAAGGATAGGGTACCTGGGCATGATCATAGATACAGCCCAAAACGGGGTATACCTGCCAGAACCGAAGATACAGTCTCTGAAAGACCTCAAGGTCAAAGCAAACAAGAGGCCGTCTATTCGCCTTTGCATGAGACTATTGGGAAAGATGGTAGCCTCCTTTGAGGCGGTCCCTTATGCCCAGTTTCATTCGAGACTACTTCAAGGCAATATTTTAGCTTCCTGGAACAGGAAGAGCCAAGCTCTGGATATACCCATGCGCCTGTCCTCACAAGTACGCCACAGCTTCGATTGGTGGCTAGAAGCCAGGAATTTACGGAAGGGAAAGTCCTTCCTCCCAGTGGCCTGGAAGGTGGTATCTAGGGATGCCAGCCTATCGGACTGGGGTGCAGTATTCGAGGAGGCTTCTACCCAGGGAACCTGGGCCAAGACTCAGGGGATCCTGCCCATCAATGTGCTAGAGATCCGGGCGGTATATCTAGCCCTCAAAACCTGGACATACAGGTTACAGGGCTACCCAGTTCGGGTTCAATCCGACAATGCTACTGCAGTAGCTTACATCAATCACCAAGGAGGCACCCGCAGTCGGGCAGCCCAAAGAGAGGTGAACCGGATCCTGGCATGGGCAGAAGAGCATGTACCTTGCCTTTCTGCAATCTTCATTCCAGGGATGGAAAATTGGCAAGCAGACTACCTGAGTCGTCAGCAGCTGCTACCAGGGAGTGGTCTCTTCACCCCGAGATCTTTCAGGCCATATGTCTGAGATGGGGAAACCCAGATGTAGACCTGCTAGCGGCCAGGTTCAACAAGAAATTGGACAACTTTGTGTCCAGAACGAGAGATCCTCTAGCCTACGGGACAGACGCTCTAATAATACAGACGCTCTAATAACTCCATGGAATCAGTTCTCACTGATCTAGGCATTCCCTCCGATCCCTCTTCTACAAAGACTGCTTCGCAGGATCAAGGAGGAGGGAATACCAGTAATCCTAGTGGCCCCAAACTGGCCCAGGAGGCCTTGGTATGCCGAGATTGTAAAAACGGCGATAGGAAGGCCCTGGAAGTTTCCACTCCGACATGACCTGCTGTCACAGGGTCCAGTATTCCACCCTTCCTTACAAAGGCTAAAGTTGACGGCCTGGCTGCTGAGACCCACATTTTTAAAAAGAGAGGGGTCTCTGGTCCGGCTCTTTCTACGCTCATTAATGCTAGAAAGCCAGCCTCCAGACTCATCTATCAGAGAGTCTGGAGAGCATACGTTTCCTGGTGTGAATCCAGATGTTGGAATCCTCAGAAGTATGAAATAAGTAGGATTCTTGCTTTTTGCCAGTTAGGAGTGGATATGAATTTAGCCCTTAGCACCATCAAAGGGCAAATATCGGCTCTATCAGTCTTCTTTCAGAGACCATTGGCATCTCACTCCCTAGTTCGGACATTCATTAAGGGGGTACTGAGGATAAATCCTCCAGTTAGGACTCCCTTGTGTCCATGGGATTTGAATTTGGTATTGTCAGTGTTGCAAAAGCAACCTTTTGAACCTATTCGCCATATTCCTTTAATTATATTAAGTAGGAAGTTGGCCTTTCTGATTGCTATAGCTTCTGCTAGGAGAGTATCAGAGCTAGCAGCTCTTTCTTGTAAAGAGCCTTATCTAATTTGTCACAAGGACAAAATCGTACTACGACCCCATCCGGCTTTTCTACCTAAGGTGGTGTCGGTTTTTCACTTGAATCAAGACATTGTTCTGCCTTCCTTTTTTCCAAACCCGCGGACGGCGGGGGAAAAATTATTACACTCTCTAGATCCAGTGAGAGCGGTAAAGGTGTATCTGCAAGCAACCGCTCAGATACGTAAAACAGATGTTTTGTTTATTTTACCAGATGGGCCCAAGAAGGGCCAAGCGGTATCAAAATCCACCATTTCCAGGTGGATTAGACAAGTAATTATTCAAGCTTATGGTTTAAAGAACAGGACTCCTCCTTTTCCTGTTAAGGCGCACTCTACCAGGGCGATAGGTGCTTCATGGGCAGTGCACCACCAGGCTTCGATGGCTCAGATCTGTAAAGCTGCAACTTGGTCTTCAGTCCATACATTTTCCAAATTCTATCAAATAGATGTGAAAGGACATGAGGATTCCGCCTTGGGGCGAAGTGTGCTGCAGGCAGCAGTATAGGGCTTCTGGTCCGCAAGCGGCCTGTTTTGATCTGTGTCTCCCCCCCTTCATATGAGCATTGCTCTGGGACGTCCCATTATGTAATGACTAGCTCTGTGTCCCGTGGTGTACGATAAAGAAAATAGGATTTTTATAACAGCTTACCTGTAAAATCCTTTTCTTGGAGTACACCACGGGACACAGAGGTCCCCCCCTTCTTATGGGAACCTTACTGCTTTGCTACAAAACTGAGGTACTTCCCTGATGGGAGGGGTTATATGGAGGGGAACTGTCTTCCATTGGTTGTGCCAGTGTCCAATCACCGCTGGTGACCCTTAACCCATTATGTAATGACTAGCTCTGTGTCCCGTGGTGTACTCCAAGAAAAGGATTTTACAGGTAAGCTGTTATAAAAATCCTATTTTTTCCCCAAACCTACTTCGGTAGAGGAAAAGTTATTGCATTCTTTGGATGTAGTAAGAGCAGTTAAAGCTTATCTAAAAGCCACTGCTCAGATTCGCAGAACGGATACTTTGTTTATTCTGCCGGAAGGCCCCAGAAAGGGTCAGGCAGCGTCAAAATCTACTTTAGCCAAGTGGATTCGACAGGTCATTATGCAAGCTTATGGCTTGAGAAGGAGACCGCCTCCGTTCAAAGTTAGAGCGCACTCCACGAGAGCAGTTGGAACTTCATGGGCAGTGCATCACCAGGCCTCCCTGGCTCAAATCTGTAAGGCCGCAACATGGTCTTCAGTACACACGTTTACTAGGTTCTACCAGGTGGACGTTAGAAGTCAGGAGGATGTCGCCTTTGGGCGCAGTGTGTTGCAGGCCGCAAAAGATCCTCATGTCTGATAGCGCTCAGCTTATATATGGTGTATCCCCCCCTCATTTGGCATTGCTTTAGGACATCCCATTAGTAATGACTATGTCGCTCTGTGTCCCGTGATGTACGAGAAAGAAAATAGGATTTTTATAACAGCTTACCTGTAAAATCCTTTTCTTGGAGTACATCACGGGACACAGAGCTCCCGCCCCTCTTTGGGGACACTTATTGCTTTGCTACAAAACTGAGGTGCTCCCGGATGGGAGGGGCTTATATAGGGGAGGGTACTTCCGGTTTTGGAAGTTGCCAGTGCCAGCACCTGACGGTATCTATATAACCCATTAGTAATGACTATGTCGCTCTGTGTCCCGTGATGTACTCCAAGAAAAGGATTTTACAGGTAAGCTGTTATAAAAATCCTATTTTTTGGGGGCTGAAAGTCCCCCCCTCGGGTTATTCTCGAGTCAGCGAAATTGAACATTGTAAATTGTACCTGAAGGCTGCGGCGTCCATCGTTTAAAACTCGCGGTCTCTTCCTGGTCTCTTCCGTGATAGGCGGAACTGTGTCTGCTGAGAATCGCCTATCACGAACGTTCTCTCATCCTCAGTTTCCCAGCAGACGTCCATGATTGGCGGAAACTGAACGCTGGGATGGGTGAGGATGAGAGAACGTTCATGATAGGCGATTCTCAGCAGACACAGTTCCGCCTATCACGGAAGAGACCGGGAAGAGACCGCGAGTTTTAAACGATGGACGCCGCAGCCTTCAGGTACAATTTACAATGTTCAATTTTAATTTTAGGAGCACATGTGAGGAGGGGCACATGTGAGGAGGATGGGAACAGTGAGGATGGGAACAGTAAGGTGGCAATGGGCTTAGTGAAGTTGCAATGGGCACAGTGAGGCGTGCAAATGGGCATTGTTGACCCTCGGCTTATACTCGAGTCAGTAAGTTTTCCCAGGTTTTTGTGGTAACATTAGGTACCTCGGCTTATACTCGGGTCGGCTTATACTCGAGTATATACGGTACATCTACTTATACTTCCTTTATGTAAAAATATTTTTTTTTTTTGTCAATATATGTTTGGATTAAATGTCTTTTTATTATTTTTTAGTATACATCTGTAATTCATCTTCAAAGCATCATAAAGCTTAACCTACCTTGGAATAAGGCCAGTCATGCCTTGTTTTTTGCGGATTAGCTGTAGTAATTGCTCAGTTGCTGCCATTTTGTTCAACACTGATAATTCAGCTTGATAAACAAGATAAAAGGCAGCGTTAAATCTCCAAAGGATAAAAATAAATCCTAAATATCAATAATGTGTTATAAATAAACTGTGCGTCTAGTGTTACTTCTGACTAAACGCTTAGGGTGGGGCCAGGACTTGATGACGTCATCACGCATGTCGACTTTGCCAATTGGAACCACAGCTGGTTTATGCTCTTTTGAAGCGCTTGGAAATGCTTTTTAAATGTGAGTGTTTTTTATTTTTAATTGCTTTTATTAATAAAGTGTTTTTGCAGATTTAAACTATCGCAGGCTTGTTTTATTTACCCTTATATGGTTGTCATAAATGAGAGTTGAAGATAAACATCTGAAGTGCCAGGGAGGAGTTGCACTGTATGACTGATTCAAACATGCTTATCATGACCACTCTGTAATCGCGGTCATGGCGCTGGGGTAAGCGTCTTTCCACTGGGGCACTATGGATCACTTTACAATGGGAGAGAGGACTGCTTGGAATATTTTATGTTGGATCAGAATTTTCACAGACGGTATGGACTTCTCTTTCAACTTTGCCACTTATGCAAACGCACAACCTGGACTTTAAACATTTTCACTTTTTTGCTATTTGGAGCTATATTGACATGTTTGTGCTGTTTCTTTTTTTTATTATTATATTTTGATACACTCTTTGTATATTGGAATATTGCATATGCATTACACTAAATGCATCATTTATTTATGACACATTATTGATTTTTAGGATTTATTCCTATGCTTTGGAGATTTAGCGCTGCCTCTTAGCTTGTTTGTCATTTTATGTTTATCAGAACATATGGTGTCCTGCTCTGTCCCGTAAATGCTTCTAAGTTGTTAGTGCGGTCTTCTATTTTTTCTATTTTTGAATCCAGCTTGATAGTTCAGAACAGTATATTGAGATATCGGCCACCTCTATTAATTTCCAGTGATGATTGCTCACATATTTAGATTAGGTTACATCCCCAACAGATTGAGTTACATTTTTCTTCAGCTGATGCTTGTCAGCTGGATTGGCAGAACAATTGGCAGCAAATGTAAAACATGATTATTTCATCTTTGCTTGTGTTTTCCCAGGCAATGAATATCCTCACTTCTGTCCTACTTCTGTATGCCAAAGAGGAGGAGGCATTTTGGCTGCTAGTGGCTGTGTGTGAACGAATGCTGCCAGATTACTTCAACAGGAGAATTATAGGTGAGCTTTGTCTTTGTGTGCTATGTGTGAGAAGATCATTTTTTATGTCTGGTGCAAAGCTGGGAAAGTGTTGCTGAAAAGGTTTAATATTATCACATAGAAGTAATTGATTTCTGCAGATTTTAAGACATATAACCACAGCGGAGACAGCGCTCATCATTCCATACAGTAGAGGGAGAGGAGCCTTTCAGCTGGAAGCTCCTGTGTATGTGATCAAAGGGCAACATGTAAATAGGACTATGGGCAGCATCCAGTACTATCTACCAGTACCTTGGGTTTGCAACCACCTTCACTATGCCATAGTTATGTCCTGAATGAGCACTAGTCCTTCTGCTGGACTGAAGCATTAGAACAGCCTTTCTAAACCATTTTATCACAGAGGAACCCCTAAAAAAAATGTCAGGTCTCGGGGAACACTTACCATCGAGGGGCCAAATAGGAAAATGTCTCCTACACTGGTGATCAGGAGAAATGGAATGCTTACGGTGGTGTGCCACCCTTAAAGACAACAATAAATAAAAATCTTTGGTGTCATGCTTCTGGCTCTGCCTACTGGTATTGGCCCTGGAACTATGCAGGCATCATCAAATAGGAGGTAATTCAGCTACAGCTCAATGAACCCTTAATAACCTCTGGAGGAACCCCATGGTTACACAGAACCTTGGTAGAGAGTGGCTGCATTAGAAGATAGAAAGCTGTGGTACACATGCTACATCAAGTGCTGTATATCTAATTTAAAGTAATACTAAACACAGACAATTTAACCACTTGCCGCCCGCCCTATTACAAAATGATGGCAGCAAAGTGGTTTCAATATCCTGACCGGACATCATATGACGTGATCAGGATATTGAGCCGCAGCACGCATCGCGACGATCGTTGTTGCGGGGTGTCAGTCTGACACCCCGCAACACCGATCTAGATAAAGAATCTCTGACGGAGACTCTTTACCACGTGATCAGCCGTGTCCAATCACAGCTAATCATGATGTAAACACGAAGAGCCGGTGATCGGCTTTTCCTCACTCGCGAGTAGAGGAGAGCCGATCAGCTGCTCCTCTGACAGGGGGGTCTGTGCTGATCGATTTATCCGTGCAGCCCCCCCCCCAGGATGCCCACACTGGACCAGCAGGGACGCCACTTGGACCGCCAGGGATGTCACTACCAGGTATGCCACCCTTGACCACCAGGGATGCAAAAAAGTGCCCACAATGGATGCCAATCAGTGCCCACAATGGATGCCAATCAGTGCCCACAATGGGCATGACTGATTAGCAGGCATTATTATTTAGCACTGATTGGCATCCATCAGTACAATACATTACAGTACATCAGTGCCCATCCCTGGCGCCGATCAGTGCCCATCCGTGCCGCCGATCAATGCCCATCTGTGCCACATATCAGTGCCGCATATTAGTGCCCATCATCAGTGCCACCTCATCGGTGCCCGTCAGTGCAGCCCCATCAGTGAAGGAGAAAACTTGCTTATTTACAAAGTTTTGTAAATGAAACAAAAAATATATATTTTTTCCAAATGTTTGGTCTTTTTTTTATTTGTTTAGCAGAAAATGAAAACCGCAGAGGTGATCAAATATCACCAAAATAAAGCTCTATTTGTGGGGAAAAAATGATCAAAATTTTGTTTGGGTACAGTGTAGCATGACCGCGCAATTGTCATTCAAAGTGCGAGAGTGCTGAAAGCTGAAAATTGGTTTGGGCAGGAAGGTGTATAAGTGCCCTGTATTGAAGTGGTTAATATGCATTATCTCTTCTATTTACATTTATGGATGATGCCACTGTGTTTAAACAAAAAAAATAAAGATATCGAAGTACCTTTTTACATAGCTAATATACAGCACACACGTGACTTTCCTCAGCTCTTTCTGTTCTTCAGGGAAGCATCAGCAGGAGGAGCTTCTATTGAGGTAACAAAGGTATACTGTAATGATATCAAGGGGGAGGTTCTGATAGTCCCTGCCTGCTCCATGCCCCTCCAGCCTTAGTCTGTTGTGTTTATGTACTTTGAATTACAGGGAGATGTTTCCATTAATCACAATGTAATATCCTGCTCCATAGTGTAGAGCTGTTTAGTGGGTGTGGAGGAGGAGGGCAGGAGCAGGCTTTATCCCTGTGTATATGTCCACATGTGTGACTCTATAGTCACGTGGACTGCTTGGGAAGGAAGTGCTCAGCATAGGAACTGAAAACTGAGCATGCTCACCAGCTGTGGCAACCGCTGCTCTGCAGAATCTCCAGCTACAGCAGGGACACATACAGGAGGGAGGGACAGAGAACGGCAGGATCAGCCTGTTTTTTTTTTTGTTTTTTTTTCAGAATACAGAAGACAAATCCTATAGGGGCTGACTGAATGTGATCAGCATGCAATTTTGGCATTTATAATAATAGTTTCTACTGATGTGGATTTTAATGTCACTTTAACAGATATTATTGTCCCAGCCTTGAACAGCCAGCATAATGCTGACATAGTGGTGTCACATGTATCACATGTTTTGTCCTTGCACTCCATCTCTTCACCAGTGCATCTGTTTTCTATTTCTTTTTACATGACTCTGTTGAGAGAGGCAGAGATGAAGGCCTCTTGAGCCCCTTAGGGAAAGAGAGCCTTGACTGATGGGGGCATGGCCAGGTACAGGACAAGGTGGTAGTCACTCAAGGATTGGTTAATTTGGGGGATGGGATGGGCCTGAGCTCGGGTAAAGGATTGCCCCAGGGAATTCTGGGTCCTTTCGGAAAACGTGCTGGGAAGAGCTGCCCACCCTCCCGCCCCTTTTTTCTGTGGTATGTCACAGCTTGCTGCGGTTTTATTGACCTTGCCAGCATAAAATGGCTGTAATGGGCCATGCCCTTGATGGATGTCGGAAGTAGGCAGCCTGTCCAGCACTTATGATAAGGACAGGCCCCCCCCCCTTTGGAATTGGGTGCTCACAGTACAACTGTGACTGGCACTTGTTGAAAATAATGTTCATATGTTATGTTGGATTTAATAAAGCTGTGGCCTTGCCCTTTCCAACCTAATGGTTGTAAGCGTGTTTATTTAATAGGGTGAGGGGGATAGGGGGAAGGTGTGTGTATATATACAGCTATGTTACAATTAATGGTACCTGGGCTCATTGCGCCTCAGCAGTCAAGTGGGGAGCAATAGGTGTGAATAGGTTTAAGTGAGAAAGGAGATGATGAGGTGGGCGGGCAGGGGCAGAATGAAGGTTGGGATATTTTTTAGCAGTTCTGATGTTTGTGCTGCCCAAATGCAGGGTGGAAGTAGGGTGACTGTTCCCCCTGTATAAAATGAGCAGCTTAAATGACTGGTTGCCTAAAACAGAGTCACCATCCTAGTACCCTGTTAGTGCAGATTTTTATAAAGGCGCTGTGAATGAATGTTTCAGAGTAGAAAGGAAATCGGCAAGATTCTGCAAAAGGTAATCATTTTGCTGCTTTATTGCTTTATCCTCCATCTGCTCAGTGCAGCATTAAAGAATAATGTATGCTGAGAATTGTGGGGTGCCATTGCAGACCTTGTTCTGAAAATGGCCTGGCAATTGGGCTGCTCCTCTGACACTACTAAGTTTGTTGAATGAGAGCAAAGTCTATCATACATGTTTGCATTCTTGTTGTGTATTAGGGACTCGGTACTGTAGTAAAGCTTTTAGATGACTATTCCAGCTGGACAATTAAAACCCCCAGATCCAAAAGAGTTGGGACACTGTAAAGCCACATAAAACAGAATGCAATGATTTCCAAATCTCATAAACCCACATTTTATTAATAATAGAAAACATATACATTTTTAAACTGAGAAAATGTACCATTATAAGAAAAAAATAAGGTAATCTTGAAATTGAAGACAGCAACATGTCTCAAAAATGTTGGGACAGGGCAACAAAAAGCTGGCACAGTAAAGGGTACTAACAATGAAAATCTGGAAGAACAGTTTGCAACTAATTAGGGTAATTAGAAACAGGTTAGTAACAGGATTGGGTATAGAAAGAGCATCTTGGAGAGGCAGGTTATCTCAGAAGAAAAGATGGGCAGAGAGAGGTTTACCAAACAATTCCAGAATAATGCAAGGGACAAGGCTAAAACGCAATATTGGGCGCCCATGATCTTCGGGCCATCCGACGGCGTGAATCTATTATAGACATTACTGCATGGGCTTGGGGATACTTCCAAAAAGCACTGTCTTTGAACACAGTTCACCATGCCAAACATTAATGCAAGTTAATGCTCTGTCATGCAAAGGAAATTCCATATTTGAGCACAATCCATAAAAGCTGCCATCTTCTCTGGGCCAAAGCTCATTTGAAATGGTCTGTTGCAAAAAGGAAAACTGTTCTGTGGTCAGACGAATCAAAATTTTAAATTTTTTTTGGCAACCATGTCGTGTCCTCCAGAGTAGAGGAGAGGGACCTCCTGGCTTGTTATCAGCACTCAGTGGGGGCATATGGCATAGGCAAATTGCACATCTCGAAAGGCTGAAAAATAAATCTATCCAGGTTTTAGAGCAGCATATATGCTCTCTTCTAGATGTCTTTTTCAGGGAAGGCTTTGCATATTTCAGCAGGACAATGCTAAACCACATACTGCATCTATAACAACAGCATGGCTTTGTAGTAAGAGAGTCCAGACACCTAACTGGCCTGCCTGCAGTCCACACTTGTCACCAACTGAAAATATTTTCCACATCTTGAAATGAAAAATATGACAAAGACACAATACTGTTGAGCAGTTTGAATCCAGGTAAGAATAGGACAACATTCCTCTCCCAAAAATCCAGCAACTGGTTTGTTCAGTTCCCAGATGTTTAGAGTGTTGTTAAAAAGAAGGCACACTACACTGTGGAAAACATGGCCCTGTCCCAACTTTTTTGAGGCGTGTTGCTGCCATCAATTTCAAAATTGGCATAGGTTTTTTTTAAATGGTACATTTTCTCAGTTTTAACATTTGATTTTTTCTATTGTGAATATAATATGGGTTTATGAGATTTGCAAATCATTTCATTCTGCTTTTATGTAGATTCTACACAATGCTTTTGGAATTGGGGTTTCAGTTTTTTTAGTAGAAGAGGGCATCCATGGCAGCCTCCAGATTTCCATCAGCACTTTTTTTTTCTTTTTAATGAAGGGCACAGGCCTTACACCTATTAAAGCAAAACTCCACTCAATTAGCATTGACTATTTTTTTTTTTTCCCCAAATAACAGTTTTATTGTGGGTTTCTACAAAGATAATACACGGGCTTGTAAGACATTGAAATGCAGAAAATATTAAGTTTCCAGGTTGTCAAACAAATGCAGTAAGGATTTAGCAATTCACCCATAAAAAATAGCAGGCATCGAACCAAAAAGGGAAGTGATGCAATAAAGTGTCATAGAAACACATCCAGCAAACTACGCGGGACAAAGATAGTCCCAAAGATACTCTTAGTGGAGAAAAAGAGAGAGGGAAAGAGAAAAGAAAAGGAGAGCTCATCATGGTAGCTCAGTCACCTGGTCCTGGCGCTTCCTCCCGAAGGTGCCACAGCTCCCAGACTTTGTCGTGCATGTCCAGCTTATCCTGCATCCTGGCCGTCATTTTCTCCATCAGCTCCACGTCCTTGATTCTAGCGTGCAAGGCCTCGGGAGTAGGGGGGATTGTTGTTTTCCAGTTTAAGGCTATGAGACAACGTGCGGCTGTTGGGATATGGCGTGTCAATTTTTTGTAGGGTGGGACGAGCCGCAGCGGCGAGAGGCCCAGCAGGAAAAATTTGGGAGTCATAGGAATGGGCCTTTCCAACAACCGTGACAGCAGCTGCTGTACTTCAGTCCAGTAGGGAGTGATTAGAGTGCAATTCCAATAAATGTGAAGGAGGGTCCCCCTATCTCTTTGGCAACGCCAACAGCGGTCTGAGCTGGTGGGGTATATGGTGTGGAGCACGTCAGGGGTCATGTACCAGAATAGAAGGATTTTGTAAGTATTTTCCCTGTACAGAGTGCACAGGGAGCTCTTCGCCGCCTGAGACCATATTATCCGCCACTGTTCTAAAGGGATTTCCTCATTGAGGGCCTTCTCCCATCTAATCATATAGGAATGTTTACCTCTCGAGTCCATGGAATAGGCGTTAAGTATCTTATAAATAGAGGAGATTAGTCCCTTCTGGGCAGTGCCCGCCAGGACCAAGGACTCAAAGGGGGTTGGGGGGGAGAAGTGTAGGTCTGGGGCTATGGTCAGGGCATAGTGGCGAATTTGCAGGTAGCTATAGAATGCCTGGCGTGGCAAGTCATGCTTGGTCTGAAGTCTGGGGAAGGGTAATAATTTGCGCGTCACGAGATCCACAAGGTTCCCGAAATGAAATAGATCTCGGGACGTCCAGGGGTACGACATGTGGTGGGAGAGGCTATCTGGCACTTTGGGATTACGGACGAACGAAGTCAAGAGTGAGCGTTCAGAGTACAACCCATATGGACACGCCACCTTGCGCCAGAGTCGTCTAAGCTGGGACATGGACCCCAACAGTCGTTCAGGGGGGACCTCCGCGCACGCACTCCAAAGCAGGCTGTTTGGGTGGGTCAGGGCTAGCCATATTTTCTCAATCTCCGTCCACTTGTTATAGGACCGTTGAGTGAACCATGAGGTTATTGCGCGAAGCTGGGTCGCTTGGTAGTACCTGGTTGGACCACCAAGCCCCCATCTGAACGTGCCGCCAATAGTGCCGATTGAAGCAATGACTATTTTTAATCATTATGCTGCTAGCAATAGTAAATGGATAGGGAAGTATATCATATTTACTTGTTTTAGGCGCCTTTCACACGGACGGCTGTTTTGCCGCAGTTAAAAGCATGTAAAATGTTCTGTGAAATTCAAGGCTCCATGCACTGCGATTAGCTGCATTTGTACATTGTGAATGCCTGCGATTACATGCGGCCGCGTTTAGCTGCGGTGGTCATTCCCATAGCAACCCTTTTTATACCTACTGATTATGATGTGCTTCCTGTTTTTCTTTATTTTTTTCTCACGCTGAAATCCGCAGTTGACACAAAAGACTGCGATTACCTGTGGTTATGTGCATATAGCTGCGCTACATCGCACCTGGACGCATTCAATTCTATTTTCTTTATCATACATCACGGGACACAGAGCGGCACAGTAATTACTATGTGGGTTATATCTCACCTTCAGGTGCTGGACAATAATGTAATCAATTAGACAGGAAGTTCCCTCCCTATATAACCCCTCCCATACTGGGAGTACCTCATCAGTGTCTAAGGTGTTGGTCACGAGTGAAGATGCTAGAAAAACCTCCACAGGACCCTCATCCTGGTGCTGGCTTCAGGCTAGCCAAACGCACAACTGCTGGGATGCACTGTTGCTGGTGCACGTTGCTAACGCACAACAGCTATATCGCATGGTTGCGGAAAACGCACGTCTACAGAGGATAACTTCCTCTTTACCAGTCCACATGTTGACATAAAATACATATGTTTGGAATGTACAAATTGCATATGGGGTAAAAAACAAGTAACAGAACATGTCTATTGTTGATCACATAAAGATACATGAGGATGCTTAATCATAGTAAAGTGCTTAAATCTTGTTTGCACAGAAATGCCTAAAATCGCATAAAATGCTGGATCTCACAAGGTTGCCTGATCACACGAGTCCTTGATTACCCAAGGATACTTGGTCACACAGAGAGGCTTGTTTTCACAGAAATGCCTAAAGTCGCATAAAAATGCTTTGATTGCATAAAGATGCTGGATCACACAAGGTTGTCTGATCTCACGAGTCCTTGATTTCCCAAGTATACTTGGTCACACAGAGAAGCTTGTTTTTACAGAATGGCCCAAAATCGCATAAAAATGCTTGTTTGCATAAAGATGCTGGATCACACAGGAGTGCTTGATCACACAAGTCCTTGGTCACACAAGGGTACATGTCCGCACAGTAGTGCTTAAAATGCATAAGATGTTTGATCGCATAAAAGATGCTGAATCGCATAAGGATACATGATCGCCTAAAGTTGCATGTTCGCCTAGATTTTGCATGGTTGCATAATGAGGCATGATCATTTAAGTTTCCTTAATTATATAGGATTCCTTGTGTTCACATAGGAATACGTGTCTACATGAGTACAGGTGGCATAACACGTTCTCAAACGCATGCTTGCTCGCAAGAGTTCCTTACGTTTGCCTTTTGCTTAAGGTGCTAGGGAAGATGGTGGCTTCTTTCAAAGCGGTTCCCTATGCTCAGTTTCTTCTGCTATAAACATTATTCTGGCAGCCTAGAACAAGTAGATCCTAACCTAGCATTATCCAAAGGGTCTGGTCCCAGGCATACGCTGGAGTCTTAGTTGGTGGTTCTTAACCAAAAGATGGGCAGAAAGGAAGATCCTTCATGCCGGCTACCTGGCAGGTGGCGGCTACGAAGGCTGGCCTCTAGGGGTGGAGGCCAGGCCTGGAAGAGACCAGTGCCCAGGGGAAGTGGTCAAGATCCAAGTGAGCCTTATCCGTCAACATTCTAGAGCTACGGATGGCAGAGTACAATCCGACAATGCCACACCAATGATTTACTTTATATACCAAGAAGGCACTAGAAGTCACACAGCCAGAGGGAAGTGAACCATGTTCTGGCTTGGGCAGAGGAGCTTGTTCCTTGCCTATCGACAGTCTTCATTACATGAAATGGAGAATTGGCAGGCGGTTCTCTGGAGCCATCAACAATTGTTCTCAGGAGAATGACCTCTACACCCCAACTTTTTTCTGGCCAAATGCCAGAGAAAGGGTATCCCAGACATAAAATTTATTGGTGTCCAGGTTCAACAAGAAGTTGGACAGCTTTGTGTCAAGAACAAAGGATCCACTCGCATGTGGGACAGATGCGTTGGTGATCTCATGGGACCAGTTGTCACTGGTTTATGCATTCTTTCCCCCCAGTGCTGCGACTACCGTGGCTTCTATGCAACATCTGAGGGGAACGGAAGCCGGCCTAATGGCTCCAGCATGGACCCAGACAACCTTACTGGGCAGGAATTGTAAGGGTGGTAGTAGAGGACCCTTACATCTTGCCCAGACCTACTTCTCAGGGGGTATTCCATCCCGTCTTGCAAACATGGGAATTGATGGTCTGGCTATTATAGCCCGCATTCTTGAGGATCGGGGCTTTCAGAATCAGTGACAAATCACCTTGATTAATACAGGAGAGCTGGCCTCCAGGACTATGTATCAAAGGATCTGGAAGGCCCATGTTCCTGGTGTGAAACCAAGGGGTGGATCCTTGGAAGTATGTCATAGGTAAAGTTCTTGCCTTCCTACATTAGGAAAGGAGATGGAGCTAGCTTTAAGTGCCATCAAGGATCCGATTTGGCCTTGTCAGTATTTTCAAAGGCCGCTTGCTTCGCACTCCTTGATCCGGGCCTTTATACAAGGGGTAACCGTGTATAAGTCCGCCAGTTAGGTCGCCCTTGTGCTCAGAGGATTGAGTCTAATTTGGTCGGCTTACAAGGTCAGCACCTTGGGCCGATGCACCATATATCCTTCATCCTTCTAACAAGGAAATTGGTGTTTTTGGTTGCGGTAGCCTCCGCAAGAGAGTTCGGTATTGACAACTTTTTTGTATAGAGCCATACTTAATTATTCTTAAGGATAGGGTGATGTTAAATCTTCACCCAGCCTTATTTCCTAGAAGGATCTAGTTTAATTTCAATCAAGATATTCTTGCCTTCCTTTTTTCCAGAGCCTGGTTCTGTGGAAGGAAAGGTTATTGCTTCCTCTCAATATAGATGAGAGCACTTAAAGCTCTATCTGAAGGTTTCAGATATAGGAAATTGACGTTTGGATTGTGCCGACAGAAGACCCTAGAAATGGGCAGGCAGCGTAGGGTTCAAATCAGCTATTAAAATGGTTACGCTCTCTCGTTAGCATGAAAGCAATCAAGGCCTATCTGAAGCGGCTGCTCAGATATGGAAAACTGATGTTTCGCTACCGGGAGGCCCCAGGAAAGGGCAGGCAGCGTCTAAATCAACTGTTTCAATGTTGATCCATCAGGTTATTATTCAGGCTTGTGGTTAAAGAGAGGGTTCCCCTATTTCTTTGACTGCACCCTAACAGGATAGTAAGCGCTTTTATGCGCGGTGCATTACCAAGTCTTTATGATGCAAATTTGCAAGGCCGCAACTTGGTCGCCGGTGCATACGTTCACTAATTTCTATCAGGTGAATGTAAGACGGCAAGAGGATGCCGCTTATTGGCGCAGTATGCTGCAGGCAGCAGTATAGGTCCTCACATCTGATGGTGGTCTGCGTTATTTGTGTCTCCCTCCCCTCAGTAGGCATTGCTTTAGGACGTCCCACATAGTAATTACTATGCCGCTCTGTGTCCCGTGATGTACGATAAAGAAAATAGGATTTTTATAACAGCTTACCTGTAAAATCCTTTTCTTGGAGTACATCACGGGACACAGAGCTCCCGCCCCTCTTGTTTTGGGATATTGGGACACTTCTTGCTTTGTTACAAAACTGAGGTACTCCCAGTATGGGAGGGGTTATATAGGGAGGGAACTTCCTGTCTAATTGATTACATCAGTGTCCAGCACCTGAAGGTGAGATATAACCCACATAGTAATTACTATGCCGCTCTGTGTCCCGTGATGTACTCCAAGAAAAGGATTTTACCGGTAAGCTGTTATAAAAATCCTATTTTTTTCTATTCCCACCAAACCGCAGGTAACGAAGTCACAGCTAAACGCTGTGTGTGAATGGGGCCATAGGAAAGCACTGTGTGCTTTTAGCTGCGGTAGAAAACTAGAAAATCTGCAGCTAAAAGCATCATTCTATCCGTCCGTGTGAAAGGGGCCTTAAAATTTTTTATTTTTTTTTACATTTCTTCAGTTACTTCCTGGTTTCCATTGCCTAGGCAAATGATATCATACATCCCAGGAGTCGTCGTGGGAGGAGTTTTTTTTTCAGCTAAGCTTACCCTCCTGTCTGCATGTCTGGGTTAAGGGCAGATGGATTCCAGGAAGTAAATGCTACATGAATTATCCACCCTTACTCAAGATGGCCACTGCCAGAAATGCTTTTCAAAGTGATTGATTTCTCAGCAAAATAAAAAATAAATTGTGTGTTTTGTTTGTGGTGCTCAGATGCAGTGTAGCTCCGCTTTAAATTTTCATACAAGTATTGAGTGTACCTTATACTCCTACTGACCTGTTTCCTGCCTCATTATTCAGTGTAACAGCATCACTCACAAATGTAATTATGTTCTTAGTTTGTGCAGCTGCCAGGAGCAGTTAGTTAGGATCTTACCATCTATTTACATGGCAGCAAACTGCAGTAAACCTGTTTGTTTGAAAAAGAAAAAAAAACAGTACACAGAATAACATTCCTACAGTATATACAGTAAAGCAATAGTTTTTTAAAACTTTAAAAACGTAAAAAAAAGAAAAGTTTCTCTAAACATTGAGCCCAGGCTTGTATTGTAAGTAGACATGTACAATTTGTTTCATTCCGAAAAAAAAATTTTGACTAAATTGGACAAATTTGTTAATTAAATAAAACAGTTTTAACAAATTTTTCCGAAAATGCGTAAATTCGTAAAAACAAAAAACGAATGAAACGAAAACTAGCACATTTTTCGGCAGTGCACATGTCTAATTGCAAGTGCCTATTTTTATAGAAGTGGAAAATACTTTGGTGCTGTTCAAAGGAGTGGAAGGTGCCTTTCTGTGCGATGTTCACTCAATCAAAAGAGAAGGTAGAAATAAAGGCAGCTGCCAGTGCTGACATCCCCTATAAGATGCAGCAGTATAGCAGGCATCAGCAGATCCCAAGAATATGTGAATCTTTGTCAGGTAAATAGACTGCATATATGTTTGTAACAACATGGCCTGGGGAATGCCCAGGGAAAAACCAAGCCTACTTACCGACCAGCTCGCTGACAACCAATTAACCTGTCTAACAGTATGCGTTAAAAACAGGGGTTTGTCCACACGCATTTGCAAACGCATGCGTGAGCCACAGAGCCATGCCAAGGCCTCCTGGAGTCTGTGGTCCTACACTAACAATGAGTGTCCCCACAATGGAGGCACATGCATTCTGATGGTTAGATGAGGGCAGGTGGACTGTTTATTCTACATTTTGCCTAGAGTCACACCTTAGGCTGCAAAACAACTAAACCTATGGTATCTTTTTTTTCAGGGTCATGTAAAAGTTTAGTTGACCCTTGCCTTTTAAAAACGTCATATATTAATCATACAGTACAGGACACATGCTGGATAAATATAGACCCTGGGTTATAAGCTGCTACTTTCAGCGGATTGGAGACGTGCAAACAATTTGGACATGCTCCCTGTGCGTACCCTTATAACCCTACCTCTAACCTACCTACTACATGAGATTTCAGTTTTTGTGAACATCCTAAGGTGATGGACCTCTTCTCTTTTATGGAAACGTTTCTATGCTTAAGTAGTTTTTATTTATTTTGAATTCTTCAATTGACTCTTCACTACATTCTATGCTAACAATAGAAGCAGTGCATCCAGATGGGTGTAATACCTTTGTGAGCCAGACCTGGTGGAGACGGCCTGTGATGTTTCTTCGGGCACTGGATCCTTGAGCTCTCACCTTGGCACTGAGTGCAATAAGTGTAGTTAGCCGCAGGGCGCTATACAGGTCCAGGACTCTTGTCCATTCCTATTATTCCAAGACCCTGAAGACCCCTCCGGGGGTATGCCCACTATATAATGGGTGAAGCCTGGACGCATACGAGGACCGGTGACATGGAAAGGTAGTACAAATTA
Organism: Rana muscosa; assembly: GCA_029206835.1. Taxonomy (NCBI): domain Eukaryota; kingdom Metazoa; phylum Chordata; class Amphibia; order Anura; family Ranidae; genus Rana; species Rana muscosa. The sequence goes on along the minus strand of CM055125.1, from coordinate 143,912,106 downwards.
GTTCAACCATTCAGTCTCAGGTGGATGACTAGGTGTTACATCACAACACAGGTCGCAATATTACCACTTCTACCCAGGTACATAGTAATGTACTCAGGCACTTCCTCCTGCCTTTTTGCCATGAGGACTTTGCTACAGGATAGTTAACACCTGGGTTGCAGTGTATCCTTCAATGGACATGCTTACCTCATTTCCGAACCTTAGTTCTTATGTACCCCACAGCGGAATTCCCTCACTGATGGCAATGGCCGAAAACCAGGTGTAAGGAAATTATGACAGGAAAAAAAAGTGCCAACACACCTTCCTGATGGGTTGCAAAATAAACCTATAGACTGCTTAGGCCTTAGAGCAATGACGCTTCCTTTGCTCCAGAGCAGGACCCTATCTTAAATTGATTCTAAAGGTTCATTTTCTTCTTCTTTTTTTTTTTTTTTTTTAAGTAACAAACATGTCATACATATCTTGATGTGCTGACGTCATCATGTTTGTGTTTCTGAGCGAACGGGCGTTCGCAAGCCGGACGGCTATTTTTCTGTTTTTACCTTCTTATTGCTGTAAGTGTGTTTTTCTTTTTCATTAAACGTTACCATACCTGATTTACACTATGGTGAGTTCCCTTTCATGTTTGGGTAACATCTGACCACTATTCATGAATTTCTTTCTCGTACATCACGGGACACAGAGCGACATAGTCATTACTAATGGGTTATATAGATACCTTCAGGTGCTGGCACTGGCAACTTCCAAAACCGGAAGTACCCTCCCCTATATAAGCCCCTCCCATCCGGGAGCACCTCAGTTTTTTGCCAGTGTCTAAGGTGTTGGCCAAGAAGTAACATGTGTTTTTCACTGAGCTTGCGTACAGGTTCTTTTGGGCCTCAGTAAGCTATTCCGGATCCGACCAAAAAAGCTTCATAGCTAAACGGTCGGTACCCGGGCCTTGCAGAGAAGAGCAAGGTTTTGCCTGTAATGCCTCTCTTAGGAGGGCTGGACCCTGGGATCCAGAGCTCTGGTCATACCCACGACCAAGATGTTTTCTGTGCAGGGTGCTATACAGGTCCAGGGGAGTGGAATCCTTGGGAACCCGGTCCCTGAAGGTTTGATTACAATGCCTGCCGTGAGAGGTGAAGTTTGGGCTTCTGTGGACCAAACAGAGTCCTGCGGCGAGGAAAAGGTAAGTGGGGGCCCTCGGGAACTTGGTTCTATTGAGGGACCCCCAAGCCTATTTTGTCTTTCTGCCTGTTACCTAAGGTATTCCCGCTAATATTCTGTGTATGCCTGTTACTACTGAGAAAATGTAAAAAAAAATAATAGTAGGCAAGGAAAAAAAAAAAAAAATGTAAGACCGCGGTACCTGTGTTAGACACTAGAGGCCGCTATGGTTCTTTTTCTTGTAATGTGGATTTTTTTCTTCCAGAATCAAATCCAGGCAGTTGGTATGTTCTCTGCTGGGAAGCTGTCTCCTCTGCCCTGTTGCTGCGCTCATCCATCCCCGGGCCCTGCGGCAAAGGGACCCTGGCTCCCATCTAGCTCCTTATTGTTTTCAAAAAAGGCGCCGAAGGCGCACGTGCCCGCGCGCGTGCGCGAGCACGCGCCTCTATATATAGAGGCGATCTGGAAAAAGGGGCGAAGCGGGTGGATGACGCTCAGGTGTGCGCCACGGCGCTACTGCGCATGTGCGGGTGTCCAGCGTGTTTTAAAGCACATTATAGCTGGCTATTGAAGTGCACAGACAGAGCTAGCAACAGTATAAAGGCACACAGAGGCGGTTGATGCAGGCATCCCCTAGAAAGGCACTTTAGTAGACACCAACTGTGATATAGCAGCAATTGTGCTAGACTATTCTCAGTAAAAGTGGTGTATTACGGCTGGAATACCTCAGCTTTAGGCTTAGGAATATGCCGTCCAGAAGCTCCGGAACTGAATCTTCCAGGAAGCGAAGGGGGTCTCATCGGGCTCTGAGGATCTTGGGCATGCTTCTGCTGCACCAGTCTCCCCTGAAGTTCAGAGGTAAGTGACCGTAGAGACCCCGCAGGGGTACTTGGTACTGTGGCTGTCCTCAGTTCACCTGCTCCTGTGTATGTAACAGAGGAGGTTTTTTCCTCAGCTCTGGGAGGATTAGAGAGAGATTGTCAACATTGATCGCTGCCTCCCTGTCAGGGAAAGCACGCCCGATCTCCGTCTCCTCCTTCAGAGTGCCTGTTAGCAGAGCAACAGTCCCATACAGGGATCGACCTGCCTGAAGGGGATCATGATAAGGTTGATTCTGTTATAGAGGAATCAACAGTGGGGGAACCTTTTCTCAGCATCTCAAGCTGAAAGATTATGGGTTCAGTCTCTGACTAACATGGTCCGATCAGCATTTAAAAATGCACCTTGCGGAACCATCAACCACTACTGTATCTTCGTTGGGGTCGCTAGAAGCCCCCAGACTGTCTGTTCTTTTCCACTTCACCCTTTACTGAAAGGGCTCATTTACCAGGATTGGGAACGTCCTGAGAAAATATTTATTCCCCCAAGAGATTTCCGGTGGTCTATCCCATGGAGGATAAGTTCATCAAAAAAATGGAAGGTCCCTACAGTGGACACAGCCATCTCTTGTATGTATAAATCACTGACATGTCCAGTGGATAATGTCCAAATGTTCAAGAACCCAATAGATAAAAGATTGGAGTCCTTATGAAAGTCTGCTTCTTTCTACAGCAAGCTTGGTGACACAACCAGCAGTGAGGTCTGCTAAGCAGTGAAGGATCAGTTGAAACAGGTCTTGAGGGACTTGACAGATCAGCAGGCCTTGCCCTAGCTGATCTACCTAGGGCCTTAGGCTTTGCGGTTGACGCCATAAAGGATTCAGTCCATCAGGCCTCCCGCCTTACGCTGTCTATAAGACATATGCGTAGGCTTCTATGGCTCAAAAACTGGTCTGCTGAAGCTCCCTGTAAAGAATGGCTGGTTAGCGTCCCATTTCATGGTGAACGCTTATTCAGGGAAAACCTGGACAAATATATCCAGAAAATTTCCAGCGGTAAAAATACGCTCTTGCCGGTTAAAAACAGAGTTAGAGGTCCCTCTTTAAGAGGCCTGCTTCTCCAGTCCCTGGGGCATCGGCTGTGTAACAGTTCCGACGGCCTCCTCGGTCAATTTCCGGGGGTAAAAAACAGGGACAATAGCAGGGTAATGAGAAACCCTGGGTCAGGGGAGGTACAAAACCTCCCCCAAAGTTAAATTCATTGAAGGGTTGCCCCCACTCAGTCGGGTGGGGGGAGGACTCCAGTTGTTCGCAAGAGACCTGGCGGGACACGATCAAGACAGATAGGTGCTCTCCGCAGTATGTTTGGGATACAGTTTGGAGTTAAAAGACTCTCCTCCTTCCCATTTTTGAGGTCAAACGTGCCAAGGGATCCCCGGAAGAGAGAGTCCCTCCTGTTGGCACTAGAACAACTATTGCTCCAAGGAGTAATTATGGAGGTTCCCCTGGAAGAATGAGGGTTCGGGTTTTACTAAAACCTCTTTACAGTCCCGAAGCAAACGCGGACGGGAGGCCCATATTAATTCTAAAAGGGCTATACAAACTCCTGTATATCAGGACTTTCCGATGGAGTCGATCCGATCGGTGGCCACTGCCCTACAAGGGGAGGATTGGTTAGCCGCGATCGACATCAAAGATGCTTATTTGCACATTCCCATCTTTCCAGTCCACCAAAAATTTCTACGCTTTGCAGTAGAAGGGCGCCATTTTCAGTTCAGAGCCTTACCCTTCGGTTTGGCCACAGCACCACGAGTGTTTACAAAAATTCTGGCCCTTTATTGGCCAATCTAAGAACACAAGGTGTAATGATAATGGCATATCTAGATGACTTGTTGCTGATAGACCACTCAGTGAAAAAACTAGACGTGGTCGTTCATAAGACAATCAAGTATCTGGAATCTCACGGTTGGATTATCAACCGAGACAAGTCAGCCCTAAAAACCAGTCAAAAGTCTGGAATACTTGGGGCTAAGGTTGGATTCAGGCCAGAGAAAAATATTCTTGCCTCGAGGAAAGGTGTTGTCTTTGAAAGATTTGATCCACTTAGTGGGTACAAAAAAGACAGCCGTCCATACGCCTGTGCATGAGGCTGCTGGGAAAAATGGTGGCATCATTCGAAGCAGTACCCTACGGTCAATTCCATTCAAGGAATTTGCAAGGGGCCATACTGTCAGCCTGGAACAAAAAAGTTCAGGCCCTAGACTTACAATGTCCTTGTCCCCTTCCGTTCGCAAGAGCCTCCGTTGGTGGTTGGTTCCCCAGAATCTGGAAAAAGGGAAATCCTTCAGTCCGATTTCTTGGAAGGTGGTCACTACAGATGCCAGCCTTATAGGCTGGGGAGCAGTACTGGAGCAATAGTCTCTCCAGGGCAGATGGTCGGATGCAGAAAAGGCCCTGCCCATCAATCTCTTAGAGATACGAGCAGCCCGGTATGCCCTAGTAGCATGGACATCCAAACTCCAAGGGTCCCCTGTCAGAATTCAATCAGACAATGCCACAGCAGTGGCATATATCAATCATCAGGGGGGCACCAGGAGTCGTGCAGCCCAGAGGGAAGTAAATTACATCCTGAAATGGGCAGAAAGATATGTCCCAGCCATATCTGCGGTATTCATTCCAGGAGTGGAGAATTGGAAGGCGGACTTTCTAAGTCGCCAGCAATTATGCCCAGAGGAAGGGTCCCTTCACCCCGAGGTTTTCTGGACAATATGTCAGCGGTGGGGAACATTGGATGTAGATCTTCTAGCATCCAGATTCAACGCAAAGGTGGACAGGTTTGTCTCTCGGACAAGGGATCCCCTAGCTTGCGGCTCGGATGCCCTAGTGTTCCCTTGGGATCAGTTCAAGCTGATATATGCATTCACACCGCCACAATGGTTACCTCGATTACTCCGCAGAATCAGGGTAGAAAAGAAACCAGTGATTCTGGTGGCTCCAGCGTGGCCCCGAAGAGCGTGGTACGCGGAGATTGTAAAATGTCAGTGGGGAGTCCTTGGACTCTCCCACGTCGTCCGGACCTGCTTTCGCAAGGACCGATATACCACCCTTCCTTACCAGCCCTAGGTTTGACGGCCTGGCTATTGAAGCCCACATTCTAAAAAAGAGAGGGCTCTCTAATTCTGTGGTATCTACCATGATCAATGCCAGGAAGCCGGTATCCAGGCAGATCTACTATAGAATCTGGAAGGCGTACATCGCCTGGTGTGAGGCCAAGAAATGGCATCCACGTAAATACGTAATAGGTAGGATTCTGGACTTCCTACAATGGGCTGTAGATAGGAAGCTTGCCTTGAGTACTATCAAGGGTCAGATTTCGGCCTTGTCAATATTTTTTCAAAGGCCCTTGGCTTCGCATTCACTAGTCAAAGCCTTTATACAAGGAGTGATGCGTATTAGTCCTCCGGTTAATATTCCCATATGTCCATGGGATCTAAACTTGGTTCTATTGGTTCTACAGAAACAACCATTTGAACCATTACAGCATATTTCTTTGGTTCTTCTCACCAGGAAATTGATTTTTCCAGTAGCCATTTGTTCGGCTAAAAGAGTGTCGGAATTAGCAGCTATGTCCTGTAAGGAGCCATATCTGGTTATCCATAAGGATAGAGTAGTGTTACGCCCTCATCCAGCCTTTCTTCCTAAGGTGGTATCGAGGTTTCATTTGAACCAAGATGTGGTTCTTCCTTCTTTTTTCCCCAAACCTACTTCGGTAGAGGAAAAGTTATTGCATTCTTTGGATGTAGTAAGAGCAGTTAAAGCTTATCTAAAAGCCACTGCTCAGATTCGCAGAACGGATACTTTGTTTATTCTGCCGGAAGGCCCCAGAAGGGGTCAGGCAGCGTCAAAATCTACTTTAGCCAAGTGGATTCGACAGGTCATAATGCAAGCCTATGGCTTGAGAAGGAGACCGCCTCCGTTCAAAGTTAGAGCGCACTCCACGAGAGCAGTTGGAACTTCATGGGCAGTGCATCACCAGGCCTCCCTGGCTCAAATCTGTAAGGCCGCAACATGGTCTTCAGTACACACGTTTACTAGGTTCTACCAGGTGGACGTTAGAAGTCAGGAGGATGTCGCCTTTGGGCGCAGTGTGTTGCAGGCCGCAAAAGATCCTCATGTCTGATAGCGCTCAGCTTATGTATGGTGTATCCCCCCCATCGTTGGACATTGCTTTAGGACATCCCATTAGTAATGACTATGTCGCTCTGTGTCCCGTGTTGTACGAGAAAGAAAATAGGATTTTTATAACAGCTTACCTGTAAAATCCTTTTCTTGGAGTACATCACGGGACACAGAGCTCCCACCCCTCTTTAGGGACACTTATTGCTTTGCTACAAAACTGAGGTGCTCCCGGATGGGAGGGGCTTATATAGGGGAGGGTACTTCCGGTTTTGGAAGTTGCCAGTGCCAGCACCTGAAGGTATCTATATAACCCATTAGTAATGACTATGTCGCTCTGTGTCCCGTGATGTACTCCAAGAAAAGGATTTTACAGGTAAGCTGTTATAAAAATCCTATTATTGTCAATCCGGCTATCTGCTCTATACCTCTCCTCCACCATATTGATCATCTTGGAGCTGCCGCCCCAGAACCCCCTGGATAAAGGCCCTGGCTGGGTATATAGCCGCAAGCTTATCTAGCTTGCCTTCTGGTAAGCGTGCAATCTATGTAGTGTTGGTGCACAACTGGTGGTGGCGGAACACCTATAAATTCCAAGATTTATGGACTATATGCATTTTAATTTAATTTTTACTGTCTATTGGACGTTTCAATGTTTTTTTGTACATTCACCTATGATACAAATCTTGGGACAGATCCTTCTCATTCATCCTTGGATTATCCTTTATGGTGCAATCAAACACCTATTTTTTTCACATATGGTTTTGTTATTTCATATTCACTTTATATGATCTATTCAATTGTTTAGCGCGGCTACATTTTTCTTTTATTTTCTATTTTGTGTGTATCTCACATTCTAGCTGCTGCTCATTTTTAGAAGGTTCTTGTGTAAGCGTGGTATTTTTTACAATATTATGTCTTACTTATCTGCTCTGTGCAGTGGTTTTGCACAGAGCAGCCCCAATCCTCTTCTTCTTGGGCCCCCTGCTGGCACTCTTGGCTTATCACCCTTGATCAGTGCCCCCAATAGCAAGCCACTTGCTATGGGGGCACTGGTGCATGCTCACTCCCGAGCCCCACTCTGCGTCCATAAGATGCATAGAGCCCCCCCCCCTAGTGCTCTCCTCATTGGCTCACTGGTTGTGATTGACAGCAGTGGGAGCAAATGGATTCTGCTGCTGTGTCTCAGCCAATAGAAAGAGAGAGAGACCCGAAACGCCCGAGGCTCCTGTGCACATCATTGGATCGAGGGGGTGCTCAAGTGAGTATAAGGGAAGGACAGTAGGGGTAGCAGCACTTTACAACCACTTTAATACCGGTCTCGGAAGCTATTTATACCTGATCTCAGACACGCTGCAAGTGCCCTACCTGACCACGGAGAACTTTCTGCAACTGTATCCGATTTTTCTCAGACCGCTAACAATTTTAATACACCCATCCCTTTTACAGAGCTCAAACGTGCCAGGCTTATTCTCCAACTTCACCTTCTCTACTTGAGTTGGAAGTGGAATTGCCTGCTCTTGAAGAGATAGACATAGTAAATATTGAAGAAGACCTGGAGACGGTGTTAGGGACTGCAGAAGATTTCTCACCCCTGGGCTCCTATACACCTGTTGCTATGGCTTTACAAAATATGGCCACCAAAGTAGATTTGCTTACTTCTGCTGTACATACAAGTCTTGGTATGGTTGCACTAGATTCTCCTCTGGCTTACCATACCCCTCTGTCTAAGAGATATGCAAAGTCTAAAAAGACCTTTCCCATTCATTAAAAATAGAATGGGCAATTTATGATGTTTGGGGTTCTCCTAAAAAGATTTGCTTGCCTCCAAGGATCATTGCTGAGCTATATCTAGTGGGGGGCAGGGTCTGGAGCATGTTTCACATTACACTTAAAATATAGATGTACCACAAAATGCTTAAGAAGGTGAACTTATTTATTAAAGGCTTTTTTTTACCATTGCAAGTCCAGCCCTTTAGCCAGCAGTTGCTGCAATTTGTTTGTCAATCTGCAGCTAATTTGACCAGGGCAATAAACAATCAACAGGATCCTGTCTTTCAGGACCAAGCCCTGGTGGAACTCTTACAGATACTGACTTATGCCGCGTACACACGATCATTTTTCCCGTCGGGAAAAATTACATTTTTTTTTTTCGCCGAGAAAAACGATCGTCTGTGGGCTTTATGCCGTTTTTCTCGTTGAGAAAAACGGCAGGAAAAACGACGAGAAAAATTAGAACATGTTCTAAATTTTCTCATCGTTTTTTCCATCATTTATTTCCGCGGCAGTTTTCCCATAGGGAGACACTGCCGCGGAGCCCACAGACGGTCGTTTTTCTCGACAAAGAAAAAAATGACGGGAAAAACGGTCGTGTGTGGGGGAAAATGACGTTCCCTCGTTTTTCATTTAATTTCATGACGTGATTCACGGCGGTGTTTTCACCGCCGTGAATCACGATCGTGTGTACGCGGCATTACACTTTACTTTTCTGTGTTATTGGCCTAGAGCAGTGGTTGTCAACCCTGTGCTCAAGTACACCCAACAAGCCATATTTGCAGGTTTTCCTTTATCTTGCATAGGTGCTTAAAATCAGTCAATGGCTTGGTATCTTGGACAGCTACTTTATCTAAGAGAAATTCACAAAACATGGCCTATTGGGGGCTCTTGAGAACAGGGTTGAGAACCAATGCCCTAGAACAAGTCATGATACAAATTTCTGTCCAGATGCACAGAATATTATGGTTAAAAGTCTGGTCAGCTACAGCTGCTTGTAAAAGATATCTTATTTGTATGCCCTTTAACCCAGCCTGTGTCCACGACTGACATTGGATGCTCTGGTAATTTCCTGGACTTTGTTCAGGTTAATATATGTATTCTCCCCAGTCCGGATTGTTCTTGACTGACTGTTCTGCAAAATAGAGGAGATAACGGTGATCCTCAGAGGAACCGGATACACAGACTTACTCAAACTTCTAGCAGACGACCCTAGGCCTCTTCCAAACAGGCAGACCTGTTGTCTCAAGGCCCCCTGCTACATTCGGCTTCTTAGTCACTGGCATTAACAGCATTGCTGTTGAAACCCAGATTTTAAAGGATTAGGGTGTATCTGACTCACTACAGGTACTACTGTACCTGGAAATCCTTTTTATTGCCTGGTGTGAAGACAGGCATTTCAACCCTAGAGATTACTCAGTACTTCACATTCTGGCCTTCCTGTGATTGGGACTTGCCAATATTTAGACTTAAGTGCTCCTAAGGGCCTTGTCCATTCTCTTTCAGGAACCTTGGGCTTCATTTTCATTTGACCAAACCTTTTTTTTTTTTTTTTAAGATTTCTCACGGATCAAACCCCATTGCAGCACCCTGCAGTTTGGTTCTCTCTGTCCTGCAGAAACCACCCTTTAAACTCATTAGGGAACTCCCCATGGATGCTTTTTACTACAAAGTGGCCTTCTTAGTGGCTATTGTGCCTGTCAAGCATGTTTCGGAGCTAGCGACTCTCTCTTTTAAGAAGCCATTCCTTATTCTTCACAAGGATAAAGTGACCTCTTTTACAAGACCCTCCTTTCGACTTGGATGGTATCAGCTCTCTACATCAATGGAGACATTGTCCTTCCTTCCTTGTGCCCTGCTCCTAACCATCCTGAAGAAATTGATCTCTATTGTCTGGATGTGGTCAGAGCTATCGGAGTCTATTTTAAAGCGGAAGTTTCTATCCAGAAAAGAGTCACTTTTTGTTATGCCAATAGGATCTCGAGATGGACAACCTGCTTTCAAGTCCACTTTTACAAGCTGGATAAGACAACTAGTTTTAGGAGCTTACATTCCAAAAGATAAGGTACCTCCAGTATTCGTATGTGCTTAGCTCATCAAATCGCTGGGAGTTTCCTGGAAATTCCAAAATCAAGCGTCTGTTAGGCAGCTTTGTAAGGCTACCACCTGGTCTTCAGTTCACACCATCTCCAGATTTCCAGGCTTCTGTAGATGCAGCCTTCAGCTGCAAGGTTCCTTCCACAGCACTCTTAGTCAGGTCTTTGGCCCTTGCCTACTTTGTTGAGCCACTGTCAGTTGTGTTTGCCTTGTTTTTAGCCACGCCTATGATTCACTGCTTGGGAATGTCCCAGGGTCTATAAATATCCAGCCTGTGTCCTTTTCTGTATGTTTAAGATAAAAGGAATTTTAATCTGCCTATAAGTTACATATATTGAGTACAGTACAGGACACAGACCATCCTCCCCTCTGTTACTCTGCATTGCTTGCTAAAAAACTGTGATCTCACAGAGTGGGGCAAGGTTATAGGAGTATGTTTGAAAGCTTTGCCAGTTCCCAATCACCAGAAGGTAGCAGCCTATAAACCAGGATCTATGAATATCCAGCCTATGTCCTGCATTGTACAAGATTTTACAGTTAAGTCCGAATTCCTCTCTTCCTTGTAACCTGTAACAAATCTGTGGGACTGATGCTAACATGCCTGTGTAGCATCAGCCTCACATATTTTCACAGGTTACATTACATGCACATGTAACGTGTTTTTTTATGTATATTGTAGCCACTATATAACATTTAGTCTTCCAGATTTACTTTAGTGAGGTTTGTGTTACGTGTATGACCATACTAACCTATCAGTAAAGTTTGTATTTGTTTTTATTACTTTTTTGTTTTCTTAACTAGTATTAACAAATGTTCATTATTATCTAGGTGCCTTGGTGGATCAGGCAGTATTTGAAGAACTTATCAGGGATTATTTGCCCCAGTTGACTGATCACATGATGGACATGACCTTTTTCTCATCTGTGTCCCTCTCATGGTTTCTTACCCTGTTTATTAGTGTTCTACCTATTGAGAGTGCTGTCAATGTGGTGGACTGTTTCTTTTATGATGGGATCAAAGCCATCCTTCAGCTGGGGCTGACTGTTCTGCACCTTAACATCGACAAGCTGCTGGTCTGTAAAGATGATGCGGAGGCCGTCACTATACTTAATCGGTATGAATGTTTTAAATCATTATTATAAATGCTTAAAGCATATCTAAAGCTAAAGACAAAAATGTTAATATATTGCAGCATAGCAGTCCTTGTGGATGTGGGCATGAATAAAAAAAATTCAGGTTTAAGCTAGCCATACACTGATAGTGCTGTTTTTTTTTTTCATTCAGCCAGCAGTCTGAATTAAAAAACTAACTGCCACACTATACAATGCGGATGAACGAATCTCCTGCTGTGGCTATTATATTTTGACAGCAGGGCCCACAATCTGTCACGATACCCATACAGCGACTGCATCTGTTTGGACCCAAAATTTTCTGAGCCCTTCATTTTTAATGGCAGCCTTGGGGATCCTGTCGGAAGCCTTACTGGATTGTGCTGATTCCTGAGTGGAGGGGACCGGGGTGGAGACTGCCTATTCAAAACTCTTCGCAAAGAGGAGTCATGCATTGTTTATGGTACGTTTGTGTCAGGCTCTTCCTGGCCAATCAGCGTTGGAGCTTCTTGTCTTCTAATGGAGAGCCAGGACCCCTAAACCTTGATTATCTCCCCTTCTTAAATCTACCAATTCCTGGATCCTGCTGCTTGCTATATATAATTTCTAATTGTGGACCTGGGGATTATTCCCCATGCCCAGCTCTTTGTATTTAGTCAGTATCTCCCCATGGCCATTTGTCACCTGCCTCTAGCTAGCTACCTTTCTGTGCCATTTGCTCGCCTCTTCTTATGCTGATTTCCATATCTTGCTGGTTGACCAGAGAGGGAGTAGGGAAGTGCAGTGCTCTAGTGAACAGATGAAGAGTCAGGGGAGTGACCACTGTACACAGGGACTGACTTGATATGGTTCTATTGTTTTTTTTGTTTTTTGTTTTTTCTCCCCATCCCCACCTAGTGGTGGTTATTAAGCTGTGATGAGTGTTGGAACATCGTTTTACAATTTTGATCTAAATGTGGAATGCCTCCTGGTAAGCTGATTTAGAATGTTTGAATATTATAAGTAGGATGGCTTATGAAAATAACAATTGTCTGCAGGTTTTTTGATAATGTTGTCAACAAGGATAGCCCTCTTCCTTCATCTGTGCAGCAAGCGTCTTCTGCTTGTGAACGAAAAGGCAACAGTTTGAAAGTGGATATCACGGACCTTATTAGGGAGTCAAACGAGGTATGTTTTCTTCAGTTTATTGCTGAACAAACTTTATTGTTGATACATTTATTAAGGTATGCCATTAACAGAATGGTTTTGACCAGTGGTAAACATTTTTTACTTTTGTAGAGGTTTGGAGCTATTCGTTATGAGGATGTAGAAAGCATGCGCACCAGAAACCGCCTATATGTCATCCAGACTTTAGAAATGACAACTAAACAAAATGTGGTATGTACGGTATATGCTTAGTAATAGAGAGTTTTGTACATTTGTGGAAAACAATGTAATTAGGTGATGCGTTAATAAACTCACAGATGTACCTTTAAAGTTAAAGGGTTACTAAAGCTTTGATTTCTTTTTTTTTTTTTCTAAATAACAAATATATCATACTTGCCTCCACTGTGCAGTTCGTTTAGCACAGAGTGGCCCCGATTGTTCTCTTCTGGGGTCCCACGGCGGCTCTCGCAGCTCCTCCCCACAATAGACGCCGATTGTATGACTCGGCCCCCAGGGGCCGCGTCATTGGATTTGATTGACAGCAGCGGGAGCCAATGGCTGCGCTGCTATCAATCTATCCAATGAAGAGCCAATCAGGCATGGGGAGAACGATGAGGGATCCCGCCTTCGGAATTCCGGGGCTCAGGTAAGTAAAACGGGGGCTTGGGGGGGACGGTGACTGCAAGGTGTTTTTTCACCTTAATGCATAGGATGCATTAAGGTGAAAAAACACAAAGGTTTACAACCCCTTTAAAAGGTCCAGGTTTAACAAAACACTCAGATCTACTATGTGTGTTGTAAATATTTTAGAATATTTTTACATGGTTTTTGTTCTGGAGATATTGAAGTAATTTTTAAAAACTGACAGTCATTTTTGTTTTAGTGTGTGTGTGTGTGTGTGTGTGTGTATGTATATATATATATGTGTGTTTGTGTGTGTGTGTGTGTGTGTGTGTGTTTATATATATATATATATATATATATATATACATAATATATTTACGAATCTAAAGCTTCCTTAAGAAGAATTAAGCCAGTGCAATGCCTTTGTAGCAAAACATACACACCCCTTTCTATTTTCCTCACTAATTACTTATCTTCCTGCCCTAGTCAGTGGAACAAAAAAAAAAAACAGATGAACTATGAGAGTGCTCATTGACTACAATCCATCTGCCACTGTGGCAGATGGTAGTCGTAGTTCATTCATTCACAGATCACTGCAAATGAATGATGCAGAGAATCCCCCACCCACTGTCATAGGAGGGGAACAGAGGGGCGAAGACAGGTCCTTTTTGATAACCTGTACATAGTGCACGCTAAATACAGGTGTAATATGTAACGTATTACAAAAGGTGAACTTGTCCTTTAAACTGCTGTTGAGGAAAGAGGAAATTTATTGCAGAGTAACAGAAAACATAATAAAACAAGGTAAATACGTACGTATACTTGATGATTTATTCATATGCTGTTTGTAATCCCTGCAACAGCAGGAGTATGTGGCCAACTTATTAGGGGTTTGCTCTTTATGTAAAATTGGGAGCACCCCTTCATTGGAACCGTAATATCCTGTGTGGTTCTGGAAGATATTTCCATGAAGTATTTATTACCTTTTAGCATACGTTTTCTTTCTGCAAGATTGCTGCAAGCACTTATTACTTATTGCCCACACTACCTAGACCTACTATTTCGGTAATGTCTATTACTGATTAGAAATTTAACAAATATGTATAAATAAACATGAATTTTTTTCCCACTATAGGTTCGAGTTGTGTTGCAGGATGTCAAATTTTGTTCTGCCGACTTAGAGGAGCTCTATTATTTATTTAAGGTATTTCCAGAAATTTTTATTTTTAGCTGTCAAGTATTTGTTTTAAAATTACACTGTAAAGTTCTTATTTAATAAGACAAAGGGCTTTCTGAAAAGGGAAGCATCCAATAAGAAATAACCTTTCTTTGGTCAAACTATGGTAAAGAGAAATCTGATTGGGTATTCATTAGGTGGATGGTGATCACCCATTTTGTTCCTCCTTTTCAGAATGTTTTTTATGGTGTAATAGGGAAAATAGCAGTTCTTATGACAGTGACATTTTTTGTAGATTTGGGACAGGTCTTTCAGAAGAACACATTGTACAAACATGGTCGAAATAGGATGAGCTTTTTGGAGAAATTGGGATAAGGTTAATGGTTCCAAATCTGGGATTTTAAAAAGTTGGAATGTACGGTCTAAGGCAGGGGTCTCAAACTGGTGGCCCTCCAGCTGTTGCAGAACTACAATTCCCATGAGGCATTGCAAGACTAAACAGTTACAAGCATGACTCCCATAGGCAGAGGCATGATGGGGCTTGTAGTTCCGCAACAGCTGGAGGGCCGCAGGTTTGAGACCCCTGGTCTAAGGTGACACAAAATATTGTGCACTACAAAATGCCATGCAGTAAACCATACAATCAATCAATCAAAATATATATATTAGGGCTGTTACTGATTAAAATTTTTGTGTTTGATTAATCGTTTTTTTTTTTTAAATCGATTAATCGACTAATTTCGATTAATTATAATGCACATACAGATCCAACTAGTTTTAGCTGATCTCCTTGCAGGCCGATTCCTAGTGCAGCTACCAACCACTGGAAAAATGATTAGCAGGATACAAAATACACACAAAGGCAGCGCTCGATGGGAATAGCATTAAAACTTTTATAGTCTTCAAGTAGATAGCAAAATAAATATTGCACTGGAGATAAAATCAATGTAGCTACATAAACTGTAAAAATGGTGCAAAAAATTTGGAGTAATACCAAACGGTAGCAAAAGCAGTCATAAAAACATGTAGCCAAGTATGATACTGGTATAAAAATGTGTACAATGAAACCACTGCTGAATCCAGATGAGGAGGGGTTAACATCAGTCCGTCGGCATGTAGATGTCCCGTGAAGGGAACTATCACAACTCCCAGTGGATGGCTGTAGAATCCCAGGTTGATAGAGGGAAGTGTAACAGCCCTTGCGTGTGGCAGATAGTAAGGTCCCGCCGGCATGCAGATATGAAGGCACAGCAAAGGAGCCTTTCAGATGGACACGGCAAGCCCCGCCGGTGTCTGTGGCGTCACCGGATCTTCGACGGAACTCCCTGAAGACCCGGAATTTTGATCAATCAAAAGAATTTTGATCGATCGAAAAACGTAATCGAATAATCGAGGAATTAATAGTTAATTTCCACAGCCCTAATATATATATATATATATATATATATATATATATATATATATATGTGTGTGTTTATACAGCTGGGTCAAATCTATTTAGCTAATTAATGACTGTGTTTTTCCAAACTAATTTAAGTAACCAGGGTGTGATTTTTCTACAACAATTTACTTCTCTGTTTTTTGAAAGAAACTTTTAACCACTTAAGCCCCGGACCAATATGCAGCATAAAGACCAGGCCCCATTTTGCGATTCGGCACTGCGTTGCTTTAACTGACAATTGCGCGGTCATGCGACGTGGCTCCCAAACAAAATTGGCGTCCTTTTTTTCCCACAAATAGAGCTTTCTTTTTGGTGGTATTTGATCACCTCTGCGGTTTTTATTTTTTGCGCTATAAACAAAAATAGAGCGACAATTTTGAAAAAAAAAATGCAATATATTTTACTTTTTGCTATAATAAATATCCCCAAAAAATATATAAAAAAACTTTTTTTTTCCCTCAGTTTAGGTCGATACGTATTCTTCTACATATTTTTGGTAAATCGGCATTTATTGATTGGTTTGCGCAAAAGTTATAGCGTTTACAAAATAGGGGAACGTTTTATGGCATTTTTATTATTATAATTTTTTTTTACTAGTAATGGCGGTGATCAGCGATTTTTTTTTTTTGTGACTGCGACATTATGACGGACACATCCGGACACTTTTGACACATATTTGGGACCATTGTCATTTTTACAGCGATCAGTGCAATAAAAATGCACTGGTTACTGTACAAATTACACTGGCAGTGAAGGGGTTAACCACTAGGGGCGCTGAGGGGGTTAAGTATGCCTAAGGGAGTGATTCTCACTGTTAGGGGGCGTGGCTACGAGTGACAGGTCACCGATCTCCGCTCTGATTAGACAGAGCGGAGATCGGGGTCAGTAGGCGAGCGGGGAGATGTTGTGTTTACACTAACATCTCCCGCTCCATCCCTCCGTGATCGAGTCCGCGGGACCCATGGTCCTACTCACGGGGATGACTGCAGGGTCGCGAGCGCGCCGCCGGCGGCGTGCGCACGACCACACAGCAGGCAGTTAAAGGGGACGTACAGGTACGTGATTGTGCCTGTACGAGCCATTCTGCCGACATATATATGCCGTGAGCGGTCGTTAATTAAAGTTACACTAAATGATAACCTGATTTTTCAAAGACATACACATCCACTACTTAATGAGCCTATAGTCTATTTTCCAATAAATAGTTTCTTAGAGCCCTTTCACAATGGTGCCGCCCATAGCGTCGGTGGTAAAATAGCGGTAAAACGCTGCTATTTTACCGTCGGATTTGCGGCGCATTTCGGCCGCTAGCGAGGCGCTTTTAACCCCCGCTAGTGGCCGAGAAAGGGTTAAAACCGCCCGCAATGCGCCGCTAAAGCGGCGTATTGCCGGCGGTACAGCGGCACTGCCCCCAATGCGCTCCAAAGAAGCTGCTGGCAGGACTTTTCCTGACGCCCTGCCAGCGCACTGCTCCAGTGTGAAAACCCTCGGGATTTTACACTGGAGACAATAGAGCAGCTGTTTTAGGGCGGATTGCAGGCACTATTTTTAACGCTATAGCGCCTGCAAAACATCCTCAGTGTGAAAGGGGTCTTACTGTGTTTTTCTGCCTCCTTGTAATGTCCCCTGGGATCTCCCACACCTCAATTTCCCACCTCACTTGTTAGTTTAAAAAAAGCAGTAGTGTTTTAGCTGTGGTCATGTGCACTGCTGTATGCACGCTAAACTTCCCGTGGTCCCTAGTCCATCTCAGAGCAAGCAAGAGAGGGTGGCTATATTCCTGCATACAGTGGGACCATGGGGAACAAACATAGTCTCCATCAGCAGAAAAAAAAAGTACTCTTTTGAGTTAAGAATACCTACTTGTGTAGAATACATTTTTTTTTAAACCAGTGTTTAATGTCACTTTAACCACTTGCTGACCACCCTATAGCAGTTTTGCTATAGTTTTTGCAGCTGTGTTCCGGATCACGTATATATACGTAATCCTGCACTTCCGCCTGCAGGGGTCATGCGTGCAGAAGAAGCCAATCTGCGGGTATAGACACTCTTTCTGCCGACACCTGGTGATCGTTGGACAAAGACTCAGAACTGAGTTCTGCCTATGTAAACAAGGCAGAGTTCTGTTCTGTTCTGATGGAGAAGGGATGGATTCTGTGTTCCTGCAAAGCAGGGACTCGGATCCATCTCTTCCCCTAGTAAACACAAACACTGGATGGACACACAACCCTTTGATCATCCTAGATGTTTAACCCCTTCCCAGCCAGTATCATTAGTACAGAGACGGTGCATATCTCTTGGCACTGATCACTGTATCGGTTTCACTGGTTGCCGGAGAGTGTCAGTGTCTAATTGTCCACCGCAATATCACAGTCCTGCTATAAGTCGCTGATCACCGCCATTACCAATATTAAAAAAGAAAAAAAAATTCAGTATATATGCCATAGACGCTATAACGTTCACGTAAACCAATCCATACAGGTTTATTAGGATTTTTTTTACCAAAAACATGTAGCAGAATACATATTGGCCTACATTTATTTTTTCGATATGTTTAGTAGCAGAAGGTAAAAAAATATATCCTTCTTTTTTTTTTTTTTTTTTTATAATTGTCGCTCTTTTTATGTTTATATGATCAAATACCACCAAAAGAAAGCTTTATTTGTGGGAAAAATGACAAATTTTATTTGGGTACAGTGTGCAATTGTCAGTTAGGCCCCTTTCACACTGAGGCGTTTTCGCGGTAAAAATAGCGCTGTAATAACGCCTGAAATAATCCTGCCCTAGCATTCTCAATGTGAAATCTCTGAGGGCTTTCACATTGAGGCGTTTTGCTGGCTGGGCGTTGAAAAAAATCCTGCAAACAGCTTTTTTAGAGCAACTTTAGGGCGCATAAAATAGCGCTGTAAAAACGCCTATCCCCATTGAAATGAATGGGATTCGCGGTAAAAACGCGGTAAAAACGCATAGGCATAAGCGTTAATGCCTATGCGTTTTTACCGCGTTTTTACCGCGTTCGCGCTAATTTTAGCGCGAACGCGGTAAAAGCGCATAGGTGTTAGCGCAATTTTTACCGCGATCGCGGTAAAAACGCGGTAAAATCGCGGTAAAAAATGTCATTATTTTTTTGCGTTTTTTCAACGCCTCAGTGTGAAAGGGGCCTTTAGGTAATGCAGTGCTGATTCGCAAAAAGTGGCCTGGTCATGAAGGGGGTAAATCTTCTGGTGGTCAAGGGGTTAACTAAAGTTTAAAGCGACGGCTAATGGTCACCACCATGTTGGCTCTATTCTGTGAAATGTAACAAGGGAATGAGTTTACATTACTTTGTATTTTATTAAAATCAAAAAGTACATCTTTGTCCACTAATACACATTCCAGTTTAATTAAATAACGACATACAGATTTATAATTTGCTTTGACCATTTTATATGCTTTTATCTATTAGAGAGAACATTTCTTGTCTTGTTACTGGAGTTTTAACAACAGCAGAATCCTTAGTCACCATGACCCAAGTCTGCCATATTTGGAACAGTATCACATAGACTGCCAACAATTCCGTACCCTCTACCATCTGCTCAGCCCCTGGGCTTATTCTCCTAGTGTAGACTCTCTTGCACTGTGGACTTTCCGTCTGTTGGATGAAAACTCAGATGGTCTCATCAATTTTAAGGAATTTGCTTTTGCTTTTGGTGAGAGCATAATGTATATTCTATTACAACATATGTCTCTTTTTAGAAATTTTAGAATTGTACAAAGGTATCATTCTCTGCATTTCTTATTTCATTGCTCTAGATGTGATATTCAATGGCAGCTTTACTGACAGACTCAAGTTACTTTTTAAAATGCACATACCTCCAGGTAAGTTCACTAAACTATCCTGTTTACATAAAACATACAAAAGTAACCGCAGAACAAAGGCCGAGTAGTCCATCGAGTCTGCCCATTTTTTTTTTTTCATGTTTTTAATGGCCATCTTAAATGACCAATGTTAGTGCCTTTTGGTCTTTCACTATTTTTGCCGCTCTGTGGTCCACTATTGAGATTGAATAACAGATATGGTCTACAGCAGTGTTTTGCAACCTTTTCCCAGTCAAGGCACCCTTTAGCGTTACGCACAATCCCAGGGCTCACTAGTCTGAGGGATTGTTCCCACACCTTGTGTTTCTTAATGGGCTTCTCTATGCTCGTAAATTGCACAAAAAAAGTTGCTGGCATGTTTTTTGTAACTCTCACTGCACCAAAAGATATGGTACTTGGGTACATACCTTTTTAGCGGGTGGCATCGTATGCATTTTTGCTAGATGTGTGGGGGTGCCATAAAGAACTATTGGCACCTGCAAACGTCTGCAAAAAGTAGCACGTTTATGTGGGAAAATGCCTGATTTTGCACGTTACCGCACTGCACACCCTAAAATGTAGTTTGTAAGGCAGAGTTAAGTGGTCTGTAGGTTGTAAATCCCCCCCCCCCTCACTCCCTCCCAAATTCTCCCTCCTAGCTCAAATTATGTTTCTTCTCCCACCTCCAAATCCTATCACAAAACCTCTCATGCCACCACATCCCTTTCATCACTACAGTAGTAGTGATGGCGGCAAAGAGGAGGAGTGAGCCCTGCAGGGGAGGTCAGCTGTGCTTCCCGCCCGCTCCTCCAGCTCTTCTCCCACCTGTCTGTATACTGGAGATAACACAGAACACACTCAGATTGGACTTTGCAGGGTTTGCTTACTTCCCTCTACTCACAATTTTTACTGCCGGAGCAGGAATAGTGTGGGGAGGAGATGGGGGAGGTAATCAAGCCATGTACAGTCTGATCAGAGAGTGATCCCATGTTCACTCCTGTCTACAGAGAGGAGCAGAGAGAGCACAGTCCGCACCTCCTCCAGGCTCTCTCCTCCACTCTGCACCTATTTCTACTTGTGTCAACAACTCAGGAAGCCTGACCTGTTCTTAGTAACCAATGACATTGTTTTGTAGGAACGTGGGCAGGCACCCAGTGTCGGCTTCCTAAGTTGACGAAAGGATTACAGATAGGAGCAGGCAGGAGGGGAGAGCCTGAAAGAGGTGTGGGTTGTGCTCTCTCTCTCCTGTCTGTACACAGGAGTTAACACAGGTCTCTCTGATCAGACTGTTATGGGGTGGGGCAGTTTTATGTTATTTTGCCGTGGCACACCAGTTACCTAACACTGATCGACAGCACTTCCATTTGGGGAAATCTGGTCTTTGGACAGCAGCTTACAGATAATAAAATATGTAAGAAAATGCCTTTTTTAATATTTTTTTTCTTTTTTTTTTTGCAACATTACAATAGTGAATAATAAATAAAAAACATATCCTTATGTAACAAATACTTTCAAATGTTTAGACAATACATTTACCATGCTGCTTTCCTGTAAAATCAGTTGCATTTTCAGTAATGTTTTATATTCTCTCTATTTTCATGTATTAGCTTTTACTGAAGTGAGTACTTTAAGCCCTTCAGAAGAAGCCAAGCTTTCCAAAGAAGAACTTATGCATTTCAGTCAACTTCATGGTAAATATAATTATATTCTTGAAGTGCGGAGATGAGGCTTTAAGGTACTTATCCTTGTTAAAGGATGCCACTACAGAGATATAATGACAGGTTTATCTCTGTATTTTCATAAACTGGTCATCAAATCTGCATTTAACCTTGCCTTACTCTACTTGTCCTATGAACCTATTCTACTTATATTGGTTTTTAGCTTCCAAATTTCAGTTTTAAGTTTAGTGTGACTTGCCTGCCCATGCCACCATAAAGTAATTAGTTTGCTTCTGCTGATTTTATTTTGGATATGCAATAGAACAAAAAGGAATGTCATGCTTTAGTACCTTAGTTATTTTGTACAAATCTATAGAATGCAATATATGGCTGTTCCATGCTAGTTATGTTTATTACCAGTTTAAATGTTGGAGGATCTTAGTCAAAGGTTTTCTGTTTTTGATATTTACCTCCAAAACAGCATTAATTTAAAAGGGAAGATCTATTATAATTGGTTATTTTAGTTGGAGAAAAAATGTACCTTCCTCTGGAAACATGTCATATGACAGAGGCATCTGTAAGACCCATGTTTGGACAGTTCTGCTATTTGTCTGGTTCTATCTAGCACAGTGGTTCTCAACCTGGGGGTCGAATGACGATTTGCCAGGGGTCACCAAATACTAGGCTATTCCTGAAGCCCGCGCTGCTCTTCCAGCCTTTTCGCAGCCGCCCAGCAGGGTTGTCCCTGGAGCCTGTGGCCACCCAGCAGAGCTGTCCCTGGAGCCTGTGGCCGCACAGCATGGCTGTCCCTGGAGCCTGTGGCCGCACAGCAGGGCTGTCCCTGGAGCCTGTGGCCGCACAGCAGGGCTGTCCCTGGAGCCTGTGGCCGCACAGCAGGGCTGTCCCTGGAGCCTGTGGCCGCACAGCAGGGCTGTCCCTGGAGCCTGTGGCCGCACAGCAGGGCTGTCCCTGGAGCCTGTGGCCGCACAGCAGGGCTGTCCCTGGAGCCTGTGGCCGCACAGCAGGGCTGTCCCTGGAGCCTGTGGCCGCACAGCAGGGCTGTCCCTGGAGCCCGTGGCCGCACAGCAGGGCTGTCCCTGGAGCCCGTGGCCGCCCAGCAGGGCTGTCCCTGGAGCCCGTGGCCGCCCAGCAGGGCTGTCCCTGGAGCCCGTGGCCGCCCAGCAGGGCTGTCCCTGGAGCCCGTGGCCGACTGGTGTGAAGTGGGAGGGGCTGGAGGAGACCCCATCTCCTGATTTTGGCATAGGTGTCACTGCTACGAGATACCACAAAGTCGGAGACACAGTGAAGCCGGAGACACAGTGAGTAATCCTACCTGTGATTATAGTTTCCATTAAAAGTCCCCACTACAGTTTTCAGATCAGCAGATGACCTTGATCAAGAGCACCTTAGTTGGCTGATCAGAACTCCCCCCAGCACTGCCACTGATCCCACCGCCCACCAGCACTGCCACTGATCCCACCCCCCACCAGCACTTATGAAAAAAATGGCAGATGGCCCTTTATTATCAAGTTAGTCAAGCAGGGGACTTGGCAAGTTCCTGTGTAAATGCACAACATACAAAAAAGTCAAAACTGAATAAATATAAAAACAGGAGATAATATGTAAAAAGAATGTATAAAATTGGGACCTGACATCCACTGATGAGAGGAGCTGAATCCAGGCTGTAGAAGATCAGCATATGTGCCTGCAGCGTGCGGGGGATGGGAGAATGAGAACACAGCCACCTGGCTCACTGAAGCTCAAGTGAACCTGTAGATGAAAGACCCACAGGAAAGCGGAAGGCACAGGGACTTGTAGTGCAACAGAGATGGCAGGTTGTCATCCGATGATATGGAAGCCACGATGGAATCAAGCAGGGTGGCACAAGGTACATGAGAGCAGACAGGCTAAGGTCTGCAGTCCTCTGCGGGTGGACAATCCAGGAGAACCCTCTGTGCCGTGTGTGGTGAACACAATCAGGCAGTACTTCTGCTGGTGAAAGCAAACCAGCTGCGTGGCCAGCGGGAAGAAGCAGGGGGGAGGGTTGGAAGCCTCAAATCCGTGACTCCGGAAGGGAGAAATCCACAAGGCAGGAAGACAAAGCACTGATGGTGAAAGGACAGTGTCACCTGGATGGTATCGTGTCCTGGGGGGATGGTCGCTAGAGGAGCTTCTGAATAGCTCTAATGTCACGCTGCAAGCTGATAATGGCTGCCACAACAGCAGGAAAAATAAATAATAAAATAATGCTCCGCTGACAGTGGGGTCAGTTTGAAGGGGGAAAAGGGATGGTCCTGGGTAACTCCGACTACGCGTTTCGCGCTTCAAGCGCTTTGTCACAGTCCTCCAGTGAGCCTATTGCATTGAAGCCTATTGTGCGCTGGTTTTTGAGGTGTTTTTTCTGTATGTTTATGTTTGCGTTCCAGCCATAAGTTACCATGCAGCACTGGGCGGTCTGACTATTGACTATTTTTTATTTGCCACATCACACTTCCACCCCCCCCCCCCCCTCCTATCCATTTTACATTGTTTAACACTGTCATTGGTTCTTAGCGCTGATGATTTTTTGATCTGTACCCCCCACCAGCACTGCCACTCATCCCAACTCCCCACCAGCACTGCCACTCATCCCAACTCCCCACCCCCCCCCCACCAAAGAGTAAGAGAAGGAATAAAAATAGAGAATACATGGAAGGGAAGAGGAAAAGAGGGGGAAGAACAAAGAAAAGGAGAGCGAATGAAAGAAAGAACAAGAAAAACGGCTAGAGAGAGTGATGGGGGGAAAAAACAAGAAATTAGCATAGAGCGAGATAAAAGGGAAAGAAAGGAGAACAAAGTGAAGGAGTGGTACATCCTAAAATGTACCATAAGGGGTTTTAATACTGTACAAGTGTAAGGGACTCAGGGAGCGCAACATTTTCGTGGGTTAGGGGAGCAAATTACATGTCTTGCCTTGGGTGCTGACAACCCACGCTACAAAAATAATTTTACTGTTACGGATCCCCACAGCTTGGGAAATTTTATCAAGGGGTCACGGCACTAGAAAGGTTGAAAACCACTGATCTAGCATCAGTCCTTTTGTGACCATTGCTGCAGAATTGAACACAGGACAGGCCTCCAGAAGTAACCTGTTTCTCCAGGAAAGATGCAATGGTCACTTCAGTCACCATTTTGTTTTGTGTAGTGGGGCATCCGAGTGAAAATGCACAGCTCTGCTTTTGTGCTTCACTCCCTTCTACCACATCACTAATCAAAAGCAGAGGATAGTAGGAGGGGGTGAGTGACACCATGGGGGGGGGGGCTTTGATGTCACTGCTAACAGACAGCAGCTTCAAAGACTGATAGCAAAGGAACAGATACATGGAAAGCATTTAAACACCACCTATAGAGGATAAGGGGCTGTGTCTGCTCTGCATAAGCGGAGCAGACATGGAACAGTCATCCTCCTAGAATCTGCCTAATTCAATTTCCATACACAGGATGAACCTCTTTAGGTCTGTTTTTTTGCTGTCCTTGTTTTTTTCATTATGACACTAGGACGAACAAAGGGAATTGGGGTCACTGGAACATGATCGCACCAGCAGCAATAAGAACACCTCTAGGCTTCCCCCACACTAAAGTTTTTTTGATGCTGAATTTTTCTCATTTTAGAGATAACTTTTTCCTCTGTACTTCTGTCATTAATAGGAGAAAGGAAACATCTCCCCAGTGTAGACAAAAATGGCAGTAAAAACCTGAGAAGTTCCAGCCCTGCCTAAAAAAAATAATACAAAACAAAAGACATCGGCTGGAACTGGCTTTATAACTGTCATGTATTGGCTGTGTTTGGACTGGTTTAGTAGCTTATGTATCAGTAATGAAGATATTGCAGTTGAACAGTCTAATTTCATTAATTTCACTCCATATTTTGATGTTGGGTGTAACCCAGTGTATCATTATAAAGACACTTGGACAGTGCTGTTTTATCCAAAATGGATATCTAACAGGGCAATGAACAAAACTATTGACACTCTACTACAAAACAGTTTTGTGATCTTTCTAGATGAAGTACCAAAACATTTCCTGTTTTTTTCCTAACAGTAACCTCTCCTACAAAACATCACAGTCCTGATGACAAAACAAAGAGCCCTGAAAAAGGTACTCTTTTACATTTACCATCCATGTATAGCATGAAAGTCTGAAGCTGGCCATGGAAAATTATGAAAGAGCAGCTTCAGTCTCTTAGTTGAAAATTAAAAGTCAGCAGCTACAATCAATGTAGCTACTGACTTTTAATAAACCGCCACTCACCCATCCCACGATTCAGCGGTGTGCTCATACCAGCCATTTTCTTCCTGTGTCCTCTCTCGCCAGCATCTTTACTATTGGCACCCGGCTGTGAAAGCTTGTGGCTTTACAGCTGGGTGCCCACTGCGTATGCGTGAGCGGTGCTACGCACTGTGAATGGTCCCACAGTCTTCTGGGACCTGTCGTCCCAGAAGACTTCGGGAGGGAGGGGGGAAGGTGAACTTCCGCTTCTGATTGCCTAGGCAGTCGGAGTGGAAGTGGGGGCAGGTACTTTTTGGGTGGAGCTCCGCTTTAAGGCACAATCTGTCTAAGGTCCCTTTCACACTTGTGCGACTTGTCCTGCGACTTTGGACTGCAAAGTCACATGACAGGTCCTACCCCATGATTTCAATGAGTACCATTCAAATCTGTGCATCTTCAAGTTTCAGCAACTCCAAAGTAGTCCCCGCACTACTTTGGTCCAACTTTGATACGACTTGAGGGTCATAGACCTCAAGATTACACAGGCATTGCTTCAAGACGCGTCAAAATCGCGCAACTTTCACAAGTGTGAAAGGAGCCTAAATGGAGTACATTGGCACCTGCAGTAGATTGCACAGGCAGTGTGTTCCAGCGAGGTGTGGGAAATGCGCATGGAACACGTCTGTCCTGCACCATGTTTTGGTGTGGATCGGCCCTAAAGGTTGTGCAACAAAATATTAGGTTAACAGACCTGTAATTTTTGTCTATGTCATATTCATTTGTTTTATTATTTAAAATAGTCTGTTAAATCAAAAGCAAATCAGATTTTTAATATATAATAAACGATGAATGCAAATGACTTTTTTCAGTTTCATGTGATTTCTGAGAAAATCATAGACGGGTACCAGAAAATTTGTTAGCATTTGGAAGTGAACAGATGTGAATCGAGGGTTGAGGAGGTAGCACATCCAGAAGCCTTCACAGCTAATGATCTTTAGAAACAGTGTTTTTCAGTTTGTTCAATCAATCTTTCTTCCCTGAAATTGGCTGACTGACTGGAGTACTGGTCTGCTTGAGCTTCATAGACTTTAGGTTATCATCCATTTTAGCAGTGATTACCTTCTATACAGGTCCTTCTCAAAAAATTAGCATATTGTGATAAAGTTCATTATTTTCTGTAATGTACTGATAAACATTAGACTTTCATATATTTTAGATTCATTACACACAACTGAAGTAGTTCAAGCCTTTTCTTGTTTTAATATTGATGATTTTGGCATACAGCTCATTACAACCCAAAATTCCTATCTCAAAAAATTAGCATATCGTGAAAAGGTTCTCAAAACAAGCTATTAACCTAATCATCTGAATCAACTAATTAACTCTAAACACCTGCAAAAGATTCCTGAGGCTTTTAAAAACTCCCAGCCTGGTTCATTACTCAAAACCGCAATCATGGGTAAGACTGCCGACCTGACTGCTTTCCAGAAGGCCATCATTGACACCCTCAAGCAAGAGGGTAAGACACAGAAAGAAATTTCTGAATGAATAGGCTGTTCCCAGAGTGCTGTATCAAGGCACCTCAGTGGGAAGTCTGTGGGAAGGAAAAAGTGTGGCAGAAAACGCTGCACAACGAGAAGAGGTGACCGGACCCTGAAGAAGATTGTGGAGAAGGACAGATTCCAGACCTTGGAGGACCTGCGGAAGCAGTGGACTGAGTCTGGAGTAGAAACATCCAGAGCCACCGTGAACAGGCGTGTGCAGGAAATGGGCTACAGGTGCCACATTCCCCAGGTCAAGCCACTTTTGAACCAGAAACAGCGGCAGAAGCGCCTGACCTGGGCTACAGAGAAGCAGCACTGGACTGTTGCTCAGTGGTCCAAAGTACTTTTTTCGGATGAAAGCAAATTTTGCATGTCATTCGGAAATCAAGGTGCCAGAGTCTGGAGGAAGACTGGGGAGAGGGAAATGCCAAAATGCCTGAAGTCCAGTGTCAAGTACCCACAGTCAGTGATGGTCTGGGGTGCCATGTCAGCTGCTGGTGTTGGTCCACTGTGTTTTATCAAGGGCAGGGTCAATGCAGCTAGCTATCAGGAGATTTTGGAGCACTTCATGCTTCCATCTGCTGAAAAGCTTTATGGAGATGAAGATTTCATTTTTCAGCACGACCTGGCACCTGCTCACAGTGCCAAAACCACTGGTAAATGGTTTACTGACCATGGTATTACTGTGCTCAATTGGCCTGCCAACTCTCCTGACCTGAACCCCATAGAGAATCTGTGGGATATTGGGAAGAGAAAGTTGAGAGACGCAAGACCCAACACTCTGGATGAGCTTAAGGCCGCTATCGAAGCATCCTGGGCCTCCATAACACCTCAGCAGTGCCACAGGCTGGTTGCCTCCATGCCACGCCGCATTGAAGCAGTCATTTCTGCAAAAGGATTCCCGACCAAGTATTGAGCGCATAACTGAACATAATTATTTGAAGGTTGACTTTTTTTGTATTAAAAACACTTTTCTTTTATTGGTCGGATGAAATATGCTAATTTTTTGAGATAGGATTTTTGGGTTTTCATGAGCTGTATGCCAAAATCATCAATATTAAAACAAGAAAAGGCTTGAACTACTTCAGTTGTGTGTAATGAATCTAAAATATATGAACGTCTAATGTTTATCAGTACATTACAGAAAATAATGAACTTTATCACAATATGCTAATTTTTTGAGAAGGACCTGTATGTGGCTACTTTTAATGATTTGGCCACATGCATATTTACATTTGCTAATTAAATTGACAACTATAGTTTACATGCATAATTGCCATCTTTACACAAAATCAATTTATGAGTTGCTATCCAGTAAAAACATTGATTTATGAAATGGCTTGATGTCATTGATTCCTCACATACAGACAGTTCTAGTGCAAATAAAGAGACTTTTCTGTGGTTACTTCATAAAAATAGTGTGTGAAATGTTAAGGGGCAGCGAGTACAAGTTAGCAGTTTTGATATTTGTTTTCATCTATTTCTTATTTAAAGGAAAAGGTAAAATTGACATACAGGCATATCTAAAGCAATGGCAAGATGAACTGGTGCGTAAAGAGGAAAGCATTAAAGACTTGCCCAGAATGAACCAGGTAAGGAGTGTGCAAACCTTGTGAAAAAGAGTTATACTACTACTTTCCATCAGTTGACATGTAATATTGTCCATCGTTTGACTGAATTGAATTGAACCTTTTGGTACATAGATGTACAATGCAGAGATATTTGAGAAAGTATAACTTAGGGCTTTGTCGATCTAAATCTGATATGGAGATGCATTAGTTTGTTGTATGCCAACATTTCTTACTATACTACCAGCAATTAAAATCACACGTGAACTTTCTTCAGGGAAATCATTAATGTCTTAGTAATTTGGCCACTCAAACTAAGGAGGAGGCTTATCTGTTTTGCTAAAAATCCATACCTGTGATTGAACTATTGTGTTCTTATAAATCTCTCCCCAGTCCCAGTTTATCCAATTTTCAAAGACTTTGTACAACTTATTCCATGGGGATCCTGAAGAAGAACTGTTGTATCGTGCCATTGCTGCTGTGACCAGCCTTCTCCTGCGAATGGAAGAAGTGGGCAGGAAGCTGCAGAACTCTACATCTCCAGTCAAGACCCCATCGCCAGAGACCAGCACTAGTGCAAAAGACACCACTCAGGGTGATGGATCACCACAACAGTTGGACAGCACTGTTTCCCAGCCTCCCAAAGAAAACACAGAATGGTCTTTTGCTTTTGAACAGATCCTCGCCTCACTGCTAAATGAACCTTCCCTTGTTAGATTCTTTGAAAAACCTACTGAGCTGAAAGCCAAGTTACAATCTGCGAGGACCTCACAAATTCGAGCTAGTAAACGAGTGTGAGAATTTTAACTGTCAATCAGTTACACAGACCACTACATGAAGAGGCCACATTTCCTGTTACATTCTGTTCTCAGATGTTTTGAAGTTCTCAATCACTTTTATACATTTTTAGGGCTCCATGCAGTTTATTTACTTGAGTAGGGCCTGCACTTCCAATGCACTATATATAGAAATTTGCATTCCAAGAACGAGAATTATTGATGTGTTCTAGTATAATGTTAATGTTGTATTATGTTATTGTTGTATAGGAAAATTATTATTTAAAAAAAATACCATGTTTAACACCCAATCTTTTTGGCACAATTCATTCTGTACATTAAGACAGAAAATGGCCAATAGTCTTGATGGAAATACAGAATTTTGCTTGATGTTAAGGTGAAATGCAGATGCATGAATTGTGATTTAATGTGAGCATTCCATTACCTGCTGTAGAAAACGTATCAGTCAGAGTCTACATTCCCCTGAGGGCAACAAGTGTAATGTATTACTTGATGCACTGGATAATTCAGACACCTGGAAAAACATAGGTAATGAATTCTCTGTACAAAATATCACTATAATGATAATATCACTGTCTTGCTGGCAAGTTTTGCGTTGTTATGCTTTCAGGGCCAAGTGCATTTTTAATAACATCAGTAATGCTGTCCCATGGGTTTCAGTTACAATACAGATAGTAGGATTCCATCTCTTACATGTTGGTAAATTATAATTTTTTCTGTGAATTCAGTCCTAACTGTACTCGGTTCACAGTAAGCTTTGCGCATGCCAGAGAGAGAGACAGCATAGAGAATAATGGCAGTTCACTGGTGCATAATTTGAGTAAAAACAGGGACTGGAGTGACAGTTTCCTGTTCTCAACTTTTACCCCATGTCTTGGGTCTTTCTGTGCACAATTTATCTTGGATTGTATACTGAATGGGTCAGGTCATGGCAGGCCATATGGTGATGAACTGGCATTTATCATACGTAAAATTCTTGTATCTTTATTGTTCTAGAGCAGTGGTTCTCAACTCCGGTCCTCAGGGCCCACTAACAGGCCAGGTTTGCAAGATAACTGAAATACATCACAGGTGATATCCTTTGTTGCTCAGTGATTGCAGTATTCTAGCCTGCATCTCCCCAAGGTAATACTTAAAATCTGGCCTGTTAGTGGGTCCCGAGGACAGGAGTTGAGAACCACTGTTCTAGAGACTGATGGGACATTGGCAAAGTGTTTATTGAACCTACAGTTATTAAACGAGGCCTTTTTACACCTGCCTGGTTTAGCCCTAGGAACACTGGGATTATCATTCCCATGAATTGACCACATCCTACTCACACTTTGTTTACCTGTATGTGTAAAGCTACCTGTACACATAACAATACAATTTGTTAGTATAACAATTGTTAGAATGTTGTATCTTTTACAAATTTATTGCACTTCAATCAAATCTATTCTATCAAAAGACTTCAAAAATCCAATTGAACTTAACTAAATGGATCTTTTCTTTGTTGTGTCTATAAATAATTACAAATTGTTATGTGTACAGCTAGCATAAATTAATGAAGTGGAATGTTGTTGAGTGCAAAGGCCAACGTTTGCCAATATTCAGAGCTGTTGTTGATTTTAGACCTGTTTGTGCAGCCTTTGTGTTGGTAAAGTATTGTATTTTATTCTGGTTTGTTTTTAACATAGGTTTCATTGCTTATATAGATTTGGCTGAACAGATACAAGTATACAATATGGTTTTCCATTGAAAAGATTCAATGGTTTACTTACAGCAGTATCTGAATGCTGCATGTTTTGGCCAGCTGTTGTTTTTTTTTTTTGAGCTATTGCTGTACTGTAAAGGGCCATCCACACGGGCCGAATATTGGGCGGTATCGGCCGGTTCAATAGAAACCAGCTGTCATTTGGCCCATGTGTACGGCAGCCGGCCCGACAGAAGCCAGCTGTTTGGCCGGCTTCTGTCAAAAGGGCATGACCAAATAAGTTCTGCCACTCAAGTGATCAGCTGACGGTGTGTTCTGGTAGGGGAACAATCCCCCTGTCAAAATAGAATAGCTCAGCGGGGGGATATGGCTGTACTAATATTGGACAGTTAGTACAGTGGCTCCCCCCCTGAGGTCTTCCGTTTTTTCTTTTTCTTTTCTTTTTTTTATGTTCAGCCCCATGGGTTGAACAAGAAAAAACTTCTAGTGTATACTAGGCTTAAGTAATAGGGATAACTTGAAATGCAGTTGACATCTACACACAGTGGATGAAGTCACTATGGTTTACTAAGCTAATATTTTTGAAAATGCAGAAAATGCATGTTATTCATTCATAACTAATGAATCTGATAATCTTCTAAGCACTCTGGAGCTCATGCAGTAATATTGAATAGTAGTGGAGTTCTTATAAGGTCAGTCTAGGCACTTCTAAGTATTGGTAACCTTAGGTCTGCTTTTCACTTTTCTTCCACAACTGATTGGAAATTGGAAGGGCTTAACTGGGCTACATTTTAATGTTCTGTGCATGATTATATATTGAACCAAGGAGCCTAACAGCCACAATGTTTTTAATTATCAGCTCAGGACTTGTCTACTTGTATGCAGAAAACGTAAAATTACCTTCCTTTTTGTTCCCAAATTACAAATGGATGAAGCCATTTAGAA
Source organism: Rana muscosa (assembly GCA_029206835.1). Taxonomy (NCBI): domain Eukaryota; kingdom Metazoa; phylum Chordata; class Amphibia; order Anura; family Ranidae; genus Rana; species Rana muscosa. The sequence continues at coordinate 143,880,304 of CM055125.1, read as the reverse complement.
ACTACTAGAAACCTGCCGTCTCTAATTTTCCTGTAGATTGGGCTCTGGTGAACCTGAAAATGCACAGTGAATTTTCTTGCTTGCTTGAATAAGTATGTACCCGCATGTGCTAACTTCATACAAACATAAGTTTGAGAAAATGTTTATTACCATTTGCTGCACAATTTGCTCACGTCTAGTCATAGATCTTCATCTTTTTCCAGAACAAATAGTTGTAAGTAAAATCAGAGGGACTGGAATGAAAAAAAAAATTGTCAGCATCTGATACTCTATTTGTGGTATATACTTTATCTATGCTTTGGTACTCTAGTCCACCCTTACTTAAAATCCCTTTTCGCGACACTGCAAAAATCTGGCTATCTTATGTACATTAGCCTGTTAAAATAGGAGAGTGTCATGGTTCACTTGTCGATAAGCAAAATGTTTTTTAAGAAATATCAATATCAACATTGTCATATACACAGTCAAGCTAAGGCAGCCAAAGAAATATTACACTTCAGAAAACACTGCTGTTGACATTTCTTGGGAAGAATACCAACTCCGTTCCCATTGCAAATGTGCCAAAGCTTCTGGATCAGTCATAGATACTTTAACCTAAGAACCTGCATCATGTTTTTCTTTTCTTTGGGGTTGGAAGAATTCCAAATTTTTCCCAAAAGCCGCAATCTGCATCAGAATTGCTAATACATTATAAAACCTGTACACAGCAAATATATGTTGTTTTATATGCTGTTTTCATATCTTAAATATATTTATTAAATGGGATTAAAGTTCCTCACAAATGTTAATTGCACGTTTCTCTATTGTATTAAACTAATACAAATATAGTAGGTTGTCCTTTCCCCAGCAGTCCTGCCAGTCTTATACTTGCCTGTCCCTAATCCAGCAAGCATGGAATATGTACTCTGCAAAAGAATGAATTGAGAGTGTACAGCACAGGTGTGGGCCTGGGCTAAAAGATTTGCATACTCATCAGTGATCAAGGACACGCAAGTATAAGAGGGGCACAAAAATGTTTGAAAGTGCAGTTATCCTTAAAGTTACAGTATAGGGATTGTGCCTAAATCCCCCCCACTACCTAAAATAGCCCCCCCCCACTCCAGATACATATTTTACATCAATCAGGTGGTCACTAGCCACGACCTGCAGGAATCTTCAGTCTCTTCTGTTGATACCTTGCATGCTGGCTACACCTATGACTTCCATGAGGCTGTCTTCTGTGCAAATGGACCATGTTTAGTGCAGCTACAACCACAACAAAGCCAGATCATTCAAGCTGAACATTTACAGTTATGCATGGTTTTCAGTGATCCCTGCAGATTATGGCTCTAAGCAAGTATGCATGTGACAGTTAAAGCTGAACTCAAGGCAAACAGCTAAACCCAAAAATAAATTATATGATAGCGGTTTTTACCTGAACTCTTGATCCAATTATGCTGTCTTCTAATTTCAAGTTTTTTTATTACGTACCAAAATGCCCTTACAAGACTTTGCTGATTTTTTATTTTCAGCTAAACAGATAATTTTTAAACGTCATTGGACTCAAAATAACTAGCTGAAATAACTGGCACTTCTACAAAAGTACCTTTTTATATGAATCAGGAACTGTGGGTTTTTTTTTTTTCTTCTTCTTCTTCTTCTTCTTCTTCTTCTTCTTCTTCTTTCTATTCTCCTGGTTTGCTGGTCCTAAATGTGGTTGAGATTTAAAAAAAATACTTATTTTGCCAATGTAGGCAGAATGGAGAAATACTTTGGGTGGATTAATGACAGATATGATAGGATTTGATATGTGATGAGTTTAATTGGTTGGAGGGTATTTTATATATATATTTACATATAAAATGGGCAGTATTGTGTTTAAAGTAGAACTAAAACCAAAACTTTGTTCTCATTTTGGCTAGGATAAGGCATGTTTAGAACACCTGCCAGAGTTTGTGTCACCCTGGGGAGATTTCCCTTCACTTATATCATAGCCACAACAAGAAAGAGAGGAAAGCCATCCAAAGTGAGGGAAATTCTTGTTTGTCATCAGGGAATCATGAAGGGTCTGGATAGGGTTTCTACCACCCTTCTTACGGTGGTCTGAAACTGTAGATTCAGGTAGGCTAAGGCTTGTGTCCTGCCTTAATGCCCAGTGTGCTTTTACATCCTGGCCCCTTAGGGCTTAACCTGGAGTGATGACTGGGACTTCTTTGATCGCAGCAGAGAGCAGCTTGGTTTGTTAATTATAATTTTATGCTCTTTTGCATCAGGGAATGCAAGCTAGGAATTCTGGGTCATCTACCCAGCCTCCCTCCCAGTAATCAGTTCTGTGTATGCACATGGCATATATCAACTGACTGCTCTCTGCAACAGGATACAGCGTGTACAAAGCAACCTATTGAAAGTGACTGATCACAAAAGTGATTCTGTTGTAAGAACACCTAGCAGGATTTCATTCACACACATGATGGATCAGAAATGCAAGGTACCAGAGGCTTCAGGACCCACCAGCTCTTGTTCAGTTGGTGGAGGGTCAGCATCATCCCTTCTAGGAATCCTCACATTGGGCTTGTTAGCCACTAGACTGCTTTGGGGTGTCCCATTGGTGAATACATCTCCAGTCTGTGTTCTGTAGTATATGATCAAGAAAAAAAAATTGCCTTACCTGTAAAAATACTTTTCTTAGAGTACATAACAGGGCTCAGGTCAAAGTTACATAGCTGGTAAGTTGAATAAAGACACCAGTCCATCCAGTTCAACCTCTGATATTTTTGTCTGTGTTTAAGTCACAACCATTTCCCATACCCCTGTATATTGGGTACTCTAAGATGCCTTCCCTTCTGTGTTGTTATCCACTTATTTTATTGCTCCAGTCACCTGAAAGGAGTTTACAGGTTAAAAAAAAAATCATTTTTCATCCAATCCCAGGGTTCTTTTTTTCTTTCTTATCTATAACTGTGTATTCTAGAAAACTTCCCAGCAGATTAACACAGACTTTAAACTGGGATGTAAAGTCAATGATGAGGATGAAAGATTATAACAGGAATTGTCACCGTCATAGAACTTTCTTCACCACCATAGTCATCAAACAGTAGCAAGTCTCTGTTCAATAACCTAATTCTTTCTTCTTCATTAGTTATTTGGATGATGGTACCCCTATCTGGTAAATATTGTAAGGTTAATTGAAGCCTGGCCCTTGTTATTTCTTCTTCATATGGTTTGATGATGTACCACAAAAATACACAGGGAGTAATATCTAAAAGTTTGGATGCACATTTAAACCAAAAAAAAAGGGAAAACCCCTCTTCAGTTAGGGTCACATGCATAGGTGAAGCCCAAGCTGGTCTTTAAATATTTGAAACTCAGTTCAGCAACCTAGAGCACTTGTTGATTTTTCTGTATGGCATATGATAAACAGTGTTTTCGGCTTGTTCAATTAAAAAGTGTTGGTTTGAGTTGTTTGCCCTCTGACTGAAGTTGGAAGGAATAATGCCTTACAAATTGTGTTTCATGTTTATAAGCAATCTATCATTGTGTTATTATTGCAGGACTTATCCTGACTTTGTATTATTTTTTTCTTATTTTTTTTTTTTACTGCTATATACATTTTTCATGTTGCCCAAGATATGTTTAAAACTGCCCATGAGATTTCTTGTACTGTCATCTTTTAACCTGCTGTATGATTTATTTACAGGGAAAGAGTAAACACATCCAAAATCTTTCAGTTGAATCATTGTATTTACTTACATTTTGGTCAAATACGTGTCGGTACAGGTGTGCAAATTACTAAGCCACATTATATTAAGGGCTTATTTGTGCTATAAACTATCTTCTATTTAAAAGATGGAATAAATAAAAAAAGCAACCAACAAGACACTTGCTATGTATGGTTTGTTTTGTAGTTTTTTTTTCTTTGATATCTTTTGGCCTCTGCATTAATAAAGAAAATACTAATGAAAGAGAACAAACACTTAAAGGTGCTCTAACATATTTTCTTTCTTGGCTGCTAAATAAATAGAAAAGTATAAAGGAGGGATAATAATTGTAGAGTTGGGATTGCTGTGTTTACTTGCTGTGTGTTATAACCGGGATGCTAAACCCTGTCCATCCCACCTTAGCAATCACCTTCCAATGGCTCTGTGACCTATTTATTGAATGGAGAAATGTTTATCATTCATAATTGCAAGTGTGACAGGATTATTGGAAATGTCTTCATACATTGGTTTACCAAACAGATTTGCAGCTTTTTCATATATAGTATCCTATATTAAGCACTTCCATATGTCTCTCTTTGTGTAAGGATATTTTAAAAAGCACTCTCACTTGAGGTGAGGATTGTGCCTAGATCTGTTTTTAATGTTTGAATCAATTGCCCCAGCAACACTAAACTGATCTCTCCTTGCTATAACCTAACTCTATACAACAGCCTTTACCACCTAAGTGTCTCAGGAAAAGACAGTTGTATTTTTTTATAAATATTAACATTTTAACTCTGTAATAAGAATGTAATATGTGGCTTTTGGAACCATTTCCAGAAATGTATAAAGCGTGAAAAGGGAATTTAAGTTATTTCAAAAGCTTGCACCTTTAATAACTTAAATTAAACAATAAAAGGGTATAATTTAAACTTTAAGCTTTCTTCGAAATGAGTATAAAGGGAAAATTTGAAAATATTGTTAGAGTGCCTTTGAGTTAAATTGTTTAATATGAGCTTTTGTTTTATTTGCACTAAACACTGTGCCAGCATCATCAGAACTGACAGTGAATTTAGTGCATTCACTTTTATATATACATACATTTTTCTGGTGTTTCAGATTGCACAATCTTGTTGCTGCTGCTTCTTTTCACTAGCAATGCTGGGATCACTGCTGCTTTTTACAAGTTATGTTTATCTGCCTGTAGTTTCATTAATGCATTTGCACTTTTTATACAATGTATTCATTGCAGGACTGATGTATAAACGGTACGCTTAATAAACTCAGTCTTACAGAACTCTTGTACCACTTTGTCTTTTTTAATCCAAAAGCGCTTTTATTAGTATTGAAAGTAACAACATTAATGATGAGAAATACAGTGTACAAAATTTAAAGGAATAGATAAGGTTTCTTCAATACAGTATACACCGAAGGAATGTATTACCTAGATGATTGGCAAGTTATCAATTTACTGAAGTCATATGAAATGAGGGACCAAATCACAGACTGCTTACAAGAATAAGTGTAAACAATATAGCAAGGCCTTTATAGAGTGAGTGAGTGAATAACTTGTATAGCGCTACAAATGCGAACTGAATCGCCTCAAGGCGCTTTGCATCCAGTGACGTCCTGATCCATCAGAAGAGGTGGGTCTTACGTTTTTTCCTAAAAGCCCCGATGGTTTTCTTCCATGCGGATGTCCGTGGGAAGAGCGTTCCATAGCCGTGGTCCTTGGACTGCAAATCTTCGTTCTCCCATATATTTGTAGCAGGATTTGGGGATATGAAGGAGGTTTTGATTGGTTGATCGGAGAATGCGTTTGGGGGAGTAGTGTTTTATTTTCTCGCATAAATATTGAGGTGCGTTACCTTGTGTGCACTTGTGGGTGAGGCAGAGGGTCTTGAAAGTGACCCGATCCTTTACGGTTAGCCAATGCAGGGTCCTTAGTGAAGGGGTGATCGATTCCCAAGTTTTTTCCCCTGTTACCAGTCTGGCTGCCGTGTTCTGGATGACTTGTAGGCGCGAGATCTGATATTTAGGTAGTCCTATGTAGAGGGAGTTTGCATAGTCGAGTCGGGAGTTGATGATTGTTCCAACTACTACTGCTGTGTCCTCTTCCGGGATGAAGGGGATGAGTCTCCGTAACAGACGGAGAAGATGGTGCGATCCGCTTACTACTGATCCTATTTGTGCATCCATCGACATCTCCGAGTCAAGGATGACTCCGAGACTTTTGACTTTGGTGTTCGGGGTAACGGTCTTTCCAAGAATGGTGGGTGGTGTCCAAGACGTCTTTGTTTTTGTCTTTTGGTTTGCGTGGAGTAGAAGAAGTTCTGTTTTGGATCCATTGAGTTTGAGGGAACTCTCCGTCATCCAATCATCGATCAATGCGAGGCACTCTTCCAGTCCGCGATATTGGTCTTTTTTTCCGGTGATACGAAAGTAGATTTGGGTGTCGTCGGCATATGAGTGGTAGCACAGATCCTGTTTCCTGATGATTTTAAGTAGTGGGCGGAGGTAGATGTTGAAGAGCACGGGTGAAAGGGGTGATCCTTGAGGGACTCCGCAAGAAATTGCGCGAGTTTCAGAGGTGAAGACTCCTAGTTTCACTGTCTGGGAGCGATTTTCTAAGAAGGATGCGAACCAGTGTAGGCCAGGGTCTGCTACTCCTGCTACTTCTTTAAGGCGGATAAGTAAAGTTTTGTGATCTACTGTGTCGAACGCTGCACTGAGATCCAGCAGCACCAGAAGACATGATTCTCTGTCATCTGCTGCTTCGAGGGCGTCATCCCATATTTTGAGAAGTGCCGTTTCTGTGCCATGGCCTGGGCGGAAGCCTGATTGTAGTGGGTCCAAGAGTTTGTGGGTGTCCAAATGGAGTTGTAGTTGTTGTACTACTGCTTTCTCCATGATCTTTGAGATGGTGTTGAGACTTGTTATCGGCCTGCGGTAGCTTGGGTCTTTAGGGTCGAGGTTGGGCATTTTTAGGAGGGGTTTGACTATGCCTTGCTTGAGGGAGATCGGCACAATGCCTTCTTTGAACGATTGATTTATGAGGTGTGTTATGGAGGGGGCCAGAATGTCGGTACATTCTTTCAGGAGTTTTGTAGAAATGATGTCATTTGGTGATGTGCTGTCTCTGAGACTTCTGATGATGTTTTTGGTGATGTCGATGGTGATCGGGACCAGCGAAAATTTAATCAATTGTATGTTGATTTCCTCTTCTTGTTTAGCCTGAGTGAGGTTGGATGTTTTTTTCTTTTGAATAATTTCTCTAATGTTTTCGATTTTGTCGATAAAAAAATCCGATAGCTCATTGCAGAATTCTTGAGTTTCGTTTTCTGGGGGGTCCAAACAGGCGGGGTTCATAGTTTGCGCGACAAGTTTGAAAAGTTCGCAAGGTCGGTTTAGGGCATTTGAGATGGCGTTTGAGAAATGTTCTTTTTTTGCTTTGAAGATCGCTTTATGGTATTTATTAGTGAGTGCTTTATAGTTAGAGTGGTTTTCCTTTGTTGGGTTTCTTCTCCAGGCTCCTTCAGCTCTTCTGCGTTCTTGCTTCAGTAGAGTCAGAGTGTCATTAAACCATCCCGAATTGTTTCTGCGGATGAGTGCTCTACGTCTCGGCGCGACTGTGTCTGCTGTTTGTAGTAATGCTGTGTTTAAGGAGCTGAGTGTTTGTTCCGTTGAGTGGTTTTGATTTACTGTACCCATTTTTTTTGATAGTGTAGTTTTGAAGAGTTCAGAGTGTAGTTTCTTCTGAGATCTTGTCCAGTATGTTGTTATTGAGTGCTTCGGTTTTTGGGAGATGGTGTTGGTGGTGATTTTAAATTTGATAGCGTGGTGGTCCGTCCATGGTAACGGCATGTTGTCCAGTGTGTTGACATCCATATTTTGTTTGAAGATGAGGTCAAGAATGTGACCCGATCCATGCGTGGGGGCATTTATCTGTTGCTGCAGACCTAGTTCTTCCAGCTGGTTGATGCAGGAGGTGGCAATGGGGTCCTGGGCGGAGTTAGCCCAGAGGTTGAAGTTCCCGAGTAATAAAAAGTTTTTGGACTTCAAGGTGTATGTCGAGATGAATTTGGTGAAAGGTGTGAGGAGATTTGTCTTTGGTCCTGGTGGTCTGTAGCATAGCAGTATGTGAACGGTGTCTTGAGGTGTTGTTTGAAGATGCAGAGTGAGTGTCTCCATGAAAGGCAATGGGGTCTGTAGCTTCGGTTTGATGAGCGAGAGGTGAGATTTATAATTAGAGAATATTCAGAATTTTTGAATATATTCTAAAAGTGCTATGTGCCTTCTAAAATATAAGGATATTTGTAACTTAGTACCCTAAGAGCCCATTCACACAGGGACGACTTTGGATCCGACTTCAAGAGTCTCCTCAAGTCGCGCTGCATGAGAAAATCAATGTAAGTGAATGGAGCCATCTTAATGCACACTACTGCAGTCGCTCCGACTTCAGAAAAGGTTCCTGTACTACTTCAATCCGACTTTTAGGCGACTGGCAACTTGTACCCATTGATTTCAATGGAAGTCGGATCAGTGTCTTAACAGAAGCAACAATACAGGAAGAGAACATACATTTCTCAGGCAAACCCCTCCCTCCCACAGAGCTGATTCTTGTTTGATTGGCCACTGGAAAGCCTCCTGTCCTGGAGGCAACTTGAAGTTGCCTTGTAAGTTGCCTCGTGTCGCGCTGTGATTCATACTGAAGTCGTGTCCAAGTTGCCTCCCAATGTTGGGCTGGAAGTCGTGTTGCCCCTGTGTGAATGGAGTCTTAGGACGGTTTCACACTGGGGCGGTGTGTGCGGTGGCGGTATAGCGCCGCCATACCGTTGGGATTGCTGAGGTATTCGGCCGCTAGCGGTGCGGTTTTAACCCGCCCTAGCGGCCGAAAAAGGGTTAATACCACCAGCAAACCGCGGCTACAGCCGCGGTTTGCGGGCGGTATTACCGCGGTGTCCCATGCATTTCAATGGGAAGAAGCGGTAAACACACCGCTCCTCTCACCGCTCCAAAGATGCGGCTAGCAGGACTTTTTTTACCGTCCTGCTAGCGCACCGCTCCAGTGTGAAAGCCCTCTGGGCTTTCACATTGGAGAGACAGCAGTCGCTGTTTAGGCTCGGTTTGCAGGCGCTATTTTTTAGCAAAATAGCGCCTGCAAACCGCCCCAGTGTGAAAGGGGCCTTAGACATATCAAATCACAAATGAGTATATGACACTGCAGCATCTCACCTAAACATATAAGAGCCACTCAATGCACTCAGTTCACATCAAGTAGGAGCTGTATCCAACGGACAGCAAGTAGAAGATTCTTCCTGCAACCTATATGGTCATAGTTTCTTATACAGGAATGTTTTATCCATTTTTGCTTTCCATTGTTGTGTAATGTAGACACCCCAGCTTGGATTCACACCTTCACTATCAGCTTCTTGGCAGTAAACAATCCCTTTTGTAAAAAGGTATGCAGAGAAATGTTTATCGCTGAAGATTTAGGAGGACCAGCAGGCATAGCTATGGGTCCAATTGTACCAGGGAACTCAGTGTCATGAAAAAGATTATTTGCTTCCATTAAGTCTGTATCTGCAGGAAGGACCAGAGCAGGTGGAAAAGGGCCTAGGCTTGTGCCATTGGGTCCTGGAAGGCTGCATAGAAGTCTGAAAGAATTTTTTGGGGAAAAGCTCTTAACCATAGTAGCTGCCAAGCAATTATATGCAAGCACAAGTAATACAGGCCCAGATTGCCTGGTGACCATATGTCTGAGCTGAAGGTATCGGAAAAGCATAGAATTCATTAAGTTAAATTCCTCTTTTAGATCCAAAAAAACATTTGAGTTGCCCTTCAGTTAGGTTCTGAGCTGAACAATTGCTATGCTATGCTATGTCTATACCAGAACTCGGGATGTAGAACCATACAAAGCTTGGGCAAAGATCGATTCTATGACAAGTGAAGTACGGTGCCACTACAAAAAAAAAAAAAAAAAATTGTGGTTTTATAAATACAAGTAATCTCTCTGCTAATTAAACCAATATGAAAACAAATACAAACATGCAGCACAAATAGAAAATCAATAAATAAAAATTGTGATTTCATAATAAAATATCACCAAAACTGCTAGTGTGTAAGTGAACAATCTCTCCACAATTGTTCAAATAAAACAATATACAAATAAAGGTTGAAAAAGTGCTGAAGTGTCAAAAGAACAGTCTTTATATGTTAAAGTACAAAATTAAACAAGTCCAAAAATGATAAGTAAAGTGCTCCAACAGAATGTAACTCCTTTCCCGAATTTATGTGTGAAAATCTTCACACCACACTACTGTGAACATCAAGGTTCTTACTGGAGAACATTGACCCCCCCCCCCCCCCTTAGCCAGAGTGGTCACTATGGCCATGTAATCCGAAAATCCTGCAGAATATTATAAGGCACCACCAGGGAGAAGTATGGCCTATTAACTGGAGAGGTTTAGCTCATCATGAGAGCATACAGAAATTCCTCCTGGTATATGTCCCCAAAAACCTTATGTAAAGGAAGATCACAAATGGAATACGCACAATGGTGTAAAATCCCTAAAAAAACGCTTTATTGTAAAATATGCTACACTTGCATTCACTGAGAACGATACCAGCTATATATATATATATATATATATATAAACAAAACCAAGATGGCAGCTGGTCAATGCCTGTGCGTGTGTACTTCATAGCTCTACCCCAGGGGTGCCCAACCAGTGGCCCGCAGAGCCCTCTGATGTGGCCCGCAACCTCCTGCTCTGGGATGGAATAGAATACTGTTTTTAAAGGTAAGTTTATTACTAAAATCACAGTGTATAATATGGGCATATCTGTTCTGCAGTGGTTACTAGGTTGCTTTTAAACTGATCCGCAGGTGCAGATCAGTGCACCTGCCGGTTACCTTCACTGAGCCATAGACTTCTATTACCTGCGGGTTTGGTGTGCTTTCTGAAAGTTCACCACACCTACAGCATATAAAAGAAGTCTATGGCAAAGTGCAGCAAAGCCACAGGTGAACTGTGCTGCACTTGCGGTGCGGGTAAACAACAGTGCAACCATGTGAAAACAGCCTTAGGTCCCTTTCACAAGGTCAGTCCGACCCAATCGGACCCTCCATTCACCTCTAAGGAGAGGCAAATGTAAATGGACTTGTGTCCGTTAACAAACGCCTACCTCCAATCCGATCCTTTAAAAAAAAAGAGTAGAGTGGGCTGACATCCACCCGCTCCGCTCATTGTGGCCTGCGACCGGTTACCAAGTCGCTTAAGTGGCTCTCGCTCTTCAAAAGGTTGGGCACCCCTGCTCTACGCTATGCATTTCATCAGAGGTGACATCATCAAGGGGCATTGACACACGCATTTAGGCACTGTCATTATATAGAGGAAGCGAACACAATACTGATAAGTTAATTAGGAAAAACCAAAGAGCACCACAACAAAAGTGGAGCTCCCTCCAGTGGTCAAAAATGAGATAGCACACGATTAGAACAATATGCTGATAGAAATACATTGGGTAAATCATTGCAGAGAACTGCTAATGACTTGTTCCAAATTCAAACAAACAATATATAGAGCTATATATCAATAATAAAAGCACATTAACTTAGCGATGTTGGATCCCTCAAGTTAGTCAGCTAGTAATGAAAAAATGTATAAATAAAAATTGCCTAAACTTTCATATCTGCTTTCTCTACCATCCAAATAAATAGAAATATTTAAAAAATTTAAATAAAAAAGGCAATCATAAAAAAGAAGCATACTTCACCCAAAACTGAATTTTTTTGGAGCATTACAGAAAATATAAAAACAATAATATGAGCAAAATTACAGCAGAACAACTCAACTGTTATTAATGAAACAACTGATGACGGACTCTATGTTGAGACTGTGGGGGGTAAATGTTTATAACTCGTAAGTTCATTGAGTTTCTGGTCTTAAAAATTTTCCCCTGACATGGCTACACCTTCAATTGGGAGTAAGCTTATCAATACCCAAGAAAAGAGGCCCTTTGGGTCTGGTATGAATATTAACCACTTAAGCCCCGGACCAATACGCAGCATAAAGACCAGGCCCCTTTTTGCGATTCGGCACTGCGTCGCTTTAACTGACAATTGCGCGGTCGTGCGACGTGGCTCCCAAACAAAATTGACGTCTTTTTTTTCCCACAAATAGAGATTTCTTTTGGTGGTATTTGATCACCTCTGCGGTTTTAATTTAGTGCGCTATAAACAAAAATAGAGCGACAATTTGGAAAAAAATTCAATATTTTTAACTTTTTGCTATAATAAATATCCCCCAAAAATGTATAAAAAAAGTTTTTTTTCCTTAGTTTAGGCCGATACGTATTCTTCTACATATTTTTGGTAAAAAAAATCACAATCAGCGTTTATTGATCGGTTTGCACAAAAGTTATAGCGTTTACAAAATAGGGGGTAGTTTAATGTTATTTTTATAAAAAAATTTTTTTTTACTAGTAATGGCGGCGATCAGCGATTTTTTTTGTGACTGCGACATTATGGCGGACACATCGGACACTTTTGACACATTTTTGGGACCATTGTAATTTTTACAGCGATCCGTGCAATAAAAATGTACTGGTTACTGTAAAAACGACACTGGCAGTGAAGGGGTTAACCACTAGGGGCACTGAAAGGGTTAAGTGTGCCTAGGGGAGTGATTACTACTGTGTGGGGGCGTGGCTACGAGTGACATGTGACTGATCTCCGCTCTGATTACACAGAGCGGAGATCGGTGACATTGTCAGTAGGGGAGCGGGGAGATGTTGTGTTTACACTAACATCTCCTCGCTCCATGCCTCCGTGAGACGATCGCGGGGATCTCCGCGGCGATCGAGTCTGCGGGACCCGCGGTCCGACTCACGGGGAAGGCAGGGGGATAGCGAGCGTGCCCCCGACGTCGGGCAGTTAAAGGGGACCTACAGGTACGTGATTGTGCCTGTACGAGCCATTCTGCCGACGTATATATACAGTGGCTGGTCCTTAAGTGGTTAAGGGGAAACCCCAACCAATATTGAAAAAAAAATTGCGTGGGGGTTCCCCCAAATTCCATACCAGGCCCTTCAGGTCTGGTATGGATATTAAGGGGAACCCTGTGCCAAGTGTTTTTTTAAAAATGGCGTAGGGCCCCCCTCAAAATCCATACCAGACCCTTCAGGTCTGGTATGGATTTTAAGGGGAATCCTGTGCCAAAATAAAAAAAAAAATCCATACCATTCCCTTATCCGAGCACGCAACCTGGCAGGCCGCAGCAATAGACGGGTGGACGAGAGGACGCACCCCTTCTGAACCATACCAGGCCACATGCCCTCAACATGGGGAGGGTGCTTTGGGGTCTGGATCCCAAAGCACCTTGTCCCCATGTTGATGGGGACAAGGGCCTCATCCCACAACCCTTGCCCGGTGGTTGTGGGGGTCTGCGGGTGGGTGGCTTTTCGGAATCTGGAAGCCCCCTTTAACAAGGGGACCCCAGATCCCGGCCCCCCCTACATTGTACCCCTACCATTTCACCCAAAAAAGTGTCAAAAATGGAAAAAAAAACGAGACAGCTTGGGACAAGTCCTTTATTAAAAAATAAAAAAATACAGCGATGTAAATCCATCTTGTGCCAATGTCCGAGAAAAAAAAGGAGGCTCCCGCCGAATGACACTTCTCTCGCTTTGACAGCTCTTATATAGCTGAGGGCGGGGCCACCCAGTGATGTACACGGGTGACCCCGCCCCTCTGTGACGCCACGGGGTGCAGGGTTCCCCTTAATATCAATAACAGACCTGAAGGGCCCCCCACGCAATTTTTTTTTAAAATTTTGGTTCGCGGTTCCCCTTATTTATTCATACCAGACCCAAAGGGCCTGGTAATGGACTGGGGGGGGGGGACCCATGCTGTTTTTTTCAATGACTTTTATCTGTATTGCCAAGACCCGACAATTCGTTACAGCCGCGATCAGTTTTAAATTCCTTTTTTTCCTTTAGAAATATCATTTTGCTGCGGGACTGTTCTAAACACGGGAAAAAATGTGCCACTTTACAGGCATACTATAGACAACCCCCCAGGTACGACATTTTTATTGTTTCACTTTAAGCATTATTTAAAATCACTGCTCCCGAAAAAACTGCAGTTTTTAAAACTTTTTTTTGCATTGATACATGTCACCTGAGGCAGGACCTGGGTCCCCAAACACTTTTTATGACAATACCATGCATATAATCTCCCATAGACTTTTAAACGGTGTTCCGTGGCTTTCGAATTTGCCGTGAACACCGCAAATTGTTCGCTATTCGGCAAACAGGCGATCACCCAATGTTCGAGTCGAACTTATGTTCGACTTGAACATCGGGCTCATCCCTACTATCAAGGCTTCTACTTAAATCTATGCACAGTTTCCAAGCCAAATTGAGGGGTTTTGCCCATTCATAATCTGAAATCTCTGAACTTGTTTCCATGTGTTCAAAATTTCTGCATGGAATCGGCCAGGTGGGTTATTGCACATTCCCAACTGTCATCCTTATCAACACTATCTGCATTTTGTGGTGAGTGATTAGCAATACCCATTTGTTGCGCTTCCCTTTGGCCTCAGGTTTTCACTAAGGTGCTTACCCTGGTCTTACCGCTGCTCCATTTCCAGGTGATACTTCTTGTGGATTACTGGATGATCTCCTGCTAAAGGGTCAGCCAAATGTTCAGTGTACAGTTGCATACTCTACAGCGCACTGCTTGGATCCTCAACTTGCAATGTCATCGCTGGAACTGACTCATTGTTTAGAGTACCTGCACCTGACATTGGATTCAGCCCTATCTAGGATCTTCCTGCCTAGGGACAAACTTCTGTGCCTCCGCTCTCATGCCTGGATTTTGTGGTCCCAATGCTGAGCCTAATGCTTTGTACACACAATCGCGATTTCCAAAGAGAAAAGTGCGATGGGAGCTTTTTGTCGCAAATTCTGACCGTGTGTATGCTCCATCCACTTTTTTTGTCCGAATTTCCGACAAGAAACGATTGAGAGCAGGTTGTCTATTTTCGTGACAGGAAAAAATCGCCTGTGTGCAATTACAACACGCAAAAAAACACGCATGCTCAGAATCAAGTACGAGACGGAAGCGCTCTGTCTGGTAAAACTAGCGTTCGTAATGGAGATGGCACATTCGTCACGCTGCAAAGAGCAGTAACGGACTGAAAAGCACGGGGCTGAAAAGCGCAAATCGTCTCTCAACAAACCTCTGCTAACACAAGATTAGCAGAAGGAGCCCAAAGGGTGGCGCACTTCGTATTGAACTTCCCTTTTCTAGTGCCGTTGTACGTCACCGCGTTCTTGATGGTCGGAATTTCAGCCAAGATTTGTGTGACCGTGTGTATGCAAGACAATTTTGAGCCGGTTTCCCGCTGAAAAAAAAAAGCGGTTTTCGTGTCAGAAATCGCGATCGTCTGTTTACGAGGCATAAGTTTGTGCCTTTAGGAGGATCTTGGGCCTGATTGCAGCCACCTTTGAGGCAGTATCATAGGCCCAGTTTAACTTCAGATCATTGCAACGCAACATTTTGACAGCATGGGACAAACAGACTCAGTCCTTGGACCGCCCCATGCATTTGAACTGCAAGGTCAGACTCTACCTGGCATGGTGGATTTCCAACCTGGCCCTGGAGTCATGGAAACCCTTTCCCCCAAGGATGTGCAAAGTTCCCACAACTGATGGCAGCCTTTCAGGCTGGGCAGAAGTTCTGTTGTTGCATGAAACCAAGTCGGAAGAGGAAGCCTGGATTTCCATCATCATTCTGGACCACAGGGCGATTTTTTTTGCCTTCTTTGGCTAATCCCCTCATCTGTGACGTCATCCAACATTAATCCAGTCAGACCATGAAATGCCTTGGCCTACATCAATCAAGGAGGTACCAGAAGTTGCGCCGCTCAGAGGGAAGCAGATTTACGTTCCATCCAGACGAATCATAATCTATTATTTATGTGTTGATATTTTTAACCAGAGGAGAGTGGATTCAATGTTTTTTAATTATTCAGACTTTCTCAGTCATCTGCGACAGGGTCAAGGGGAATGGGCTTTCCACCCAAAGGTGTTTCAAACCCTTTACCACAGGTGGAGAATGCTGAGCCATATTCCTCTTATGGCGTTCAGATTCAACAATAAGCTGGACCAGTTTGTAGCCAGATCCAAGGATGCTCCAGTGACTCCATGGGATCAGTTTTACCTGATCTATACATTTTCATCACTCTAGCTAATACCTTGTCTTCTTTTAATAATTGAGATGGTGGGCATTCTGATGATTCTCATACACTGAACTGGGCCAGAAGGATGCACCATTCGGGCACACTCAGAATCCTGGCAGATTCTCTATAAGCTCTTTCAGATCATCTGGACCTTCTGTCCCAAGGACTGGTCCACCAGCCTGCTTCTTGTTCGCTGGCCCTAAAGTGTTTGTTAAGCCATGCAACAACCTTGCAACAATCCCCACTGCTATTTTAAATAATGTCCCCAGTGCATTTGTTTAAGAAAAAAATGCCGCTGTGTACCTGATGTCAGAGCACTGATCGGCGCTCACGTGACTAGCCGTCTCTCTCCTCTCTCGAGCTGACAGCAAGGCAGGCGGGGCGGGGAAACCCTGGCTGACGTCAGCCAGGAGGAGGAGAGAAAGAGAGAGGCAGGCGGTCAGGTGAGCGCCAATCTACGCTCTGAAATCAGGTACACAGCGGCATTTTTTTTTTTTTAACAAATGCACTGGGGACATTATTTAACATAGCAGGGGGAATTGTTGCAAAGTTATTGTATTATAAGAGCAGTAGGAGGGGAGGATCATTAAGTGGACAGAGCTGACCGGCAGGGAGGGGGGTGAGCAGAGAGGAGAAGGGAGAGAGGACAGAGCAGGGCTACGGATGACGGAGGCACGTAAACTGACCACGGTGTCAGGGCACAGCAGCCATGATAAACCATAGTCAGTTTACAGGAGGGGGCAGAAGCAGGCAGGATCAGCCAGATATTTCAGGTGATACAGGGGGCCAAATTACACAGCACAAGCACTGTGTTGTATAACATGTTTTAAGGGAACAGGATCCAATTATTATTTTTTTGGGTAACAAACACTTTAATGGCTTGGCTGTTGAAACCAAGGTCTTTTAAAGTAACAAGGGCATTTCTGATTTGTTCATCCTTATACTAGACAGACATGTGCACGTCGGAAAGTTTTGCATTTATTTGTTATAGAATTTTGTTTCCTAATTTTCGCTATGTTGAACCAATTTGTTTTTCGAATTTGCTATTTATTCAATATAATATTGAATCGGACAGATTAGAATTGGAAAGATTCAATATTTTTGGACGCTAGTCCAACCCGCCAAGAAAAATGGCATGAGCTCACTGGATAATATCGACTGGCGCCATGTGCATCCAAATTAACGAACGGAACAAAATTAGGATCCATGCGTTATTGAAATTATCAAACTAATTAGAAAGTGTAATTTTCCCATGGGCCCAAACTCTTATCGCATCATATGACATCATCCAAATGAAACAAATGCATTTGGTAATTTTGTTCTAACTTTTTTTTTCGGATTTGTTAACATTCATTTCTATTTCCATTCAGAGATTCGTATATACGCAAATCTACGAAAATTAATTGTAACAAAACACACGTCTACCCTAAACTCTGGAAGGATGGAAAGTCTACCATTGCACCTGGAAAGCCTATTTTATATGGTGCAAGGCTAGGAAGTTCCATTCTAGGAAGTACTTAATGGAACGCATCCTGCCCTATCTACAGTCTGCATCTGGCCTTGGGTCTCATCCAAGGACAAATCTTGATCCTTGGGGCTTTTGTATAGAGCTCACACGCATCTCTACTCCTGTACATTCCCGGGTTATGCCATGGAACTTTAACTTGGTTCTTTTGGCCCATAAGAGACCCTTTCAACCTATTGTGGACTTTCCCTTATCTGGTCTTACCTGCATGGTGTCCTTTTCTGCTATCACCTCCGTACAGAGAGTTATCAGCCTTATGCTGTAAAATATCCCTTCCTCAGCTTATCCTGAGGCCTAAAGTCTCTTTTCTTCCTAAGGTGGTTTCCTCCTTCCTACCCAACCAGGACGTTATTCTTCCATTCTTATGCTCTGATCTGAAACATCCCAAGGACATTTTCTCCCCACTCTTTTGATGTGGTACATGGTGTGAGAGCAGCTACAAGCCTCTCTTATGCAATTGGGTTCCCTCTATGTACATCTGTAGAGTTTCCACAGAGTGCAAGTCATCATCTGAGCCTATGGTCAAAAAATTTTAATTCTCACTTCCCTTTTAAGGTGCACACTAGCAGATCTGCTTTATGAGTTTTTTAGCATCAGTCATCTGTTTCTTGGATTTCCAAGAATGCCTCATGGTTTTCTGTTCACATGTTTAAGTTTCTACCAGGAGAATGTTCTGGCCTTTCTGATACCAGTTGCAGGCATACAATGCTACAAGCTGCTTTCTCAGTCAGTTGAGCGTTCCTGACTTGTTATATGGGCCTTTTCGTGTTTGCTGCATTGCCACACCAGATTTGAACTGCTTTTAGATGTCCCCTGGTCCTGTGCCCTGGATTTTTTACTTAACAGTAAAATATATTTCTTGGACTACAGTACAGGACACCGTTCCTTCCCTTCTGTTCTTATTATCTCACTATTGTATGCTACAAAATTGAGGCTAGCAGAAAATTCAAGGGGTTATGTGGGGGTGTGCCTCCATCTTTCTCTTTTTGCCAGTGTCCCATCACCTGAAAGTACTGAACACATGGTTTAAGACTAAAAAAAACTTGTGTCCTGTGCTGTACTCAAAAAAGGATTTTACTGGCAAGTCAAATATCGACATTTGATCTGTGTAAATGCTGTAAGATTACTGTAAAGAACTTGGGTTAAAAGAGCGTGACACCATTGTGGCTACCTCTGCATTCATTTGTGCACACACACACACTGCAGGCCACCCTGCATAAACTGAGCAGGCAGTTGTGACATCCATCCCTCTCTGCTCACAGATCCCATGCTGATCAGAGCGGACTCTGCTCCATGTGGAAGAGACCTTGGGCACTGTTCAAATTTCATTAGATTCCAAATTGCGCTAAAGTTGCAGAAAAACACGCAACTTGCATTTGGGTGCCATAATTCTTAATGGCACCCCAAACACACTAAAAAAACAAATGTTTTCTTGCATGACAAAACGCATGGAAAACTAAACAGCACAGTTAAAAAAAAGTTGCCTCCAAAAAAAGATACAGGAGCTATATTGGGCTCCAAAACTGTGGTAAAATAACTTGACTTAGGAGTGTTGCTAGATGTGAACAGGGCCTTATGCCGCGTACACACGACCGTTTTTAATGACGAGAAAAATGCCATTTTTTAAAATGGTCATTAAAAATGATCGTGTGTGGGCTTCAGAGCATTTTTCACGACGTGAAAAATGGCCATGAAAAAATTGGAACATGCTCTAATTTTTCTCGTAGTTTTTCTCGTCATGAAAAACGGTTGTGTGTACGCGGCATTAAGGTCTTTCACACAGGCGTCATCGGTTCAGTCATATTTTTTTGTATGAAAATGGATTCAGGTTACATCGGTTTGGATTCAATTTTTTTTAGTTGTTGCAGAAACCAATCAAAGGTGACAAAAAAATATTTCTTTCTTGAAAACGAACATAAATGGAACCGACGTAAAAGTATGGCATCCATTTTACATGCGTTTACATCTGTCTAAACAGAAAAGGTCATCCATTTAAATCCGTGAGCCCATAGAGATGCATTCCTGTCTGTTTTTCATCCAGATACAGATAAATAAAAAAATGGACAAACAGAACGTCTGTGTGAAAGGGCCCTTAAATTAAAATAATTAATTGCAAATATCTACACTATACTGGAATGCCCTCACAGGAGTTTTTCCGGCCTGTGCTAGACCTTCTTGTTAATGTATTGATTTGTGTTTATGATATACTATATAGAGAAACTAAAACTAAGGACGGCACATGTTATCCTGAGGACTAAGGATTCTTACTGCAATATTTTGAATACATTCTTTGCTTTTCATTGTAACATGAGAAAATCAGCATTCCATTTCATTGTAATTACTGTAAAGGAGGTGATCGCAAAGGGTTTGTCTCTTGAGATATTAGTTAGTTTTTGTACTCAGTTTATCACATTTTTAGTGCTACAACACGATAAGCCGTTTGTTCCATTGCCAGGGACAGCTGGCCCAGCCCTCACCCCACCCCTTCCAATGGTTCTATATATACAACTATAATGTTTTTTGTACATAACATTTTTATCTTGCATGTTTAAACTCTAAAAATTAAAGTGGTTGTAAAGGCTGAAGGTTTTTTACCTTCATGCATTCTATGCATGGAGGTAAAAAAAAAACTTCTGTGTGTTGCTCCCTCCACAGCCCCCTTAAAACTCACCTGAGTCCCCTCTCGATCCAGTGATGTGCATAGTAGCCTTGGCTGTCCTGGGTCTCTCTCTCCTCATTGGCTGACACAGCAAACAGCTTGCTATTGGGTGCACTGGTCAAGGGGCAGGAACCAGAAGCGCAGATGGGGGACCTGAGAAGAAGAGGATTGGGGCTGCTTTGTGCAAAAAAATTGCACAGAGCAGGTATGACATGTTTTTTTTTTTTTTTTTAAAGCTGAAGCTTTAATATAACTTTAATATAGACTTGCAGTATAGATAGCAAATCTTTGAAAAATAGTACTAAAGGGCTCGTTTACACTTGCATCGACTTTAACACGCATTAAAGTGCCTGCTGCTTCAAAATGCTTTTTTGATGTGTTTTGATGCTTCTGTGATGCTTTTTTGAAGCTTTGATGATGGGAGCACATGTGGCGGCCCTGGGAAGGGGCATCCTAAGGCTGCCATTTAAAGCCAAGCTGACATGGTGGCAGACCAGATTCCCTTCAGCCTCTGAAGCAGCCGGCTCAGACCGGCGAAACCAGTCAGGTGTATGCCACTGTCCACCTTACTATGACCACAAGATCACTCTACAAGATGACAATATCCTGCAACAAAATGTAAAAAAAAGGAAAATCCGAATTGCCCTGCCCAACTCCTCTAATCTCAGCGCTAAGGAGCAATATAAGCTCTACACCAGAGATACCCCTTTGACAAAATCGTAAGGATGAAACCGGTCAGGGAGTGATTTCACAGCGCTTAGACATTTCAAACAGAGAAGCTCTCTCTTTTTCCCACAGATCCTGTGGAGGAGCAGGAAACAATTAGGGGATCACGCTGGAGTTTCTCTTAACTCAGAGATAACATCCAGCGGCTCATTTGGCTTATCAGGTTCATTCAGACTGTCAGCAATAGCGAGCTGAGTGATACACCTATGCAATTAATGCTGACATTGAGCCATATTTTCTCGAGTGGGAACTTTTGCAGCATCTGGTTTGATGGAATTTTTATGTTGTTTTAATAAATACATTTGAAACGGGATTACACTATGTGGAGCCTTTGTCTTCCTATGTTCCTGGATGACGGAAGTTTGCTGAGACACACCGACTGAGCAGTCCGCTTTGGATATCGTTCAGGCACAATATTTTCATCACTGTGGTGAGTTTAAACCCCTGAGGGGTGTGTGGAATATATCTGTGAAGTTATCTTTGGAGAGAGGTCACCCATCGCGTGAAAAGTGATTTTGATCTATTTCTCCCACTTCCCATAGACTCTCATATTTTATGGACCTTTCTTGCTTAGTCATTGTGTCCTTTTGCTTTAATCAAGCTCTCCCTATCTATGTATTTTCATATGTATTTTTATATATATATTCACAAGTCGGTTTTTATTAACTGATTTTAGCGCTACTTTGATGCAATTTTTACTGTTGCTTGCTATACAGTTTTTTGATACATCATTTTTGTTTAATATCCTGCAACAGATGTCTTTTCCACTGGCCATAGGAGATCTGTCAATACAGGATTTGATAAGTATACGTTATCACTTATACCTTTTTTGGATATGGAACTTTCAATTTGCTCATAACCTGATTTCCATGGAATGCAATCTTTAATTTATGGAACTG
This sequence comes from Rana muscosa, assembly GCA_029206835.1. NCBI lineage: Eukaryota > Metazoa > Chordata > Amphibia > Anura > Ranidae > Rana > Rana muscosa. The sequence continues at coordinate 143,858,570 of CM055125.1, read as the reverse complement.
TGATTGATGGTGATAGGCTCATGTTTTGCCCCACCAATGTGGCTAACTACACCGTGCGAGGGAAGATTTCAAGACATGGAGCTTTTCTCAGACATAGCATATATTTTCTAATATGCACCTACAGAACATTAATTAATGAGCATCCTCTCTAGACCACTGTACCATCTGTATGTCGTTTGGATTCACCTCAACAACTCACATTTAGTTGGACCTCCTTCACCTACTATGTATCATATGATCCTTTGAGATTGATCAATAAAATCCAAGCTTTGCTGCATTGGCATCCAGATCTCCATCCAAGGAACTATACCGGTCTATTACTTGCAGGACCATCTTCCCAGTATAACTGGACCCTGTATACCCCCCTTCCCCCACTTTTGTCAGAATCAAGCAAAGTTTCAGGATTATACAATCTACTATTTGGGGTCAGATATATGCAAATGAGGTGGACGTAGCTTTTTATCAGCATGAAGGTGTGTTGTGTGATGTGGTGCCAATTTTATAGCTAATCGTTTCATTGTAAATTTAAAAAAAACTTTTCTCAAGTGGAATACAGTAAGTTTAGGTAATTTATTAGATTTATATGAGAAGGTTGAGCTAAATCAGGCTTTTATTCTCAGTTATTGTGTTTATTGAAGTTTGGCAAATGCCATGTGTGTGTTTTTTTTTTCAAAAAGGGAACTGATAATAATGTAATAATCTATAAGTAAAGCATGTCCTGAGAAAGCCCTGGTGTGGGTGGGGCAACAAAGCATAGACATTATGGGCCACGTCCCTTGGACTTCCACCCCCGGTTCTGAGTTGCTGGTGTGCATGTCAACCAGACTTGGCCACGCCATCTTGACCGTGACATGCAGCTTCCCCTGAACAGTGGTATGCAGCGTCTCCACCCACAGCCTAATATCTTGCAGTAGGAGCGTCTACTAGCTGGAGACCATGGCTTCAACATCAGTATCATGACTGGAGGCAAAATACAGGATACTGGCTGGAAGTCTTGCATGAATGGGTGCGAGTGCCCCCCTTCTTTTTTTTTTTTGCTTGCTTAATCTTATTTTTAGCATAGCAGCAGCATTGCACAGCCTTATCCATATTGGCACAGCCTCATTTGAGCCGGGTCAGCTTGGATATACTATGGCAGTGATATGCAATTTGCGGACCTCCAGCTGTTGCAAAACTACAAGCCCCATCATGCCTCTGCCTCTGGGTGTCATGCTTGTGGCTGTAAAAGTCTTGCTATGCCTCATGGGACTTGCAGTTCTGCAACATCTGGAGGCCCGCTAATTGCATATCCCTGTACTATGGTTATCAGCTGCTTCTTGGCAGGACATTTTAGGAGGGCTGTGTTACTTGTTGTGAGGTGCAGACTGGACTGTATACAAAGAAGCCAGTACAGTTCCATCATAGACTATCTATATTGGATTACCATGCATCACACATAAATGGGCTTCATCCACACTCCACTGTGCATGCGCATACCCAGCTGGAATTGCTCAGACTTCAGTTGTTTGGCTTGCCTATACTTTCAGGACTTTCAGTCATTGTTAGTGTAACGGGAAGGCCCGGGGAACTCAGAATCGCTTAGAAAGTATGAGATACCCTTGCTTCAGCTCCCCCAATGCCTCTTATGTGTCAACCACCCTGTGTCTCTATTAGGGGCACAGGGTGAATGAAAACCCCAATATGGTCTGTGATAGCCATATTCAATGCTGCACATACATTGTATCTAGATTGGGTCTGTAATATTGATCCACCATATTCCTCAGAATATCTGCAAAGAACTGTTTACTGTTTAATTATGACCTCAACAGGGTAATTGAAAAGTGACGCCTTCATGATGTTGGGACACATACTGTTAGATGCTAATGTCATCACCCCCAGCCCCTGCCTTTTGTGTAATCATTGCTGGGAGGAATTAAGGTGATTTGCATTCTATTGTTCACTATGCCTGTGTGTATGGTATCCGGCAGACAGACTGGCTGCCAACACTTTGTTATAAGATGTGTATTGGGGATCGTTATATTCTATTGTGTGGGATCTTGTGAAGCCTAGCAGATGTCAGGATGATGTGTTGAGTCTTGTGATGTGTGGGTGGAGCTGGGCCATTGTTCATGTTAAACTACTGTGTATTAGATGTATATAAAAGTTACAATGTTTCTCAATAAAAGTCATTCTACCTCAGAAAGATACAGAGCATGTTGTCTCGTTCTTTCAAAAGGATTAACTCCTATGGGAAAGGGTCGTTTGGCTGTGGAAGATTGGTAGCGAGTGGATGTGTGTCCAGGAGAGGGGACATCGTAAACGGCGTTAATCCCCGTGATATTTGGGGACCCGTTACAGTCAGGCCTCGTACACACGGCCGAGATTCTCGTTGAAAAAAACATGTCGTTTTTTTTCGACGAGATTCTTGGACAAGAAACTTGTCCCGGCCGAGTGTACACACGCTCGTTTCAAAGAACCCGCGGTTCTTTGAAAGGAGTGTACGCGGTGACGTCGTCGACTACGTCGAGCATGCGCTCGTCACATTCAATGCCGTCGCCGCCATCTTGGTATACCCTACGTATGCCTAGGAAGCTACCGCGCATGCGTCAAATTCATTTCGAACATGCGCGGGCTTCCGGGCGGACAGGTAAGTGTACACTCACTCACTTTTCTCGTCGAGAAACACGCCGAGGACAATCTCGACGAGAAAATAGAGAGCAGGTTCTCTATTTTCTCGTCGAGGTTTCTTGTCGGTTTTCTCGACGAGAAACCCGCTAGCAGCGTACACACAACCGATTTACTCGGCAAGACCTCTCTGCCAGCAAGTTTCTTGCTGGTTCTTGCCGAGAAAATCGGTCGTGTGTACGAGGCCTTAGAATTTCTTCTCATGCATGCATCCAGCTGGGACTTTTATGGTTCACCATATGTACTGGCAGTGAGGTGGTCTTTCGGTGCAGATTGAGCCAGTCGGCCCATCCCAGTGATTACGAGGTATATCAGTGCATAGGTCCATTGACCTGGTACTGCATGGAGACCTGGTGGTGTCTCTGCAGCTAAGCCCATTGTGCCTTACATGGTACATACCTCAGGAGCTGCGCCACCTTGGGTTCTCCAGCAGTAGATAGGTTCTTGTGGTTTCCCGGAAGGGGGGGGTTTGGAGGTTGGGTCTCTGGGGGAGGGCTGGGGCCATACTGTGGCGTGGGTTTCTGGCTTGCCAATTTAATTTTAACCAGTTGTATTTTGCATTTTCAGGGGCCACAAGTTAGTGTCAGTTCCCTATTTTCTTGTCTCCGGTTCCAACCACTGATTGAACCCACAGGTCTGTTACTTCTGTGACCCAAAAGAGGAAGTTGTAATAGATGCCCCCCCCCCTACTTTTTGTAGTGAGGGCACCCCTCACTAGAGCATTGAGTAGACTTTGGGGGTTTTTGTGTTCCAAAAATTTTCTGTGTGAGAATGCAATTTCCTCCTGTGGCATCTTTGTTGAATTTGTCAAATACCTTACCAAAGAGACCCCCTTCGTCTTCAGCTGTCCAGGCTTTTTACCTGTAAGATTCTGTCCATATGGGCAAAAATAAGAGCCATTCTAGAGATTTGTGTCATGACTTATTTTAGGGTATCAACTAGGGTTGTCCCGATACCACTTTTTTAAGACCGAGTACAAGTACCGATACTTTTTTTCAAGTACTTGCCGATACCGATTACCGATACTTTTTTATAATGTCAGGTGACAGTTTTAAAGCACAATACAGATTAGGTGGCACTGCTATGCAGCACTGATAGGCGGCACTGATTAAGCAGCACTGATGAGCACTGATATGATTAGGTGGCACGGATATGCAGCAGTGATGAGTACTGACAGGTGGCGGGCACTTATGACTGGCACCGACATATGGCTGGCACTGACAGGGGGCTGGCACTGATAGACGGCACTGGCACTAATAGATGGCAGGTGGCTGGCACTTATAGATGGCAGTGATAGATGGTACTGAGTCAGCATATGCTCCTTACATTGGTGATCAGTAAGAAGAATGCCCCTTACATTGGTGGTCAGTGGGAAGAATGCCCCTTACATTGGTGGTCAGTGGGAAGAATGCCCCTTACACATTGGTGGTCAGTGGGAAGAATGCCCCTTACACATTGGTGGTCAGTGGGAAGAATGCCCCTAACATTGGTGGTCAGTGGGAAGAATGCCCCTAACATTGGTGGTCAGTGGGAAGAATGCCCCTAACATTGGTGGTCAGTGGGAAGAATGCCCCTTACATTGGTGGTCAGTGGGAAGAATGCCCCTTACATTGGTGGTCAGTGGGAAGAATGCCCCTTACATTGGTGGTCAGTGGGAAGAATGCCCCTTACATTGGCAAAGGCACCCTCTTCCCTCCCCCTGGGCCATTCTCAGTGGTTAATGTCTTTTTAAAAAAACTCCCTCCCCTCCAGCATCGAAAAACAAAACAGGCAGGAGAGTCAGGGGGAGCACATCGAGCAAAATAGCAGGGTGACCAGCAGAAAGACAGGCAAGGCAGGCAACCATTTGATCACAAGGGCGGAAGGAAAACAAATCTGTGTGCATGTCACAATGAAATTTTACTTACCCGCCTGAAGACACGCTCTGGTTGCGCCCCCTCTCCGCTCTGGTCTCCGCCCCCGCCTCGCTCTCCGCCCCCGCCTCGCTCTCCGCCCCGTCTGTGATCTGGTCTCCGCCCCCTGCTTTGCTCTCCGCCCTGTCTCCGCTCTGGTCTCTGCCCCCCGCCTCGCTCTCCGCCCCGTCTGCGATCTGGTCTCTGCTCTGGTCTCCGCCCCCTGCTTCGCTCTCCGCCCCGTCTCCGTCCCGCTCTCCACCCCCTCTGCACTCTGTTCTCCGCTCTGGTCTCCGCCCCCCGCCTCGCTCTCCGCCCCCTCTGTGCTTTGGTCTCTGCCCCCCGCCCCCTCTTCGCCCTCTCGGCGAAGTATCGGACAAGGCATCGGGAGCATTTGCGCGAGTACAAGTACTTGCGCAAATGCTTGGTATCGGTCCCGATACCGATACTAGTATCGGTATCGGGACAACCCTAGTATCAACACTAGAGGGCAAAATGGAGAGAAATTGCTATAAGTGTTCTGCTAAAGCATGGTCCTGAAAGAGGATCCTGTTGGTTGGTTGTTGCTAGTCCAATTAGCTTCAGTTTAACAAACAGGAAATTGCAGCAATAGCAGGTTGCAGAAATTGCCCTACGTGTGTAAAGAAAGCTTTTGAAAGTGTCTGAAACTTTTTGTCAGCAGAATCTTTAAAAGAAGGAACATCTTTAATAGGTACAGTGAAATTGTTTAAGGTTGAGTTGTCAGGGTCAACTACAGGAACAATCCACTTTTTTGTCGTATCTTTTTACACTGGGTAGAGTTCAGCAATAATCCTTGGAGGGATGAAAATCTTTCATGGCTCTTAGTACCCAAAGGGGCAAGGGCAAGGCAAGACACAGAAGAATTAAATGTGGCAATTCAGAGGCTTTTGTGCACAGCAGAAGTGAGAGTGAAGCCGTAACATCAGGTGTATATGATTCTGGGGAAGATAAATCTTCCACTGCCTCTGGGTCCTGAATCTACTGTATGTGTCTTCTAGAGGGTGACATTTCACTTTCCAACTCTGGTAGAGACAGTGAGGGTGGAGAAGGTTACTTTGAATGCAGTATTGAGTCTCTTGGATGTTAAAGAAATTGTGACATAGTTTCAGAAAAGTTTGCCTCAGTCAGGTAGGCCGCTTGCTGTGTGCCTGAGATTGATTGCTGTTAAAAAGAGGGTCCTGCTTCGTTGCCACTCTAAGAGATTTGAATGGTCTCCAAGCCTTTGGAAAAACAAACGTTTGCAAGAGCTTTTCTTAGGTTTCCACCATTGCTATCCAAGAGGGCATACACCTATAGGTTAGTCATGCAGTAGGGTTCAGAAATGGAGTAAGCATGTCCATGTCGGAGTGCACAAGAACCCAGGTGTAGGCCATCCTGTAAGAAAGCCCTAGTGGCAAAAGGGCAGGAGAAAGCGTGCAAATACCATATAAAGCGTTCTAGGTGGAAGTGGCAGTAAACAAACTGTGTGACCTGTGGTGGGATGTAGCACTTGGTCATCAAAAGACTAACCAATGAGTGGTTGAATTTTAGCACCAAGTTTGAATAGTTTTACACTGTATACATTTCAAAATATATGCCTGGTTTCCTGATGGAGTAATTATACAATATGTTAACATTATTACTTGCTTTACACGGTTTATGTGTATCCTGTTTAGTATGCATTTATATATCATATTTGATGTATAAATGGTTACATTAAAACTGAGGTCCAGAGTGGGGTAGGTTTATAGGGGGATGCCCACAGGCATGTACTTACTGTAAAAAGCTTTTGCCAGTGTCCAATCACCTGAAGGTAGCAGCCCATAACCCAGGGTCTATGAATAAAGTCTGTGTTCTGTATTATATGAATAAACTTGCCTTTTAGTGCACTATGCTGTGTGACAGCAGGAAGGTAAAGTCACCTGGTTGCATCCAGGGGGGTAGATATATTTCGCCCAGATTCAGGCTTTACGCCGACTTATACAACTAGGTGGAGAGTTGTATAAGGCTAGTGGGCTCATGGATGACTCATACCTCTAGGGAGAGTGTGGGGCGTCGTGCAGACAGGGAGTTGATGAGACCAGCTGAAGCTTGTCAGCTCATTTAGGCCTCTATAAGAACTCCCAGATTCATTAGATGTTTGCTCATGCCTGGACCCAGACCTGTGTGGACTGTCTAGGGAGAGTGAACCCCTGTGCGGTGAGACAAAGCCTGTGTGGCTATTTGCTTGGACATTTAAAACCAGGGACTTAGGGACTAGGACAGCACTAGGCTGATCCCAGTTGTTAGTTAGGAAACCTGTATGTTTAGTCAGAGGTCAAGTTGACCAGGATTTATTTTGTTTAAGTTTCTTTTTCTTTGCTGTGTTTTGTCACTGTAAATAGAAAATAAACCGCACCTTTTTGATTTTGAAAACCACAACCTCCGTTTGCTGGGCCTGTTTTTGTGTGGGGAGCCCATCTCGGGGGTCACACACACCCGCTGCCGAGCCAACCCCCTCACAGCTGGTATAGCAACAGCCACACCCCTCATCACCAGTGTCCCCACACAGACAGGGGATGAATCTGTATCTGGCCAGGGCTGAATACTGAAAGCACTGGCTCTAAAGGCTCATACACACTATAAGAAAATCGGGCGAACATTTTTGTCCAATGAATTTTTGTACGATTTTCGTATAGTGTGTACACTATAACAAAAATTCCCGAAGGGACAAACTCCAAATTTTTTCTCGTATGGGAACAGAACTAATGATTTTCGTTTAATGTGTACAATTTTCGTACAAGAAAAATCTGAAAAGAAAGACTGTGCATGATCAGAAAAAAGAAACAACACGAAAAGCCTTTGTAGTGCGAGAATATACAAATTTTCTTTCATTGGTCCCGATTAGCTGTGAAACATCGAGAAAAATTGAAAAAAACGTTTGCCTGATTTTCTTATAGTGTGTACCCCACTTAACTCTGGTGACCTTCCAACTGCACATTCCTATTTAGACAATCTGTCCAACTGCTGTAACAGAAATATAAAAAGGTGAAACAACTAACTTGGAAGTTATTGGTATGATGTCTATATGCCTGTGTATTTGTTTCTGTGACTTTAAATGGAACCTGCAAGATTGTTACCCGTATCAGCAGGTATATCTATCTATCCAACGCAGAAGGCTGTTGCCAACTCATTATTGGGCCTGAATTTGATGAGGAACACAGACAGTTAACACCAGACTCTATGGGACCATAGTGACTGTAATCGGAACAGGGTGGTGTCACAAATAATACCACATCCTGTTATTTTTAAGGACCAATATACTGTTGTAGCTATAAATGCAGGCATATAATACTCATTTTACCTGAGAAAGCCACTTGGATAAGTGGTGAAATACCTTCAACATTACAGGACAAGTCCAATTAAATGTGACTAACTACTGTATCAATATATGGTTAAAAAGCTCACTGGTGACTAGGCAAGATTTTTGGATGTAGGAAAACACTAGTTCTCTTTTTTTGAGTTACATGTGTGTATAAATGAATCATTATTACAAAAACAGGAGTCATTTGTTTGACATGCAAGTTCCAGTAAGTCAAAAAAAAAAAAAAAAAGAGGGGGGGGGGGGCACATTTGCATCTTTGTTCATGATAAAAAGAAGCATCACAAGGTTCCAGCAGGTTTTAAAAGTACTCTTTTATTTTTTTCCAAAATATTATATGCACTCTGTTAAAGCTTTTCACGTTGCAACAGGCTCAACAAGAAAGCTTGTCAAAGACCAGAAAATCTACCCGCCTGTCTTTATAAGACACTTTTCATTACAAAATTATATCAATAAGAACATTTATAAACGCATCTCTAATTGACATCATATAAAATAAACTAATTTCAATATTTGACTCAAGATTTGTACATGGAACATTTACAATATGTACACTGCAATAATACAACAAGCAAAAAAAAATCTTATTTACAAAAAGTCAAAAGTGCAAGGCCGTATTAACCCTTTAAGTGCCGGTCCAAAAACAAAACAAAATGCATTTTAACAAAAGAAAGGTGGGTGGGGGTGGGGGTGGGGGTGAGGGGGGGGGGTAAGACTACAAACCTGTAAACAACATTTTATTAGAAGTGAAAAAATAATAAAATGACACCAAAGAATCTTAATTACATATTTTCCAGTTATTGACACTTAATTAAACTTAAATAAATTAAAGTTAATTTAACTCTGATTGGACCAGAAGAGCTTTGACGTATTCCCTACATGGCAGGATTATAATAATAATATTAAAACAAAATTTTACTAACAGCATAGCACTGTCAAAATAAAATACTGTATCAAATTCTTTACTGAAATATTTTGCATTCTGAAAGCTGAAAAGTGTTTCTTAAACTTATGATAAGGTTTTATATCCCATGCAGGACAAAGCAACAGGTTCACTTTAATGCCACCCAACCCAGCAGCACATACTCCCCTTTGCTTTACTTCCTAAAAAAGCTTTGTTTAGCCGCAGGAGCACAGAAAAGAAACCCAGTATAACTTCCAGTCTCCAACACTGGAGCCAACATAGGACTAAGCGCTGCCCCTATGTCAGAGTGCTGGGCCAAGCGCCAGCAGTGTCACATAAGAGGACTAGTGAGCAACATGCTGTTACATATTCGTAAGTATTAGATGTTTTCTTTTTTCCCAGAGCTGTGGGGTGGTGTAAGAACGGATGAGTTTGGCCTGCTGGAAAGACAGACATTAAAGCCAACCCGTTGCCTTGCCCTTCATGCTATGGTTCCCCCATTTCTAAATCCAATAAAAATTGCAACTTAGTAGCAAGCTGGTGGCTGGGGGTGGCTGTATTCGTTTTCTTTTTCGTTTTCTTTTTCAGTCTTTTTTCCTGTATTTTTACCGACTGATCCTGCCATTAACACACTTCCTATCCTAGAGAGAGTGACAATGCTCACTCACTGTATCTATGGAGGACCAGCATTGTCTCCCTAGACCGCTGTTCTAATTTGGATTACAAAAACCCCTCTTCTCCGTGACCTATAGGGGGTGCGGGGGTGGTTCTGTAGTTCACAGAGGAGAGTACAGGTAATTACTGATAACTTTGTTTGAGATTTAATTAGGCACACAAGAAAGTGCATTATACTAGGTATTTTTTGTACTTGCAGAAAATATACTGAGCTCAAAAGAGGAAAACCAATGCAGCCACCATTGTGTATGTAAAGATTAGTAAGCAATCATACATTACATTCTTTGTTCTTGGGTTCGGGTATACTATAAACATAATGCATGCTTCACTGCAAAAGCAATGCTCATATACCATAAATAATTATCCAACTTGCTGAAACAGGAAAAGTAAACACATTTGCTATGTTTACATGTACAGTAGTAGTTGTGAGTGCTTAATGTCCCTAAAAACAATAATAAGCACAATAAACCATAAGCAAGAACAAGGCTCTGGCCAGAATTGGAGAATAGGTAGTCACTTGATTTTACCCTCCAGCCACGAGCTGGAGGTTGTAAAGGAATTCATTATAAAAAATGTTTTACTTTTGCCCACAAAGTGCCTGAAGGCTTATGTAGGACTCTGGGCTTAGGCGTGCACAGGGGGTGTGCCAGGTGTGCCTGGGCACACCCTAATCACCCCAAGTGCATTGGCATTAGCACTCTGTGTGCCGGTAGGGAGATGGGAAATATCTCCCTCAGACCAGTTTTGCCAATAATAAAATGCTACCGTACTTCTCTTTCACTGTACCGGCTCTGTCATAAGAGTGTGTCTGTCTGTGTGTGTATGTATGTATATAAATAAATATATATGTATATATACACGCTTGTGTTTGAGCTTTGGGGTGCACACCCTAATGCAGTAGGCTGTGCACACCTATGACTCTTGGTTAACCTGTTGAGAATCACTGGTCTAGGACAGTCAGTGCTACAAAACCCCTGCCTGCCTTCACTTTGAATTTACAATGGATCTGCAAGAAAGCGGGTTTCCAAACTTAATGAAAATCCGTTCCCTTTGGACTCAGCATAGAGCAACAACTCATGTTTTGCTGGGACTTGGAATCACTACCCAACCATTTAGATGTGATAGAGCTCTATTATATCTCCATGGTCAAACTTGTCCACCGAGCCAATGTAAAAAGCAGTAAACAACATTTCAAGGTCCCAGCTGCAAGGGAGATACTTCCAAAAAAATACTTAAGGGCCTATGTCGACGGCTTTGAGCTTGATTCATGGACAGGTGTATGTGTCCTGCAGTTGGACCTGTAGGCTTGTATAGGAATGCAAAACCTGCTTAAAGAGGAGAACAAATGTCCGTCAAAACAGGCCCTTAAGATGGTCCAGTTCACCCAGGCTGAGAATATTGGGTAGACCATGAATATAAACAAAAACGGCCACCATGCTAATTTATAACTAGCTTTCAGAGCAAAGTGCTCATAGAAGGGATTTGTGCAAAACAAACTGTATTTCCCAACAACCTTACCAGCTAGAAAAAAAAAAAAAAGGATTTACCTACAACATGCTTCGCACCTCATAGGCTGAGATTAGGGTGAATGCCCTGTTTATATCCAAACGCAGACCCCTGGTGAAAGTGGGGACCTTCGGTTATTTTACTTGTTTCGCTATTGTCTCGCGAGTAATGTTACACCAATTCTGTATACGATAATGTTTAAATCACCTTCTGCTTGTCTGAAATTGTGTATTGATACATTTTCTTACAATAAAAATTATTTGGTTAGACCATGACTATATAGCAGACTTCTGCATATCTTACTTGTGTTAGGTGTAAAGCCCCGTACACACGGTCGGACTTTTTGCCAACAAACTTCATTTTGAGCAAGTTGCTCAAAAAATCCGACCGTGTGTACGCTCCATCGGACAAACTTTTGGTCAACAAAAGTCTGATGGAGCAAAGTCCGACTGTGTGTACAGAAAACCATCGGACTTTTGTCCGATGGACAAAACAAATAATGTTAAAATCAACCAACAATAGCAGAAGTTGACCAAAGGGTGGCGGTAAAGAGCAGAAAAAGCATGTGATGTTGGAAAAAGTTTTGGGAATGTTTGCAGAAAAGTCCTGTGGTGTGTATGCTATGGGTGTGCCCGGCCAACTCCGTTCGGACAAAAATCCACGGAAAAGTCAGATGGAAGTCCGACCGTGTGTACGAGGCTTTAGAGAGCATACAGCAGAGCTGCAGCGATCTCTGAAAATGTATTGAAAACAGATATAACTAGACGTGTGCTTCCTGTTTGCCACTGCATGTCAGGTCACAAATATGTTTACAGGAACTAGCACTTCTCTGAATAGCGGATGACCTGTCTAGCCCTGGGTCAGCTGCAGTCCCAGGTCAAGACATTTAGTACTCATCAAGTCTAATCTTATTAACCGGGCAAAGGATCAGATATTCAGTATTACATGTCCCCTAATCTGCTTTAACACTTAATTGAAATCAGTGCTCTGCCTTAAGGGAATAGAAGTAGCTACTACCATAAATTACATTTATCTTCATGGTTAATGTACCAGAGCTGACAACGAGACTACCTGATGTCTCCCAGCTCATTTGTTTAGTTAGAAATGGATGACTGTTTCAGTAAGCTTTAATGTGCAGTTTTTAAACCAAACAAAATACAGTCTCAAAATGCAGCATAAAGCAGTATTCATCTTAAATAGACTAAGATCATGTTAAATATAAAACCCGCCTTCACTTCCGACTTTCCAAAAATATGATTTACGAAGAAATTAACTTAGTATTCAACATGTATCACGTTAGACAACACATTACAACATTCAAGTGATTTCTTTCCACTGTACAATTTACCAATGTAACAATATTTTGTTTAATTTAAAAGTACCCATTAGCTATAAAGGAAAACATTTTGTGGCGAGACCCCCGTATTCAACCTACCAGTACAACCGTGCATTTAGAATATAAGAGGCAGTTAGTTGTATGTCTGATGTCTTTGTGAGGTCCCTGACCCTTAATGATCTGATGGGCTGTCATCACAATATGGTTTCCCTTACAATGTATGTTCAGCATGTACACTCTAAATTAACACAGTTTGGTCATCAGTTTTCCTGCTGGTGTACGTCCATATAAATGGACTATACTATGCAATTGTGCAAAACATGTTATGGTTTTTATCATATTCAAGGCTTTATTGAGGATCCTGTGACAAAAACAGGTTTAGCAGTTCCACAGACACCACGCTTGGACTGACCAATCTCAAGGGCTCTGTAAAGGCCTCAAGACTGACATAATAATTTGTTTTTAAAGATATCTCAATACCATTATCAAAATATGTCTTTATAATAGATATATACATACATGTATTTAAATGCTAAAAATAAATATATTAGCTTTGATTCTGGGCACTTTAAAAAATAATGGATGTTGCTTGAACCAGTCCATCATTACCTTAAATTGTAGAAAGTGCTCAAGGAACAATACCAACTAAAACCAATATTTCCATTTTATACTGGCACCAATTAGCTGAATTGCCCACCATCTGTTTAGATCACAGATTCCTGTGATGAGATCAGCCAAGAATCGTTTGCGTATCGCAATCCATTTGAGGAGCATGATGCCATCATTTGACTTGCAATGGTCACAGCAATGTGCAAAACAAAATTTGGAGTCTCTAAAAGACATAACCCAAAAACAACCCAGTATGTGATTCAGCTTGCCATTTATCACATACAGTACACCTGAAACACTGGCTTTAGTGGAATGGCCCTTTCATTCCTTGTTAATAGCCCTTATTACAAATAACTGACAGAAGTTAAGATAGGTATCTGACATTTTGTGCAGAGGGATCATTTCTTATAAAAAACACACAGACATACATCGGGCATTTGATAATCTGTAACTGGCCAGGCAGCTAGGGCACAAAACAATACAAGTTGACCAATTACAGAGAGGGCACGTTTCATAAATAACAGTTATACAGGGTTCATAAATAATAAAGTTTGAAGTAAAAAGTGACCCATGCATTGCACCCTGCCAGCCTTTGTTGTTCATCTACCCAGTGCTTCAGTTGATTGTGTATTAGGTACTGAACTGATGCTCACATATACATGAGGCTGTGCCTCCAGTACAACCTGACATACCAAGCTGTCCTTTTTTTAGCATTCTGAAACTGGCTTTTTTATAAGCCTGTAAGAGCTCACATACATGCGAGATTTAGCTGCTAATGAGCAGGATAGTTACAAAAAGGGAAAGGGAAGGTAGTGGGGGACTTAAGAATAAATATACAGGAGCTGCAGTTTCTGACTTGCTTTTGAAGTTACATGCTCCAGGGTTGTCATCCTTATCCTTGCTTCACTATATAGAACACTTGCTTTATCTGGATCAATGAATCACTGACATCTGATGTGCTTATTTAAAAGTCCATAACTCATGGAGCTGTACAAGAAGGCAAGGATGACCACCCCAGAATATTTACTCTCAGAAATAAGTCATAGAGGATAGCTCCCATATTCAATCATATCAGCTGGGGCAGTCAAGGGTTAAATCTTATTCTTACAAATTATCAAAAAACCTGTTCTAAGAGAATATATAAAAGCTGTCATGTTTGCCCTCTACTTCTGAATATGAGAGTTGCCTGCCTGCCTGCAATGCTAATCCAATTTCTTCACTACTTTCTGGGTCATTGATCTGGAACAAGTTTGTACTATAGATCAATGGTTTTGACTTACTAATCTTTATACTTGTTTCATGTTAGTAACTCAAATTATAAAAGGCAGAGACAGCCTGGCAAGTGGAATTCTTAGGAGGGCAGCAATGGCTGACCTCCTATTTCCCACATGATTGGTTTACTTTAAAAACTCATGTGTAGCTCTGTCAATACTTATCACAGGTGTTTGGTTTGGTATGTATGCATATAACCAATACTGGTTACATCGACTGTCATTGAAAGTAAATGGGACTAAGTGAACATGTCTATTTTTGTAGACTAAAACTAAGGTGGAATTATGGGTCGACAGTACAGAAGGAAATACCAAATATAAATATGTACTTACAACACATAACATTTCTCGATAATGTGAGCTGGTTTTACTGTAGATCTTTTGCAGCAATCACTGGACACATAGAAAGTACTTGCTACATGTGATCTCCAAAACAGGCAAAGGGCGACAAGCATCTGTGCACACTGCATAGAATTTTTACTCCCCCTAAATGGATAAAAACCAGCATCTTATACCTATTCCACCTATAGCTGAACTCTCATTCTTGGTTCCTTAACTGAATGTTGGAACAGTATTAAAATGCCTCATCTAAGGATAGGCCCTACAATTTTAATCAACTCTTTATGCATGCAACATTTTGTTAATAAGAGAAGGCTTTAAACCCAGACATGCAAACATTCAACTGCTGCACTCAAATCAGGCTCAAAATGGCTCATACATGACATACTTATGACTTGAAACTTTGGCTATCTGCAGACTTATTCAATAAAATGTGCATATTTGCCATAACTATTTTATAATCAAAGGAATAAAATCAGTTTTAAGCAATGTGTATTAGTGGCGAATGTCCTGAAAAAAATTGCCTGTTCAAAAAGAAATAATTGTGGTTCAACTTGCCCCATAAATGGACCCAAAATACTTTAGATAACTGGGTCACCTAAGTTACACAAGTTTTGTACTAATTTACTCTTTTGCTTTTCCTGCTGAACATTGATACAATAACAATACCTACAGGTAGGCAGGATTTATAGAGACCATTTCTTATACTAGGCAGTCTGTATGAGTATTCAATATGTGTCCAGTGTGTAACAGCTGATCACAGCACTGAAGATTTCACCAAACCAGCACCACACACTTGTGGCTTACTTAGTTTCCATTTGTAGCTTTGCTTACTATACCATATTAAACATACTCTGGCATTAAACTCAAAAATGTTTCCATTAAGCAAACATTCCTGTTCTTCAGGTGGACCTCCCGACTACAGTCATCTCTCCACTCACCATTCATGAAACACAGGGCCCCAGGCTCTGTTTTGTGAATGGCCTGAAGGAGAAGGGGACAGATACACAGCCATAGTGCTGGGGTCTACGAGACCTGAAGTGCTTATATCTTGAGTGGTCAAGAAGTTGCCACTGTACTTCCTCAAGCATGTAAACAAACTGATTTGCAGGAGATAGAAGTATACCAGCATGACAGCTAAGTCTTCCAGGGAACTAGAATTACCTGTTGGAAACCTGTGAGGGTAACTGTGCCCAGAGTTTGGCTTTAAGTAAGCATGGCTCCTATTAGGATGTTAAACTGACACTTACATCAACAGCAGGCACCTCAAGGTGGCTTCCTTTGCACGTTCAAGTTGTAAAGCGCTGCGTAAACTGTTGGCGCTACATAAATCCTGTATATTAATAATAATAACAATAATAACGTACGGCCTCCTCAAAGCCCTGATAATAGAATCTAATGGAACTCTAATATTCAAAGAGTGGGCAGTTTTTGTGGTCACCGGCTTTTACCTTCCCCTCGCTGATGGTCAGTGTGGCCACTCATTGCCATGATAGGCTAACAGAGAGGTGGGCCAGAGCTGGTGACCACAGAACTGGTCGGTCTTTGCTCAACACATCACACTAGAGCCTGAGGCCCACTAAGCATTATATAATGAAAAGGAAGCCAATGTGCAGGCCCCCAGATGTACCTGTTATTGACTGTAAGTGGCAGTTTCTTGTCTTAATAGTAGCCACTCTTATTTTAAGAAGTACATATATCTTGAACTTTAAAACAATAAAAAGGTACATCTTCAGTAAACAGAGCAACAGAGCCTGAGGTTATTTAAACCATATAAATATCAAATATGACCTATTATGCTCTGTTCTACACCATTCATAGGTTACTCAGATTATCAGCTCAGTACAATATAATACACTTGTTTTATTGGAAAAGGATCTTCATAAATCAGACCACTGTCTGAACTTTGGCAGATTCATATGTAGCCCCTGACAAACACTTTGGTGTACTTATTTATAACTTAAGAACTCATAGAAAATCTTGGTTCTTCTTAAAGGCAGCTGGAAATCTATCATATCATCAAAATGGGTTTCTTGCTTTATCCCTTCTCCATTCTGTTTTGGCCCTCATCTTTCAGTCTTAGTGCTTTCATGATCACTTCTAGCTGTGAGCACTTCTTCAGAGGGCCGGAAGTGCTATAGACATTGGGCTTCTCACGGCCCTTTAGTCTGCATTACTGTTGTACAACTATAGTCCAAGAGCTCTTCTTCCATCCTGGTGCATTACGGGAGCTGCATCTCAGATAAGTCAGACAGGCTTCCAGACTGACTTTGCTGCTGAGGATGCAGAAAATAACCCATGGTGTTCGGCTGAAGAATGTGAGGTTGCTGGTAAATCTGTTGAGACTGGCCTGTTTGCATTGAATCAGACGTCTGCATCTGAGACACAAAAATACATATTTTTTTAAAATCAGTCCAGAATTATGTTTGTTTAAAAAAAATTACATATCAAATACGGTGAACAACAATCAAACCAGATTCCATCCTATAGTTAAATGCTGAAATGTGATTGGTGGATATCAGCAACTATCTTGTTAGTTCCACTTTTCAGAATTCCAGTACAGTTTTTTTATTTTTATGGACATGAGTAATATGAATATGGTATGCATGCAATAGGCCTTCTTTATCAGGATGTAAAAATACAAAAACAAAATTTGTATTCAATGCTATCTATAAAAAGACAAAACAAAAGCAAAAAAACAACTGCTTGCGTCACCTACAGCAACAAAAAAGTGTCTTTATACTTTTATACTACTTTCTTTCTGGGTTAATCACATCGCTGTGATTGACTGAAATTAGCAATCTCAGGCTAAGTGCATAAGTGCGCCTTCACTTTTTTTATATCTGGGGATGTGGGGAAAGAGGTTAGCTTTAGATTTAGATAGAAAAATATTTATAAATTATAGTAATTTTAGGACTATAGGAAACTATATGAATATTGTTATTGAATAATGGTTATTATACAGTAGATTACAGCAAAAAAAACCCTAATGCCGCGTACACACGATCGGATTTTCCGTTGGAAAAACCTTGGATGGTTTTTCCGACGGAATTCCGCTCAAGCTTGGCTTGCATACACACGGTCACACAAAAGTTCTCATAACTTTCGACCATCAAGGACGCGGTAACGTACAACACTACGACGAGCCGAGAAAATGAAGTTCAATGCTTCCGAGCATGCGTCAAATTGTTTCCGAGCATGCGTAGAAATTTTGCGCGTCAAAATTGCTACGGATTTTCCGATAGGAATTTTTTTCCGTCGGAAAAATTGAGAACCAGCTCTCAATCTTTTGCTGGCGGAAATTCCGATTGTGTGTACGCGGCATAAGTCTAATAAATGCTCTTCAGTAATAAATGAAAATGAAATAGCAGTAACTATCTGCAAAATGCAGTGAAAAATAGTAACAATCACATTTCATTTTTCAAGTTTTATTAGTTTAGACCAGTGTTTCTCAACTCCAGTCCTCAAGGCGCACCAACATGTCATGTTTTCAGGCTTTCCATTCTTTTGCACAGGTGATTTGATCTGTTTCACTGCTTTAGTAATTGCCCCAGCGGTTTTATCTGAGGGAAATCCTGAAAACATGACCTGTTGGTGCGCCTTGAGGACTGGAGTTGAGAAACACTGGTTTAGACTACCGTAATTAGAAAATTAAAAAAGTTGACCGCTGATTGTTTTTTTTTTCAAGCAACCAATAATAACCAAAGGTAATGGTTTTTGTTCCACGTTAATAACTATACCAACGCAAACCACACAGCATTCTTGTTTCCTTAATAAAATAATAAATGCATGAAGTCATTTACCTGAAGATACAGATGTGGCTGGACCTGTTGCTGTTGGCAGTGGTGTAGGTTAACTGCTGGATGGGTCTGCTGTTGGGTAAACCTGGACTGAGGGATCATGACAGAGGGGCTATAGACTGGGGCAGGGTGAGAGGAAATCACTGTGTTGTTGTTGGAAGTGACTGGTTGCATCTGTAATGAGTGAGGCCGCATTTGTGGATCCTGGACAAACCTGTCAAGAATAAAAACAAAAAAAATGTATGCGTTATAAATAACCTGAGTTTTTACATGGGTAGCTGTACTTTTAGGAACCCAAGGCTACTCTTTTAGAGACTGCTTTCTGCATTCTCTGTCATTTGTATAGCAACCATTCTCAGCCAGGGTTCCATGGAACCCTAGGTTTCTAGAGGTTTCTAGGGGTTTCTTGAGCAGTGGTTACTTAAAGTGGAAGTAAACCCTCCTATCATTTTCAGCCAAGGAAGCTGCCATCTTGGCCTCTGTTTAATCTTCAACTGCCATGATGCTGCACATGTGATCAGTTATGGCACCAGCCATTGGATGGTGTGACGGTTTGGTTGAGAGCACAACCAATGTGACACTTAGCATTTCCGGCATGCTGGGAATGTAACTGTTTTTTGAAACTATTAAATCGTTGGGTTTACTTCCGCTTTAACATCTACTCTGTTGGTGCCTGTATAATTCCTGGGCCAATGTCACTTGTTAGAGCCAATGGCATGACCCCAGTGTATTTTTAGCTGTCTATAGGGGAGGCATTCTTCCACTGACCACCACTGTAAGGGGCATTCTTTCAAATGCATAGGGAAAATAAAACCGTCTGAGAGAGCTGAAGCACATCCAATGATGTGGTGATAGGCAAGAAGATGCAAGACACTTTGTCACATTGTTTAGAACGTGGCATTTTACAACCCAGAGAGGGTGGAGTTCCTACCTTTCCACTTCCTTGGTCAAAGAATTCTGTTACTGAGGCAATACTTTTTGGGGTGTAATATTCATTTACTGGATGCTCTATTATCCATTATAAGGATGAGAGAGAGTAGGGTTACAATTCATCCCTGTCATAAGGAGTCTGTCTCTGAGGAACAGACTTCTCCAGAATTGTCCCTGAAAGCAAAGCAGCTGAGTGAATTCCAGTGCAAAGGGTCCAACTCATGTCACACAATCATCAATCCAAAGTAGCACTGCTAGAGCTGCCAGTGTGTGCACAGTGATCCATATTATTGAGCACCTACAGACAGTTCCAACTGTGCCATTTTGGATTATGTGGTGTGATGTGAGTTGAAGCCAGTGCACTGCATTGTTTACACTACATTGCCCAACTCCCAGGGACATAGTTGGGCTACTGAATGGCAAACAGAAAGCAGATGCTGGATATGGGGGACACCAGGCATAATCTGAAAGTTGCCTGCTCCTGACCTGACCCCTGCACTTTGTGTTACCTAATTCTGACCCCTGAACTCTATGCTTTACCCGCTCTTTACCTATAGCAACATAGACTCAGGTTTTTTTTAAGCATATATTTGTGGGTGTGACCATTACCACAATCTGGCCACACCCACAATTCGCCAAAGTGCATGTTGCCCACCGCATGCTTTTCCTTCTCATGATGCCCATAGTATTATATCTTTATACCTTGAACGTCTGGCCCTAGTTCCAAAAGCCTGTAACCAATTGTTTTAAGTGTGTGTTAAAGAAGGGAGTGTGAATTTGTGAGTGTGGCTACAAAAAAAGAGGGTGTGTTTTTTTTGAGCTGGTAAAAAAAAGGGCATGTCAGGAGGATGTCTCCAGATTTCATTTTGAAGATCTGGTAATTTTATGATAGAGCACTGCGCGTTCTTTTGTTTTCAGTACCTCTACTGGAGAAACATTTGGCAAGTAAACCTGTCACAGACCTGGGCATTTCACAATGAGCATGGAAAAGAGGAGTTGTTGGATGTTACTTTATAAAATACTATGCCATTGACTATATTTCCAGTAGACATGTGCACACTGAAATATTTAGTTTGGGAATTTTGTTTTCGTCTGAAAAATACATTTATTTAGTTACTCCCGAAATTCGTTTTTATTTATTTAGTTTTTCGTTAGAAATTGCATTCGTCCGAAAATCTGAATTAATTAAGGTCGAATGTGTCATTGAAGGCTTATGGTGTCTGTCGAATGTTCAAAGAAGATTCGACGGAGCAGCGAAACTGTACAACGCCGCAATCGTACATTTCCGGTCAAATGTTACGCCTACAAGCTAGCTATAGTAGAATTCGAATGTTGTATCACTAGTAATAATTATATTTTTTAATTATTATAACTAGTCAACCAACATTATAATTCTTCTATAGCTTGTGGGCGGATGCATTTGACCGGAAATGTACGATTGCGGCGTCGTACAGTTTAGCTGCTCCGTCGAATCTTCTTAGAACTTTCGACAGACACCATAAGCCTTCAATGACAGATTCGACGTTTGTATGTTTTTCGATGCTTTGTTGAATCTTCGTCGTTCATGTTGAATTGTCAAGTTAGTTCTAGCTATTTTACTGCTCCTCCTCTTTGGTTACAATCAGCCAATAATATTCATCATCATCATCATTATTATTTTTATTTTACTTCCCCCACCCAATTCCAACAGCGATCTTTTCTCTCTATAATGTCGAATCTTTTCTCTCTATAATGTCAAATCTTTTCTCTCTATGTCGAATCTTTTCTCTCCCATGTAGAATAATCTTGGACAATTTAAGATTAGGCACATTCGACCACAGGTTCGATGGACACAGATTGTTATTGTCAGCGTCATGTTGAATCTCCTATCTATATCGAACTGTTGTTGCAACGAAAACGAAAATAAAGCATTTGTTTATGTCGGATCTTTCGGTTTTGTGATTCTGCGCTTTCGTTTTCGTTTGTTAAAACGATAACGAAAATACCTAAAATTCAGACGAAAATGCATTCGGACGAAAACGAATGCACATGTCTAATTTCCAGTACAAACACTGATGCCATGTTTTTAGTCTCAGCTTATAGAAGACATATTGCAGGACAGACATGAGAACATCATTCTTAACCACTTCAGCCCTGGAAGGTTTTACCCACATTCTGACCAGGCTATTTTTTGCGATACGGCACTGCATCGCTTTAACTGACAATTGCGCGGTTGTGCGACGCTGTACCCAAATAAAATTGATGTCTTTTTTTCCCCACAAATAGAGCTTTCTTTTGGTAGTATTTGATCACCTCTGCGGTTTTTATTTTTTGCGCTATAAACAAAAAAAAACCGACAATTTTGAAAAAAATTAATATATTTTGTACTCTGCTATAATACATATCCCCCAAAAAAAGTAAACCAATTTCTTCATCAATTTAGGCCAATATGTATTCTGCTACATATTTTTGGTAAAAAATAAATAAAAATCCCAATAAGTGTATATTGATTGGTTTGCGCAAAAGTTATAGCGCCTACAAACTACGGGATAGATTTAGGGACTTTTATTTGTTTTGTTTTTTTACTGGTAATAGCAGCGATCTGCGATTTTTAGCGGGACTGCGACATTGCAGCAGACAAATCTGACACTAAGTGACACTTTTTGGGGACCAGTAACACCAATACATTGATCAGTGCTAAAAAAAAAATATTTCACTGATCCCTGTATAAATGACACTGGCAGGGAAGGGGTTAACACTAGGGGCGATCAAGGGGTTAAATGTGTTCCCTGGGAGGTGTTTCTAACTGTGGGGGGAGTGGATTCACTGGAGGAAAAAGAGATCGTGATTCAGCTAAACACGATCTCTAACTTTTCCACCCTGATAGTGACACCGCTGCTGTCTCTCCTGTGATCGATCAGCGGGTCACGACGGCCATGGCGGCCGCCGGACCCGCTTATTGGACACAGCGGAATCAACGCACACGCATGCCCCCTAAACCCCGTGCGCGAAATCACGTACAGATACATGATTTTGTGCACCCAGGCTGCCCTGCCGCAGTAAATGTAAGTGAAGCAATTAAACAAGACTATAAAAACATTTACCTCTTGAATAATTCTAAATCTTAAAAATGCAACCCAGCTATAAAAGCTTTACTGATCATACCTCAGATGCTGGCCATATTCAGGTGGTTGTGGTCTGTCCCCAGTTTCAGTGGAAATCCTTGTGGAGGCAGCAGAAGGGTGAGCTTGTGAAAACATCATTGTATTGTTGTACAGTGGCATCACAATGTTACCATGAGTCTGTAAAGACATAGTTGTCTGCTGTGTCTGATTTGCGCTCATTACCCGATGATGCCTTTGTAGCTGTTGCTGGCGTTTCTGTAGCTGCTGGTGATGCTGCTGCTGTTGCAGCTGGTGCAGTTGTTGCTGGTGCTGTAGCGGTTGTTGTACTTGCTGGTGTTGCTGTACTTGTTGCACTTGCGGATGCTGGTGTTGTTGTGCTTGTGGTTGTACTTGTTGATGCTGGAGTTGCTGAGGTTGGGAGTGTTGCTGGTGTGTTGTATTCTATATCCATGCAAAATAAGGAAAACAGTCAGTACATTTTTAGTTATGTAAATTAAAATATAGTTATTTTTACATTTAAAACTATAGAACTATAGGCAAAAGTTTTTTTTTGGATGGAGCAAGGGAGGTTTATAGCCTGTCAGATTTATTTTTTTTCGCCATCTGTGCGCGATTGCCCTCATTTCCTGTCCCATAGCCAAACAGGAAGTGAGAGGAAATCTCTGCAAATTAAAGGAATTCCGCTACAGACCTGGGCATTTCAAACTGGCATTTAAAAAAAGATGCACATGTAGCAGTTACCTCCTGTCAAAATAATCTATGGACTGAAATCCATAGACTGAAATATATAAGTAATGTTAGTTAATGCAAATCTCTACTTCCTGTTATTGTTTTGTTTCACCTAAACCCTGCCACCTCTAGTCTCACAATGATTTAAGCCACCAATGCTAGCAAAATTAAATTTTTTATAGAAATTACGCTGGCATTTGTAAAAATCTGTGGAGGCTGGCAATAAGGTTGAATAACTACAGTGATGCAAGCAATCCAACTGTTGCCTACAACTAAGCAGTCAAGGACGGGATATCTGAACTCCAGCTGAGTGTGGAGCTGGTCATCAGGGAAAGACGGCAAATGCAGCCATGAGAATGATGTGCGTTTAAAGTGGTTCCTGCAGGTAGCTAATCAAAGAGAAAAGGCAGAAACAAGATTTCTAAAAGATGTGTCTCCATTATTTCCTAAACTATGGTTGGGAACCCAAATTGTTTCAGAGACATGTTCGGGATGGGTCCCCACTTGACTTTGTATCCAAGTGTGAAATCAACATATTATTGGCATGTGATCGTGCACAGATTATGCTTTTTAAGATCCAGGGTTGTCCTTTCTCCGATTCCCCAATCCAACTCAGGACACAGAAATGGCAACATTTACTTCCACCTTATAAAATGCCCTAGATTTTAAGTGAGGCCTTTTTTGTTGACGATTGCAAAGATCAATACTGAACAAGGTCTTAGGAAATGACAGGGATATACGCTATATTACCAAAAGTATTGGGACACCTGCCTTTACACGACATAAACTTTAATGGCATCCCAGTCTAAGTCTGTAGGGTTCAATATTGCGTTGGCCCACCCTTTGGAGCTATAACAGCTTCAACTCTTCTGGGAAGGCTGTCCACAAGGTTTAGGCGTGTGTCTATGGTAATGTATGACCACTCTTCCAGAAGCGCATTTGTAAAATGACAGGCACTGATGTTTGACTTATCCATGTCTTTATGGACCTTGCTTTGTGCTCTGGTGCACAGTCATGTTGGAACAGGAAGGGGCCATCCCCAAACTGTTCCCACAAAGTTGGGAGCATGAAATGGTCCAAACTGTCTTTGTATGCTGAAGCCTTACGAGTTCCCTTCACTGGAATCAAGGGGTCAAGCCCAACCCCTCAAAAACAACCCCACACCATAAACCCCCTCCACCAAATGATTTGCCTATATACACCACAAAGACCGATGGTTATCTGTTATAAAGACAGGCATGAGTCACAGTCAGTAGCAGCGCTTATCAGCTATGGTAATGCACAAAAAGATCATCCATGCATTTCCTCAAGGACGGAGCTGGAGCTTGGGCTGACTTGGGGGGATCCTGACAGCAGAGCGTTTGACAGGAATCTTTCCTAAGTGACAGGGAGACACTAAGTACATCAGCACGGTCAGGGACTTAGAAGGGAAGAGACTGCTACCTGTAGCAGATCTCTCTGGAAGACAGGGTTGTGCTTAAATCTATCATTAACCTTGCCATTGGAGATCTCTGGAGCAGTCAGGACAGCTGGTAAAGAGGCTTGCTGGGCAGACTGGTGAAGAGGCAGCCAGGTGGGCTGGCATTTCCTGAGTTTAGTAGTACTGGGACCAGTGTCTACAAGGGAGTTGAAGATACTCCAAAATGCAGTCTACAACACTTTGTGCTACTTTATAAAAGACTGAGAGTTCCTAGTCCTTACTTTTTACCATCTTTTTACTCAGAGACTGGCAGAGGTCAGGAGTGATACAAATCTGGAGTTGTAGATACGGAGGAAGTTGTCCCTGGTTTTGTTGCTATCAAGTTTGGCATCCCATAATTCCTATTTCCCATCCACATTATTACCCCTAAAAAAACAACAAAAACCAAGCTCAAAGACTGTTCCTTGTGTCTGGAGAAAGTGTGGACAAATGCTTGTTGCCTGGCTGTGCAGGAATGGGGAACCCAGTCATTTGAAACCCCTGAAGGGGTAGTGCTATAGTATTGTATCATGCTGCTTTAAAGAGTATCTAAGCCCCAAAACAAAAATGTAATATACTGCAGCTTACCAGTCCTTAAAGGGGTTGTAAAGGTAAAACATTTTTAACCTATAACTAATCTCTGTTACATACTGATATCGAATAAGTTTATGATTTCCTTTAAAAATATTTAAATACCTGTTAAAATAGGAGATATTTATCGTCCTCCTGCTTTCCTCTAGCGATTCTGTCCTCTACTTCTGGGTTTTCGGTGCGCGTGCATTAAAGCGACGTCGCGGCAACAACAGAACTACATTTCCCTTTAGGCTTAGCGGCATCGTGCATGCGCATTGCGTTTTTTCTCAATCTCACCTAACGAGAACGGCAATAGTTCTCGTTCACACGCCACCCATTTACAACGCCCATTCCCGCCTCCCCAGCACCCAGAAATTAGGAAAATGGTAACGTGTACAATTACGATTATGAATCCTAGTCGATGATTATGAATCCTTGTCTCAAGGCAGCAAGGGGGCGGAGTTAAGGCGGGGCAGTGCAGCTTAGTGCAGATGAAAACCAAGGCACGGGAGGCGGAGCTACAGCATCATCGACAAGCCCACTTAGCCCCTGCCTCCGTGCCTTTGAACGTAGGGAGCGTCTCCACGCAGGGCTGTAGTCCAAGAGAGGGGGCGAGCACGATCACTAACCACCGGGCATAACGGCTCGGATGATGGTGGCAAGCTCCATGAAGAGGAACAGGAACTGAGTATTTCAGACAAAGATTAATACCATTTAGAAGGGAAATCGAAGGAACAGGTAAGTGAACTAGCAATGCACTAGCTTAAAGGAAGCAATTTAGCACTTAAAAATTTTTCCTTTACAACCCCTTTAAATGTGGGCAGGAGTTTTAATTTTTCAGACTAAGAAAATTTCTAGCAAGTACAGAAAATAACTGTTCATCTTGCTAGAAATGCAGTGTCCTTGTCACTTCCTGTGCGCTGAAAAGACAGCATAAACAATGTTATCTCTCTTCTGTACACTACTAGTCCTATCATTTCACCATGTTATGCAGATAAACAACATGCAGACTTGTTTAAAGTCTAGCCTGTGCGACAACCTCATCTAAGATCTGGTAAGCTCCAATATACAAAATGTTTGGTTTTAGGATTAAATATGATTTAAAATACAGAGAAAGGCAAAACTTTTTTTTTTCGTTTTGGATAGAGTACAGTAGGGTTATAACTCTTGTCAGTTTGTTTGCCATCTGTGTCCCATAGGGGAGATTTCACCTCATTTCCTGTCCCATAGCCAAGCCAGGAAGTGGGAGGAAATTCCTCCAAAGTGAGGTAATCCCTAGGAAAATGTTCTTTACAAGTAACTAGGTTTAAAATAGATAATTGATTGTCAATTTAACCACAAGTCTATCTTGTGTGAAACATTCAAGGCTATATTATGTATAAAGTATTGTGGACAGTATTATGAAATTTGTTCTGGAATTTGCTGTGGCTTGTTAATTACCTGACTGGTGGTCATATTCTGGTGACTTGTGGGTATGTGGAATGCACAAAAACATTACCATATTTATCGGCGTATAACATGCACTTTTTTCCCCTTAAAATCAGGGGGAAATCGTGGGTGCGTGTTATACGCTGATCCCCCGCTGATTGTGAGGAAATGAGCGAGCGGAGCCGAGATACACTAACCCGAAGCACACTTGGCTTTACTCGGCTCCTCTCGCAGTCACGCCCACCTCCACTGATTGCGAGAGGAGCGAGCGCCGCTGACATACAGAAAGCCGAGTGTACTTCGGCTAGTCTCGGCTCCTCTCGCAGTCCCGCCCCTGACTGTGAGCCGAGTCTAGCCGAAGTACACTCGGCTTTCTGTATGTCAGCGGCGCTCACTCCTCTCCTCTCGCAATCAGTGGAGATGGGTGGGACTGTGAGCAGAGCCAAGTCTAGCCGAAGTACACTCGGCTTTCTGTATCTCGGCTCCGCTCGCTCCTCTCCGCTCAGTCAGCAGAAATCTGCGCCAATTTTAAATCAGGGCAATTCTGCAAAGGAGACTGGCAAGGCTGCAAAGGCACTGGGCAATGCTGAAAAGGCACTGGGCAAGGCTGCAGATGGACACTGGGCAAGGCTGCAATGATGGACAAGGCTGCAGATGGACACTGATAAGGCTGCATTGATGGGCATTTAAATGTAATTTTTTTTCCTTAAAATTCCCTCCTAAACTCGGGGTGCGTGTTATACGCCGGTGCGTGTTATACGCCGATAAATACGGTAATTACCTGACTGCTGGTCACATACTGGTAAATTATTGGCATTTAAGACGCACAAAAACATTAAGTTACCTGACTGGTGGTCGCAAACTGGTGACTTGTGGGTATTTGAGATGCACAAAAACGTTTTGAACTCTTTGCCATTTCTAGACCTTGCATGGAGACCACATTCTGCTGGCGGGACACCCTCCTTGGGTCTGTCTGCTGAACATTATTATTAAATCCAGGAGGGATTGGCTGTTGCATCAACATCTTCACAGGAGACAAAAAAAAAAAAAAAAGGATAGTGTGAGACTTTTGGAATACATTATCTGTCTAGAGTGAGCATAGGCTGACTGAAAACTTCAAGGGGAACTGGAACCTAACAACATTTTCAAAATAAATTGCTAGAAGTACAAAATCATCAAAAACATTTTTTTTTTTTGCTTAAACCACCCTCCCTGTATGCTTGACTGTCTAGCACACCACTATCCAATCCCTCTATATCTCATAAACTAACGCATTCTGTACCACTCTCAACAAGCTGGAAAGCAACTTTTCTGTGCCATGGTAGCTGTTGCTGCTACCATTGAACTTCAAGGTGCATATGCGTCCGCTTCACAGTGTGACATATGAAGTAACCTGATTAGCAGGTCATAATACTGATACCACGGGATCTCAGCATTCTTATTATGTGAAGTTCATACACTCACAGGCCACTTTATTAGGTACACGTGTTCAATTGCTTGGTAACAGAAATTGCTAATCAGCCAATCACATGGCAGCAACTCAATGCATTTAGGCATCTAGACGTGGTAAAGAAAACTTGCTAAAGTTTAAAAACTGAGCATCAGAATCGGGAAAAAAAAAAAAAAAGGGGGGGGGGGATTTAAGTGACTTTGACCATGGCATGATTGTTGGTGCCAACGGGCTGGTCTGAGTATTTCAAAAACTGCTGATCGACTGGGATTTGTATGCACAACCATCTCTTGGGTTTACAGAGAATGGTCCGAAAAAGAGAAAATATCCAGTGAGCAGCAGTTGTGTGGCTGAAAATGCCTTGTTGGAGGTCAGAGGAGAACGAGCAGACTGGTTTAAGATGATAGAAAGGCAACAGTAACTCAAAAAAACACTCGTTACAACCAAGGTATGCAGAATACCATCTCTAACATATTGAAAAAAACAGAAACAGAAATTGCCGCTCAAGGCAGATGGGATAAGGGAGGTACTTCTCTCGGAGACCTTGGGTGCCGGCAATGCACGTAGCAATTGAGGAAAAAATAAGATAAAAGAGGACAGCCGCACTCCAATCCAACGTGTGTTTAATGAACAGGTTTTTGTAGTGCCTGTTCATTAAACACACGTTGGATTGGAGTGCGGCTGTCCTCTTTTATCTTATTTTTTCCTCTCTAACATATTGAACCTTGACACAGATGGGTTACAGCAGCAGAAGACCACACCAGGTGCCACTCCTGTCAGCTAAGAACTGGAAACTGAGGCTACAATTCCCACAGGCTCACCAAAATTGGACAATAAAAGACTGGTAAAACATTGCCTGGTCTAATGAGTCTTGATTTCAGCTGTGACATTCAGATGTTAGGGTCAGAATTTGGCATGAACATGAAAGCATGAATCTATCCTGTCTTGTATCAACAGTTCAGGCTGGGGGTGGTGGTATTATGGTGTGGGGGATATTTTCTTGGCACACTTTGGGCTCCTTAGTACCAAATTAAGCATCGTTTAAATGCCATGACCTACCTGAGTATTGTTGATGACTATGCCCATCCCTTTATGACTACAGTGTACTCATCTTCTGATGGCTACTTCCAGCAGGATAATGCACCATGTCACAAAACTCAAATCATCTCAAACTAGTTTCTTAAACATGACAATGAGTTCACTGTAATCCAATGGCCTCCACGGTCACCAGATCTCATCCAATAGAGCACCCTTGAGATGTGGTGGAACGGGAGATCCATATAATGGATGTTCATAAAAAAAAAAAGCAGAGGTGAGGTGCTACAACCCAATAAGATGAGGGAATTTTTCAGAGCTGCAGAAAGGCAGTCACACAGCTGCAATGGCAATCATGAAAAGAAATAGTCCGCAACTCCTTGCTGCTCTTTAAAATCTTCAGAAATGATTGGTTATCCATAAAAGACAGTGTCAGACATCAAATATATATGCATTTCAGCCTTGTTCACTACAAATACCATGTACAAAAATGTCACAATATATAGTGTACAAACCCCTCCTGGCAACACGTCATTAATTTTCCAATTAATAGATAATTAGAATTACATGGAGAGGTAAAACACCATACATGGACAGACACAAATTTGATCAAAAACACAAGCATAATTGGTTATATAATCAAAAATATACATTAAAATCCAATAGAGTGGCAAAACAAAAAATAAACAAAACAGAAAAAATAAGCAAGAATGCCCAGTGGGAGAATAGAGATAGTACTAATACATGGCAACAAGGAAAAAAAAAAAAAAAAAGAGAGAGGCATGTGGTACAAAAGAAAAACATAAGTGTAAGTCCAGGTCCCATCACATCATGGATGTGCAATGTGCAGCCGAAAAATCTGCAGTAACTGCGTAATGCTAATATGTCAATATGGAGCAAAATCTGAGGAATGTTTCAAACACCTTGTAGGATCTGTGCCACTAAGAATTAAGGTAGTTCTGAAGGCAAAAGGGGGTCCAACCCGGTACTAGAAAGGTGTACCTTATAAACTGGCATGTGAAAACTCTAAGGCCCCTTTCACACTGAGGCATTTTTCAGGCGTTTTAGCGCTAAAAACAGCGCTGTAAAAACGCCTGAAATAATCCTGCCCCATCATTCTCAATGTGAAATCCCTGAGGGCTTTCACACTGAGGCATTGTGCTGGCTGTGCTTTGGAAAAAATCCTGCAAACAGCTTTTTTGGAGCATCTTTTGGGCGCACAAAATAGCGCTGTAAAAACGCATATCCCCATTGAAATTAATGAGTACCGCTGTAAAAACCCGTAAAAAAAAAAACGCGGTAAAAACTCCCAGAAGCTGTGGGAAGGTCACATGACTGCAGTAGAGTGGAGGATTGTGGGATACCAAATAATCCTTTTTACCGCAAAAATACGGTAAAACCGCGTTAAAACGCATAGGCGTTAGCGCTATTTTTAGTGCTATTGCAGTAAAAATGCGGTAAAAACGCGGTAATAACACTAATCATTTTTAGCGCGTTATTGCAATGCCTCAGTGTGAAAGGGGCCTAAAATCCTAGTAGATCAGATGCCAGAACTGATGGAGGTACTGCAGATGTGTGTCTACAGCAGGGGTGTCCAACCTACGGCCCAAGACAGCTATGAATGTGGCCCAACACAAAATCGTAAACTTACTTAAAAATGTTGATATTTTTAGATTTTTTTGTAAAAGTGTGTTACACTTGGCAAACACATTCTGCTGAAGAAAAATTTGACAGTCACTTTACTGGAATTCAAGCCAGTAAAGATGCGTTTGTTTATCAAAAACATTGTCAAATATCGCCCTCTTTTACTTTTATAAAAAAAAAAAAAAAAAAGAAGTTTTATTACTCAGATAGGTACATTGGGGTTTATTTACTGAATGCTAATTAACTTTGTACTACAAGTGCACTGACAGTGCACTTGGAAGTGCAGTCACTGTAGATCTGAGGGGAAGCTCTGCTGATTTTATCATCCAATCATGTGCAAGCTAAAATGCTGTTTTTTTATTTTCCTTGCACGTCCCCCTCAGATCTACAGCGACTGCACTCCCAAGTGCACTGGCAGTGAACTTGTAGTGCAAAGTGGATTTGCCTTTAGTAAATGACCCCCATTATCAATATCAGTGACTGTTAACTTGTGATCTGCCCGACCTTTTCTGCTCATCAGCTATCCTTATTGTTAATGTATTTTTTGTGCGGTCCAAGACAATTTCTCTTCTTCCAATTTGGCCCAGGAAAGTCAAAAGTTTGGACACCCCTGGTTTACAACAATACTGGAGATTAAAGTGGAGATGCAACCATTTAAAAAAAAAAAAAAGTCAGCAGCTACTAACAGTGTAGCTGCTGACTTTTAATAAGGACACTTACCTGTCCTACTCGCCCGCGATGTCGGTCCCGCCACGGCGATCGATCTTTGCTGGCAGGTCCCGGGCTCCTCCATCCTGACTAAGGGAAACAGGCAGTGAAGTCGTAATGCTTTACTGCCCGTTTCCTACTGCGCATGTGTCACTCGCACGGCACTTTGTGAATGGGCGGCTTGCCTCCTGGGATACACACAGTTTCCAGAAGGCAGCGTGCCCCATTCACAAGAAGAGGAAACGGAAGTTCTCAATCCGAGGACAAGGAAGAGGCACAGTAGAGGCAGATTAGGGGACATAGCAACAGGCATTTAGAGTGAGCATATTTTTATTTTTTTTTGGGGGGATTTTTAATGTAAATTTTTTTTCAGGGTGGACCTCCGCTTTAAGCCGAATGAAAAAGAAAAAGTGTTTTTTTTTTTTTAAGTGAAATACTGCAGTGTTACATCTCTCAATGATATGTGTACTGAGGAAACATACATGTTTGCTGGCATGCATTTTAGGTGGCAGCTAGATAACAGATCTTCCTCCATGCCGTTAAATCATGCCCTCATGCCAAATTACCCTTGTATGCCTATAGCTAGCCAAAGATATGTCTATGCCATTTGTTTAAGGGTGCTATATTCTGAAAGGGGATTACTACCATTGCAATCACCACAAAGTAAATGGTCAATGGCGTGTGACCAATGGTGGGACTCATCACCCCTCAGGTCTACATGCAGTTTGTTTTGGGAGGCATCAAACCTTCTAGAATGCTTTGTCTGATGTTGCTAGTTCTAGACAAAGGCAGCAGAGCTTCAGCTTTCAGAAGCTATATGTGCCCTCATGGGATGGTACCAGAATCTCTAGAGTTTTAAAAAGACCACTTGTGGTCATATTAGATACCTGAAGATTTGAGTCTTGCACTAGCTGTAGCTGTTCTTTGATAACATGCAGCTCTTCCTGCTGAGTTTTGATGTCTGCTTGTAATATCCGTGTTCTCTCCTCCAACTGCTCCTTTAGCTGGGTCACCATTCCCAACTGGGCTGGGTAGTGATACACTGGCTGTAAAGTAAACCCAAATGTACTGTGTAAGGGAAATGTGTAATGTGGAAAGGCATTCCGGCAGAACATACACATACATACTATAACAAGATAGCCAGGAAAATAGAAACCCTGCCCTGCAGAGGAAAAGGGCTCACAGCTTTCTCTTTGAGTGTGTGGAATAATATAAAACAGAGACATAAAAATAACAACTATTCTTTCTTTTGCATATAAAACAGATTACAATCATCACCTAACAGACTTCATAAAAGCCATGTCAGGAATGTGTATTTGAACATTGCCAGCTAATTTGCTTTTTAAAAAGACAGACATCTCAAAAGGGATACAATGAATGGACCCGCATACAAAGACAGCACAAACTTCCACTGTGTAAAAACCTAGATCATTTTGACCATAAGAGCAACTTGCAAGTACACAATACAAGTAACATTTTAACATAGTGGGTGGGATGAAACAGACAATAGAGAAAGCACAGTGCTTCCCTTCTCGGTTTAAATACTGACTAGCGCACAAGTGTCCCAAAACAACTCACCAGCAGCCAGACAAAATATCAAGGCCATCTGGCAAGTTCCAATGATATCAGTCCAAAAAGTCCAGCGCTTTGAATATCCAAGACAATCATTTCAATCCCAAAACAGGCAAGTATGTTCGAAAATTCCAATCTCCCAGACTCTTACCAGATCAGCTGACCCAAACATAAGTAAATGGGTTCAATAAAGCTTTATTCTGCAACCCTTCTATGTCTTTTTTGTTCTTCTGGTCTCCACCTATGTGTTCCCAAAAAAGAAAACTTATATACTAGTGCTTTGAAAAAGTATTCATACCCCTTGAAATGTTCCACGTTTTGTTATGTTACAACCTAAAACGTAAAAGGATTTTACGTGATAGACCAACAATAATTGTGAAGTGGAAGGAAAATGATTTTCATTTTTTTTTACATAGAAATATGTGAAAAGTGTGGCGTGCATTTGAATTCAGCCCTCCTGAGTCAATACTTTGTAGAACCACCTTTCCCTACAATTAAAGCAGAAAATCTATTTGGGTATGTCTCTATGAGCTTTGCACATATAGAGAGTGACATTTTTGCCCATTCTTCTTTGCAAAATAGCTCAAGCTCTGTCAGATTGGATGGAGGGCGTCTGAACAGCAATTTTCAAGCCTTGCCACTGATTCTCAATTGGATTTAGGTCTGGACTTTGACTGGGCCATTCTAACACATGAATATGCTTTGATTTAAAATATTTCATTGTAGCTCTGTCTGTATGTTTAGGGTTGTTGTCCTGCTGGAAGGTGAACCTCCACCCCTTCTCAAGTCTTTTGCAAACTAACAGGTTTTCTTCTAAGATTGCCCTGTATTTGGCTCCAGCCATCTTCCCATCAACTCTGACCAGCTTACCTGTCCCTGCTGAAGAAAAGCATCCCCACAACATGATGCTGCCACCACCATTTTTTAGGGTGGGGATGGTGTGTTCAGGGTGATGTGCAGTGTTAGTTTTCCGCCGTTAAAAAGTAAAATTTTGGTCTCATCTGACCAGAGCACCTTCTTCCACATGTTTGCAATGTCCCCCACATGGCTTCTCGCAAACTGAAAACAGGACTTGTTATGGCTTTCTTTCAACAATGGCTTTCTCTTGCCACTCTTCCATAAAAGGCCAGATTTGTGGAGTGCAAAACTAATAGTTGCCCCGTGGGCAGATTCTACCACCTGAGCTGTGGATCTCTGCAGCTCCTCCAGAGTTACCATGGGCCTCTTGGCTGATTCTCTGATTAATGCTCTCTTTGCCCGGCCTGTCAGTTTAGGTGGATGGCCATGTCTTAGTAGGGTTGCAGTTGTGCCATACTCTTTCCATTTTTGGATGATGGATTGAACAGTGCTCCGCGAGAGGTTCATAGCTTGGAATATATATATATATATATATATATATATATATATATATATATTTTATAACCTAACCCTGCTTTAAACTTCTCCACAACTTTATCCTTGACCTGTCTGGTGTGTTCCTTGCCCTTCGTGATGCTGTTTGTTCACTAAGGTTCTCTAACAAATCTCTGAGGGCTTCACATACAGGTGGACTCTAGTTACTAATTAAGTGACTTCTGAAGGCAATTGGTTCTACTAGATTTTAGTTAGAAGTATCAGAGTAAAGGGCGCTGAATACAAAATGCACACCACACTTTTCAGATATTTATTTGTAAAAAAACGTTGAAAACCACTTATCATTTTCCTTTCACTTCACAATTATGTGCCACTTTGTGTTGGTCGATCACATAAAATACATTTACATTTTTGGTTGTAACATGACAAAATGTGGAACATTTCAAGGGGTATGAATACTTTTGCAAGGCACTGTAGTTTGATACCTTCAATGTTATGGTTTAATCTATAATATTGTGCTCGCATGCATGCATTTTAAATCCCCAGTGGCTTGTGATTTATTCTCTCCTTCCTATATTATATTATATTCCAAACTACCCTTAAGTCTTGAATCCTCCTTGACAATATCTCCCAAGAAATGAAAAATCTAATAGTGCAGCAAATCCAAAACATATACACACACTATATATATATACACACACATACACACACTTTAAATTGTGCTCACATTAACCAATGCTCTTCTATTCAAAGTGCACCTTCCGCCATGCACCAAACACCTTACCAGAACAACCTCTATGACACAGGGTTGGGTGATCTCGCTTATAACATAATTTTTCATAAACTTGCTTCTCTGGCGATAAAATACTCAGCTCTGCATAAACAGTTAAAAAAACGGACATGTAAAGAAAAAAAAGAAAACGAATAGTGCAGAAAATCCTATCCAAATCATATTTTTTAAAGTCAAAATGCTCACAGGCAGCGAGTGTAATATTCCCAATGACCAAGATGGCAGAATGGGCACTTCCGATTCTCGTGTAGGCATCTTGATGTCTCCTTCCATATCTTCGAGATGACTTTGTCAAAGGTGCACTTTAGTTGAATTAATTTGATCACTTGTTTAGTATGGGTTAATGTGAGCACAATGTAAAGGGTATTTAAATATGTATAGGTCGGTTTTGGATGTACTGCACTATTGAGATTTTCTTTTCTTGGGAGATATTGCCAAGAGGAGAATTCAGGACTTGAGGGTGGTTTGAAAGAAGAGTTGATTTGGAATGAGATGTGCTACAAAGTTTGTTTTCTGGTAAGGATATTGGCAGAAGGAGAGAATGAGTCAGGAGCCACTGGTGATTTCACAAGCATGTTGAATACACACACGTCAGCACAATAATATAAATATTATATGTAGCGCACCAACCTCACTCTTATCTACATTAACTTTGGCCCCTCGCAGGAAGAGAGAGGCACACCGCACTAACAGCCCGTACCCTCCTGTGCGAGGAGGTTGAGCGGTGTTGTTGTTGGGTCTTCCACGGTCAGAACATGAAAACCTCCAGAGCCTGATTCTCACCTCTATGTTAAGGTAGAGACAAGTCTTTGACTTCCCAGTAAAGTGAATGTCCACACCAGCGGAAACTCCAACTCAGAGTTTATTTTCTCTTAGCCAAATAACACAGTCTCTGATAGGAAAAGGTTGGAGCAAGAAACAGAACAGTACAAGGTGTGGAGGAGGTCCAGGCACAAACGTTACAGATGTTTGTTCAGATTCTCAAGCAAGTTTAACTAGGCGCACAGTCTCTGCCATAGACTGTGAAGTTGGTCTCTGCCACAGACCTGGTTAAACTGATCCCCTTCTTTAGCTATGGCCCCTTTTTAGGAGAAGACATCCCTTCGGAGAGTTACCGGGACCCTACCGTCACCATGACACTGCACTGGGTCTTCGGAGAGTTCCTTTCACAGCCTCCTCATCCTAGATATGGGTCCCCTCGCAAGGCGGCGCCCTGAGAGTCCTCGATCTTTGGTGGACCCCAGCCGAAGGTGTTGGGCCCCAGGCCTCCACTGCGGTCCCTGGGCTTACATACCCAGGGCGGACAGGAACAGCATGATAGTACCTCACCCTGGGCTAAAGGTGCCCAGGATGGAACAGGAACACCGCCCCTGGGCCTAAGGTGCCTAGGGCGGACAGGAACACACTGCCTGGGAGTAGGACCCCCAACAGCGAACGAACCCCGAACAGGCAGCATCTGCCCCTTTTATGTCCTCTCCCAGCATGCCCAGCAGGTAGACCACGCCCACCGTATGGCTGCTGAGAGGGGACACACAATGCACAGCACTGTATCAGCGGTTCAACCCTAGCCTAACATGGCAGCGCCACCTGTAGGCCACAGGGAACTGTACACAATACTCTCCCTGTGGATAAAAATGGTTGCAAAAACCCTGACAAATTAGGGTGTTTGAGTAAACTACCACTCAAACACTTCCCTTAAATTTAGCACACCGCTACATATAGATCAAACAATAAGTTTAAAAGGTATCACACTATATAAGTTTTCTTTTTTGGGAACACATGAGAGGAGATCAGAATAATAATAAAGAAGACACGGAAGGGTTAGAGAATAAAGCTTTATTGGACCCATTTACTTATGTTTGGGTCAGCTGATCTCGCAAGTGTCTGGGAATTTTTGGGCATACTGTAACAGTAGAGGGCAACACTGGGTGCCAATCCATTTTATAATAAACTCCTAAAAGCATTTGCAGTGGACTAGATAACAGCACTAGACTGATGACAGATTTAGAGTGCATCTAAAAGCCTCTGAAATAAACAAAAATGCGTCTGTA
The DNA here is from genome assembly GCA_029206835.1 of Rana muscosa. Lineage (NCBI taxonomy): Eukaryota > Metazoa > Chordata > Amphibia > Anura > Ranidae > Rana > Rana muscosa. The sequence continues at coordinate 143,821,387 of CM055125.1, read as the reverse complement.
GAAGAGATCTATATAAATAGATAACTATTTATCAATCTTCATGAATGCACATAGAATAAGATTTCAATGTACAATCAACCTAAACTGTGAGGAATAAGCCATACAAGTTGGATATTTTAGGATTGTTATAACTCAAACTTACCAAGATAGGTTGCTGTGGTGAAACAGTTGGTTGAACAACATGATGCGGAGTTAGATGTTCAGATTGAGCTTGAGCAGGTGCTACAGCCTACAAATTAAACCCCAATATTTTGTTATTATACATTCTCCCATCAACAGAAGATACATGAAATGGCAGCAAAACTGTAAAGCAAAGCAATCTTAATGGTACATTTTCTCCCAGTGGCCGAAGTTTGGTGCTGGTTGTTCTTAGGCTTCCAGTAAAGTAGACTAATGTAAATACTGCAGTTTTTCTAAGTGTCACTGATTATGTCTATAATAAAAGATCCACCAACACAACCATAGCTAACCTGAACACTCAACATCCATCCTAACCGCCCCCCCCCCACCAGCCCTCTGCACCAAAAATAATAAACTTAGCCCTTAACCTGTCTCTTAAGACTTATGCCGCGTACACACGGCCGTTTTTCCCGTCGAGAAAAACAAAATTTTTTCCATTCGACGAGAAAAATGATCGTCTGTGGGCTTTTTGCCGTTTTTTTCGACGAGAAAAACGGCATTAAAAACGACGAGAAAAATTAGAACATGTTCTAATTTTTCTCGTCGTTTTTTTTACATGTTTTCCGCGGCAGTGTTTCCCATAGGGAAACACTGCCACGGAGCCCACAGACGGTCGTTTTTCTCGACAAGAGAAAAAACGACGTGAAAAACGGCCGTGTGTGGGGAACAAGCTGTTCCCTCATTTTTAATGTCATTATTCACTGCGTTTTTTTAACCGCCGTGAATAATGATCGTGTGTACGCGGCATTAGGCCTCGTACACACGGCCGAGAATCTCGTCAGGAAAAAACTTGTCGTTTTTCCTGACGAGATTCTTGGACAAGAAACTTGTCCCAGCCGAGTGTACACACGTACCTTTCAAAAGAACCGCCGTTCTTTTGAATGGCACGAACGCGGTGATGTCATCGACTACGACGAGCATGCGCTCGTCACATTCGATGCCGTCGCCGCCATCTTGCTACACCCTACCTATGCCTAGGAGGCTACCGCGCATGCGTCAAAGTCATTTCGAGCATGCGCGGGTTTCCACGGCGACAGGTAAGTGTACACACACTCGGGTTTCTCGTAGAGAAACAGGCCGATGAGAAACCCGACGAGAAAATCCAGAATCCCGACGAGAAAATAGAGAGCAGGTTCTCTATTTTTCTCGTCGAGATTCTTGCCTGTTTTCTTGACGAGAAACCTGAAAGCCGCGTACACACGACCGATTTACTCTGCAAGAAAGCTCTGCCAGCAAGTTTCTTGCTGGTTCTTGCCGAGAAAATCGGTCGTGTGTACGAGGCTTCAGCCCTTCCTAAACCTAAAACATGCCTGTCCCGTTTACCATTATCATTAAAAGTGAAACAAAAAAAAAAATCCCACATTTTGGGTTGTCCCCAGAAAGGTAACAGAGAAGTCTTTCTGGGAACACTAGCCCTGGTGAGCTGGGGGTCCGCAAAGGAATTACCTTAATTTACAGGAATTTCCTCTCACTTTCTGTTTAGCTATGGGAAAGGAAG